>JAKCWG010000884.1:0-458348 GCA_021464415.1 Lonicera japonica
CTACACAACCTTCTTCAAATCTTCTTTTTGATTTAACAAAAACTTAAAGAAATTCATTTACACTACGAGAAAACTACTGGGTTTTTACGGCATTTATTTAGCCGCACTATTAATAAATGCCGAGAAAAAAGTTTTTTCCGGCACTTTTTAACAAATCCAGGGAATTTACGGCACTTTGTACAAAATACCGGGAATTTATGGCATTTCATAACAAATGCCACGAATTTATGGCACTCTCCAATAAGTGCCGACAATATTAATACTTTTTTCGACATTTGGAACATAATGCTGATAATTTATGGTATTTCAAAACAAATGTCGCAAATTTGCGGCGCTCTTCAATAAGTGCAAAGAATATTAATACTTTTCTCAGCATTTTGTACGGAACATTTGGAGATTATGCCAATCCATACATGATGTAATAAATACTTAGCATTTTTTAATAAATGTTAGCAATGTTAATTATTTTTTCCAACATTTTGTATCAAATGCAGAAAAAATCGGTTTATTATACTAAATGCCAGAGGTTCAATACCTTCGGACAAGCACTACAAAGTTATTCCAAAATTTTAAGTTATGAGATCTTTTTAATTTGATAATACTTACCAAAATAATACACGAGATTTATTACAATGCAATATTTTTTACATAGCCTTTTATTTTATGATTAGAATATTGATATAATTATGCGAAACCATTGTAATTAAATTTATTTGATAAATTTTAATTCTTTTACCATGAACAAAAAAAATTATTATGATATATGTGTGCACGTGTATCTTTGCACAACTTTTGAATCAGTTATGTCGAAAAAGAAATATAGTTCAACATATTAATAATCTTGTTTATTTAAATCAGATTTTTAATTATATGTATTTGAATTAAATTGAAGTATAAATAATACAAAAATAAATAAAAATTATCTTCAATTTAAATAATTAAAAGAAAATCTAAAAAACTTAATCAACGAAGAAATTTATGTAAATTTCGATATCTCTTTTTATATAATGGTGCCAATGGTTCATATTTTTATGTGGATATATATTGTATGTATATATATAAATAAGTTAATAAAAGAAAAAGTTCACAATTTAATAACTATTAAGTATTTTGGCACAACGGTTAACGAGTTATGGATAAAAGGTGCGTATGGCGAAACATGGCATAGGTCGCATGTTCGAATCCTGCTAGAAGCAAAACCTTGTGGGATTTAATATTTTTTTTGTTTTAGAGTTTCCCGGCATTAATATAAATGCCGCAAAAGAAGTTTTGTCGGCATTTTACACAAGTTCCGCTATAAATGTCGCTAATGTTCACGGCATTTGTAAAAATGCCGAAAATCTTTTACGACATTGGCTTTTGAGGTACTTAAACAAATGCCGAGAAAAATGCCGCAAAAAGTTTTAACGGCATTTATACTACTTATAACGGCATTATGTTAATGTCGAGAAAAGCCATTTTTTTTGTAGTGTTATTAGCTAATTTGCTACCTACAGTACGACAAAATGTTGCTCTGCTTGGCTAGGTCATCATTGTTCTCATTATTTATCGGGATTAGTGCTAGATGTCTTTTAAAAACATGAGATGTTATATTAAATAATAGTATTATGTTATTAGTTAATTAAGGAATAGACATTATTGTCTTTTTTGTACAGTGTTCTTAATTTATATTGTTAATTTATAATTATCCTTTATAATTATATTATTATTAAAATAATTATTTTTGATAAGGCACGTGCTTCGTGCTGGCTACACTTTCTCCTTTTAAATAGGCCCTTTTTTGGCTCAAATATTTTTGGGGAACAGATGAGTAGCCTAGTAGAAAAATAGTTTGGAAAGACCTAAAATAGTATCGTCAACCTGGGACCCACTGGAGGACGTGAGTGCAAACCTATCAAACTGCAACGTATGTCCCATAAAAAAGTGTATAGGAATTTTTGCCCGTAAGTTTATATTCTAGCGCTCTCCTCAATTATTTTCTAAGAGGCATCCATGCAGCATACATTAAATTTGAGCCAAACTTTAGTAAGTGGGATATTTTTTTTAATTAAAGAATAAATTTTTCTTTTATAAAAAATATAAATGATTGAATTTTTGAATAAAATTTGAACATAATAAACTTTATAATAAATAAATTAACGCCACTAATTTTTTTAATAAAATTTTGAAAGCCTAGTAAATGATTGCCTTAACTACAATATAATGGTTCAATCATTAGTTACTTTGGTTTAAAACAATTAACTCAACTAAAAAATTCTTGGATCAAATTTCAGTAGACGCAAAATCTCCAGTGTTCAATATTAGTACCTTTACAAAGGAGATTTGTGGATGTGCATAAAATTTAAATGAAACAATTTTAGCATATACCACAAAAAAGTGAAAAAAAAATTTGGCCCAATAGCTTAAATATTTGTGTGGACCATATAAGAAACCAAGTAGTAGAAAATGGTTCCCAAAGACCAAAAATAGTACCGTCAACCCTGGGGTCCACTAGACGACGTGAGTGTAATGATTGCAATTTGAGTGCGAAGTATGCCCCATAAAACAGAACAGAGAAATTTTTGCCCGTAACTATTTTTTTTCTCTCTTCTCAATTATTTTCTAAGAGGCATCCATGCTCCATACGTTAATTTTTTTTTTCTAAGTTAAAGAATAAATTTTTCCTTTTTAAAAGACAAATTATTAAATTTTTGAATAAAATTTGAGGGAAATAAACTCCATAATAAATAGATTAACTCCATCAATTTTTTTAATGCTTTTTTCATATAATAAAAGTGTATTCGAGATAGTGCATTATTTTTGTAATGATGGTGGAGGACGTAACAAAATTTGTAATTTGATTTAGAGTTTTGATTTGATTAAAGTCACTTTTTTTTTCTTCTGTGATACGTATTTTACTCTAACATTATGTAAGAATGTAATAATTTATAGATGAGAATATTGGTACCCTCAATGTCTATCACAAACACTCTCGTTTTTTATTTGGTCATTCACAACCGACTTAAGTCTATGTTACTCAAGTGCGAAGGATCAAGTATAAATTTGATAATATGTTACTCGGTTGAACACCCTCCCGCACGTGTGACTCCATATTCGCGCGTGGAGAGCAAATAAGAATATAATAACGCAAAGCAAACATATTCATGATTAACAGATGGGAGATTGAGGAACCAAGATTTAATTGAATCGTGGACCTCCCAAAAAATCAAGCGTGGATACTATTCCTAAACCATTAAATGATCGAGTTTTGTGGACATGTCAATATATCAAATTATTAATAAATAACTTACATTAATAATATATACTCAAAAGACTCGTATATAATAAACGTAGGTAAATGGCACGTGCATTATTATACAATCGGAAGGCAAAAAAATGTCATAAATCAACACAAAAATTTTAATTAAGAAATGGATATAAAAATAACTCGCATTCATTAAGATTCGACATAAAATATATACACACAAAGTTATAAGGCCAGGCACTCAAGTCTAACGCATAATGAAAAACCACTAAATGAAAGATTGCCAAATCAAAACGTTAGTATTTTGTGTCATTTAAATATATGCTTGTATAAAAATTAATATACATTTAATAATTGCCTTATATTAAGAAAAAGAAAAAAAATAGCTGCATCCAACCTTTCTTTTCAAAAAATTCCTTAGCTAGGAAGCACGGATATAAATACAGGTATCTGATACGATACAGTACCAATACAAGAATACAAAAAATCTAAAACAAACTAGGATACGATACAACTAGGATACGCTATAAAAATTAATATATAGTATATTCTTATACATTAAAAGTTAGTAATTTAAAAAAATTATGAATACTACTGTCAATATTGGTGAAGACATTAATCTAAGAATAAATTGCATACAACATGAAATTGCTGTTTGGCTTCGATTAGCTCCAAATATTTCACACATACCGTCAAAAGAATTATCATTTAACATTTCATGTCCATCCCATTATCTGAAAAGATAGCAAGTAATGTTATCATAAAAATATATATATTACTCGTGACTATTAACTTCAAGTTAGTGAGTATTGATTCATAACTATTTAAAGGTATTTAATAGTTTTTTCCTTCATGTGCATTTTCAATATAATAAAACCCCGGTTTAGTACATATACATAATATTATCATGTTTACATGTTCTATCCTAAACGTATCCGTAGTGTGTCCTAGACGTATCCAAGAAGTATTCAAAAATTAATAAATATGGAAAATTCCGATACTTATTCGAGTGTATAGGGTAAGTATTAGTGCAAGATAGGTATCGAATCTAGAGTCTCCATGCTTTAGAGTTCCTTCGCCATATCAACCTCAAATATCCATAACATGACGTGAATAACTAGGAGCTACTCTCTCAAGTACAGGATGACCCTGCTTGTAAAATAACGAGGGTATGTTGGTTCCATGGTACGGATAAACGAAAAATTGTTTATTGAGGGGGAATTTGATTTATTATCTAAATATTTAATTAAAGAGTTTTAAATATTTAAAGATGCAATAAATTGTTTTAATTTATTTTTTTTTATAAAAAATCAATATAATAAAGTAACCCCAGTTTAGTACATATACATAATATTATCATGTTTACATGTCCTATCCTAAACGTATCTGTAGTGTGTCCTAGACGTATCCAAGAAGTATTCAAAAATTAATAAATATGGAAAATTCCGATACTTATTCGAGTGTATCGGGTAAGTATTAGTGCAAGATAGGTATTGAATCTGGAGTCTCCATGCTTTAGAGTTCCTTCGCCATATCAACCTCAAATATCCATAACATGACGTGAATAACTAGGAGCTACTCTCTCAAGTACAGGATTACCCTGCTTGTAAAATAACGAGGGTATGTTGGTTCCATGGTACGGATAAACGAAAAATTGTATATTGAGGGGGAATTTGATTTATTATCTAAATATTTAATGAAAGAGTTTTAAATATTTAAAGATGCAATAAATTGTTTTAATTTATTTTTTTTTATAAAAAAACAAGTCAGGTCAACGACTAATTTTTTTTTAAATGATTAAACATTTAATATTAAGATGTGCCATCGCCCTGAATATTTAATGGTCACTTTAAACAAACACTTAGTCCTTGTTTGGTTTAGTTTTTTTTGTTAAGAAGTTTGAAAGTAGGTTGAAAGAATGAATTTGGGCTGGTCTAAAAATGACACGGCCAATTTTAAATGAAGGAGTTTGAACTTAATAAATAACAAAAATTTTACCGTCGCAATTTATAAGAAATAACTTAAACTCCATTACTAAATTGCTTATTCACCATTGTTTTGGTACTCGTAAGATTTTTAATTTTTTTAGTACTACGTTCACTTACAAAAATGCTTATTATTGTTGTTTTGTCAATAGTAATGATCACTGTTTATTAAAATAAATAAATTATGATATGTTAATAAGTAGCAAACCAAATTTTACCATAAAAAATTTCAATATTAAAAGAATTCAACATATAAACTTAGCATGATCAATATTTACTTAAAGTTAATCATTTATACCTAAAATAAAAATGGCATAAGAATTTTTATTTTATTTTTAACAAAAGGCAACAAAAAGAAAAAGAAAAGAAAAGAAAACATAAAATGAGAGAAGGGAAAGACGAGGTCAGAAAAAGAAGAAGAAGAAGAAGAAGAAGAAGATAAAATGAAAGGGCTGGACCTTGCTTTGGTGCCACAAAAATCTAAAGCTGCCTGGATAGCCTAGTAAAAGAGTGCTTTAACAACAATATAGTGACCCAATAACTACTTATTTCGAGTTTTGAAAATCGTGTTCAATTAAAAGTTTTTTAGATTGATTTTCGGTAAATGCAAAATATCTGTTATTCAATATTGGCACTTTTTATAAATGAATTTAATCATGGTGAATGAAAAAATTAATCGAAACACTTCTGGGACATATCAAAAGAAAACTAATAAATAAATGATTACTTTAAAATAGGCCCACTAGATTGAATATGTGTGGACCAGATGAGAAACAAATCAGTAGAAAATAATAGATATATGTGTTTCAACTGTTGTGCTAAAACCTTTTTAGCATCATTTTAGTGTTGAACAATTGGTACTAAAACTGTTTTAGTTTCGTGTGATTAATTACTTTGAACAAAAATGGTGTTAAATATGTTTTAGCACTTTTATGTGCAGAATTGGGTGGGATGGGGAGGGGGGTGCTAAAATTGTTTAGCATATTCAGTTTAATTATATGTGTTCATCTATGGCGCTAAAACCTTTTTAATATCATTCTAGTGTTAGACAATTCAGTTTAATTATATGTGTTCACCTGTGGCGCTATAACCTTTTTAATAAAATTATAGTGTTAGACAATTGGTGCTAAAACTGTTTTAGTACTTTAATGTGTAGAATTTGATGGGGTGCTAAAATTGTTTAGCACATTCAGTTTAGTTATATGTGTTCACCTGTGATGCTAAAAAAATTTTAACACTATTATATTGTTAGATAATTAGTGCTAAAACGGGATCCACTACATGACATGAACGCAAACCTATCAGACTGCAACATATGTCCCATAAAAAAAGTTTATAGGAATTTTTGCCCGCAAGTAATTATTGTAGCTCTTTCCTCAATTATTTTCTAAGATGCATCCATGCAGAGTTAAATTTGAGCCAAACTTCAGCAATTGGTATATTTTTTTTAATTAAAGAATAATTTTTTCATTTTTAAAATGATAAATGATTGAATTTTTGAATAAAATTTGACAAGAATGAACTCCATAATAAATAGATTAACTCCACCAATTTTTTTTAATAAAATCTTGAAAACCTAGTAAATGATTGCCTTAACCACAATATAATGATCAAGTAATTAGTTACTTTGGTTTAAAACAATTGGCTCGACTGAAAAATTCACGGATCAAATTTCAATAGATGCAAAATCTCTAGTATTCAATATTGGCACCTTTACAAATTAACTTGAGGTTGATAGTCATGAGTAATATATATATTTTTTTGATCACATTACTTGCTATCTTTTGAGATAATGGGGTGGACATGAAATTTGAAATGATAATTCTTTTGACGGAGTGTGTGAAATATTTGGAGCTAATCGAAGTCAAATAGCAATTTCATGTTATATGCAACTTATTCTTAGATTTATAATGTCTTCACCAATATTGACAGTAGTATTTTTAATTTTTTTAAAATTACTAACTTTTAATGTATAAGAATATGCTACATATTAATTTTAATAGCGTATCCTAGCTATATTGTATCCTAGTTTTTTTTAGATTTTTCGTATTCCTGTATTGATACTGTATCGTATCGAATACCCGTATCCATATCCGTGCTTCGCAGCGAAACAATTTTTTGAAAAGAAAGGTTGGATATGGCTTTTTTTCTTTTTCATAATATAACGCAATTATTAAATGTATATTATTTTTTATACAAGCATATATTTATATGACATAAAATACTTACGTTTTGATTTGGCAATCATTAATTTAGTGGTCTTTCATTATGCATTAGAACTGAGTGCCCGACCTTATAACTTTGTGTATATATATTTTTGTCGAATCTTAATGAATGCGAGTTATTTTTATATCTATTTATTAATTATAATTTTGTGTTGATTTGTGACATTTTTTTGCCTTCCAATTGTATAATAATGCATGTGCTATTTATCTACGTTTATTATATACAAGTCTTTTGAGCATATATTATGAATGTAACTAGTGATCTATTAATAATTTGATATATTGACATGTCTACAAAACTCGATCATTTAGTGGTTCTGGAATAGTCTCAATGATTAATTTTTTGGGAGGTCCAAGATTCAATTAAATCTTGGTTCCTCCATCTCCTATATGTTAATAATTAATATGTTTATTTTGGGTTATTATATTCCTATTTTTTCTCCACGCTCGAATATGGGGTCGCACCTGAGGGAGGGTGTTCAATCAAGTAAGATATTGTCAAATTTATACTTGTTCCTTTGCACTTGAATAACATAGACTTGAGTCGGTTGAAAATGACCAAATAAAAAGCGAGAGTGTTCCCGAAAGATATTGAGGGTGCCAATATTCTCATCTATAAATTATTACATTCTTACATAATATGAAAGCAAAATATATATCACAGCAAAAAAAAGTGACTTTAATCAAATCAGAACTCTATATCAAATCACAAACTTTGTTATGTCCTCACCATCATTACAAAAATAACGTGTTATCTCGAGTACACTTTTATCATATAAAAAAATTTGATGGAGTTAATCTATTTATTATGGAGTTTATCCCCATCAAATTTTATTCAAAAAATTAATAATTTGTCTTTTAAAAAGGAAAAAGTTATTCTTTAATTTAGGAAAAAAACAAAAAAACCCTGCTCAAATTTAACGTATGTAGCATGGATGCCTCTTATAAAATAATTGAGAAGAGAGAAAAAATAGGTGTGGGAAAATAGAACCGGAACCGGTTCGGTTCTGTTCTTCCAAATTTGCTAAGTTTTTTAAATGGTTCGGTTCTTGTCATTTGTTAATGGTTCTTAATATAATTTCTTTCTAATAATCGCTAAGGAACCGTTATTGAACTTTTCTTTCTAAACTCTATTCCAATACTTAAGAACTGAACCGATAAAATCATTAGAACCGTTATTTCTTTACAATAATTGTTATTTCTTTCCGATAATTATTAATATTTCAATTTTCTCTTGTGAACGGTTAATCAATAAACTGGAAGAACCAAATAACCGTTAATATTTTGATTTTTTTTTTGTTAACAGTTAACCGATAAACCGAAGGAACCGAATCGTTTATAACAGTTCGTGTTCCTAAATGTTATTTCACTTTTTTATACTTAAAACCGAATTATTATAATTTAATAGTTTGATTAACGATTCTTCAAAAATTAATTGAGAACCGAATCGGATCCCGCCCTAAAAAAAATAGCTACGGGCAAAAATTTCTCTGTTCTATTTTATGGGACATACGTGGCACTCAAATAGCAATTATTACACTCACGGTCATCTAGTGGACCCCAGGGTTGACGGTACTATTTTAGGTCTTTGGGAATCATTTTCTACTACTTGGTTTCTCATATGGTCCACACAAATTTTAAGCTATTGGGCCTATTTTTTATTTTTATTTTTGATATATACTGAAAGTGTTTGAGTTAAATTTTATACACAATGACAAATTTCATTTAACAAATTTGAAAAAAAAAAAAAAAAATCTGCCGTAGAAGTTATCAAATTAGCATTTAAATTTAATTATAAAATTATGTACTTTAGGCCTCTGCAAAAGTAAATTAAAAGTTTTTAATTACTCTTTCAAACTTGCAGCTACAAAGTTCTACTTTTTAAGTTCTTGATTTATTAAAAAAAATGCAACCACAACGACAAAACTCTTCACTATATTTTTCCAATGGAGATCAGCTTCATGATAGAGAAGAAGCTTTACAATGCATTGTTTGGTGGCGATATTCAATCTCTAAATGAGTTCCTTAGAAAAGATGAACTCTCTCTTAACTATATATTGTGAAAGGCCATCTCCATTTTTTTTTTATGAATTTTACTAAATATATTTTCATCAATAAATGTATAGCATTGATTGGTTATACATGTTATTTAAGAAAGATTAAGTCCACAAAACATACTTGTATCCTCTTAATATGAAATTAAGGGAGTGCGGTGTTGTTTAAACAATTTTTGAATGAAGACAACAATTTTCATTTTGTGACGTTACTATGAGCAACTATAGTTGGTATGGTAAATGGGCAAATTTATTATACGCAGTTTTATAGTGGAGGAAACTTAATGCACAAACTTACCTTCATATGATAGATGATGTCCAAACTTATTATATGCCTAATTTTAATTATACTATTGTGTTTTACTCGTATGGGTTTAAACGGGTATCTAGCTCTTACCCGTATGAGAAAAAAAAATTCATAAAATTGTCCTATATTTGTATGATTTTATGACCCATACGAGTAACACACAGTTGGTATGATCGCTCCTTTTTTTTGCAAGCTTCTTCATAGATCTATACGAGCTTGATATGCCGGTATGACAATTTTTTTGCCATATCCGCCCTGTAACTTCTTAAGAAATTTACTACTGTATTTATAAATTTTGGGTTAAATTTTACATTTATATTTAGGGTGGCTAATTACACACACCAAAATATTTTATAACACTCCAATATTAGCTCAGCCGTATAGGATCGAGCTAATGTTCACGTACTCAGTTCTATAGCACTGGGTATGAGCATATTACATTGGTTTTATATGGCCGAACTAGTGTCTTTTTTTTTTATTATTCCCAACAATAGCTCGGTCATATAGGACCGAGATAATGTGTACATATAAGATTGAGATAATGTGTACATACTTTGGAGGAGCAATATGACTCAATAAATAAAATAGATTATTACCGAATAAAGTAGTGTATATAATTACCAAATAAAGTAATGCCTATAATTATCGAATAAAGTGGTGTGTATAATTAACACCCAGCAATATTTATATGCTATAATTAAACACTCGAGTCACCTTTATAAGGCACGTGCATCATGCTGATCTTAGCGTGCTGACAATTAGTTTTTACAAGGCACATGCGTCATACTGACCACACTATCTCCCCCAATAACAGAACTATAGATTATGGACATTTAAAATGTTCTTGATTTATTATAAATACTACCACTTTGTACTTTCTTCCAAGTAGCACACTATAAGACTCTTCACTAATTTTCAATGGAGATCAGCTTGATGAGAGAGAAGAAGCTTTACAATGCGTCGTTTAGAGGCGATATTCAGTCTCTAGACGAATTACTCAAAGAAGATGAACACGTTCTTAACTACTACGAAAGGCCAACTCCATTTCGTTTTAATGAAACGCCCTTACACGTAGCTGCTACTCGTGGTCATGTAGACTTTGCAAAAGCTCTTTTACAACGCAGGCCGAATCTAGTCAGTGAACTAGACTCTCGGCTTCGTTCACCTCTTCACTTGGCTTCTGCAAATGGACATGTAGAGATGGTGAAGTTCTTACTCAAAGTAGATGCTGATGTTTGTTTAATGGAGGACAAATTCGGAAGGACTCCTCTTCACTTAGCCGCCATGGACAAAGGCCGAGTTGAGATTGTAAATAAATTGGTACAAACAAGACCAGAAGCAATTATGTACCCCTTGAATAAAACAAAAACTATCACAATACTTCACTTGTATGTGATACGTAGTGGTATGAAAGCTCTAGACCAATTGCTGGAGGTTGATCACACCTTTTTAAATTCTCAAGATGGAGAAGGCAACACTATCTTGCACAAAGTTGTAGCCTTGAAACAATGGGAGGTAAATAAAAAAAATTCTAAGGCTGAATTTTTATTTACTTTTGGCTTTTGTTTTTCTAGGTGGGTTAGTCGTTTTCTAAGACTTAGGTTTTCTTATAATAGTATTTAAAGTGCAAAATGGATTAATATAAAAGGCTATATATATATTCAAGCTACTTTTGAAGACATATATACAGTAGGACTATTTAAAAAACATTTGAGTTAGATAATCAATTTACAACTATCGTATAAATTTATGAGATTAAATCACGCTACACAAATCTATCTCAAAGTAAACAAATTTAGAATTCAAAATGAATAGATTTATAAATGAAATAATTCTTGCACTTCTGGTGACGGAAATTCATCACAAAAACATTGGAAGATGTTTTTGGTGAAAAATTTCATCGTGAAAATTGTTGCCCTTACACAAGCGAATCATATAAAAGACAGTGTATATGTATATTTTTTTGACCACTTAGTTATGCATATTTATATTTCTTATGCAGACAATGAAGCATTTGGTTCTTAAACCTCAATTGGCTGTTGATTTGAAGAATGCAAATGGTTTTACAGCTTCGGATTTGATAAAACAAATGCCAGAAGATCCAAAAAACACTGAAAACACTGAAATGCGCAAACTGCTTCTTAAAACTGAATTCTCAAAGTCATTCTCACAATGCAATAACACGTACAACAAAAATGAAAATTTGTTGGAACATAAAAGGGATGCTATATTGGTCGCTGCAACTGTGATTGCCAGTATGACTTTCCAAGGCGCAATGAACCCTCCCGGTGGTGTTTGGCAGGAGAATAAGAGCAGCTATATTGATAAGTCTGGCTATCAAGTAAATCGTACAATTGTTGCTGGGACATCTGTTATGGCCACTAATTATAGTGACTATTACACTGTATATGAGGTGTTCAATGCGGCTTCTTTTGTTGCCGCTATTATCACAGTCCTACTACTTATAAGCGGCTCACCTACCTTTGGGACAACATGGTTTCACTTTATGAGGCAAAAGATATTCATGTGGTTTTTAACTGGCATCATATGGATAATAATGATAACTATGGTAATCACCTACGTTATTGTGATGGTGGCCACTGCGCCAAGCGACCAACCATATGTGGCTAATATAGGAGGTTGCTCGGTTCTCGCGTTGGTGGGATTGATTTTCATTGTTTTCTTAGTGTATATTTGCCGCCTCATCATTTATATCATCTGGAAGGTGAAAAAATGTAGAGAGAGGTCGCGTGGGAATACGAATGAAGATGAATGCAAAGGCCAGAGCAACACCAATAATACTACTTGTTGCATGTTCCCCTGATTACGTAAAATACATATAAATGAAAATAATGGCAAGCCAATATGGCATTAGGTCAACAGTAGTTGGATCCCTCCCATGATCAAAGCTTGCAGGTTCAGAATCGAGAGGAGGCCAATTATGTGCGTGTAACTAAAAGTCTAAAACTGTGTTCTTGCAATTTCCGTTTTCGTCTCGCATTGTACTACTTTCGAGATGGCCCTTTTGTATCCTTTTTTTGATGTTTTATTGTGAAGTAGATTTTAGGGTGGAGTGCTTTCAAGTTGTTTGTTTGTTTGCTTTTTGAATATGAATAAAATTTAGGGGTTATTGTCCTCTCTTTGGTTTAAAAAAAGAAGGGAATTGCTGCGGATGCAAAGCAAAATCAACCCTAAGGGACTGTTAGGGGACTATTACCATTTCCAAATAAAAAAGTTTATTTATTTTATTTTATATATAAAAGTACAAATAAATTAAAGTATTTTTTTTTTCCTTTTTTGAATGCACGAATAAATCTTCTCCAATCTTATTTAATTTAATTAACAACTAACATTATTTTTAGAGTTTGTATTAATTACGCTTAGATTAAAATTCTTGCACAACTACGACTCAAACATTGATTACGACTTCTATATGCAATTAACTACATCCTTGGTTAATTGGATTTAGCCGGCCTATTATCATTATTTAGATCATTGTTTAATGGGATATTTTGTGTTGCACCCTATATTTGAGGGATATTTTGAGTTTGCACCCTATATTTATTTTGTTTGACTTTGCACCCCACTGTTAGTCTATTATGTCAAGTTCCGTTAATTATTTATTAAAGTGAACAAAATGCCCTCATTTTTATCCTATTTCTCCTTTTAACCATCATTGTTATCTTTGTACATGTTATTTAATTTCTTTTCCTTATTTTTCACTAATACATATATATATTCAAATTGAACAAAAAGTTTTACGTTATAAATGTACACTCCACAATGCATTATATTCATTACTATTTTTTTTTCTCGTTCATTTTCCTTATTTATAATTTTTTTCATTTTATACGTTTGCTTCCATCATTGATCTCAATCACTTTACTTTGCTTTTCTTATAATATTGTTCATGAGTAGATTTTTTTTGTTCATAAAGAATAATATAATTAAGTTAAAATTAACAAATTTTAATTTTCTATTTCTTTACGAAGCTTTCTTCATCTTCTTATTTTAGTAGATAAGCCAATCCACGTCTACTCTCTCCATAGTACTACTGTTACAGTACCTCTATATATAGATACACATACTTATATCCGCACTTTCGCACAAAATAAAGAAAAGAAAGGTAAAAATGATTGAGATCGATGATGGAAGCGAACATATAAAATGAATAAAATTCTAAAAAAAATTATTTTAAAAAAATCCCAATATGAAATTGAATGTATAGTAGAGTGTAAATTAATTACGTTAATCATGCAGTATGATCAAATTGAATTTACATAACTGAAAATTAAAAAATTAAAAATTAAAAAACATTCCACAAAGATAGCAAGGATGGTTAAAAAGATGAAGAGGTTAAAAGGAGGGCATTTTGTTCAGTTTAATAAATAATTAGCGGAGCTTAACGGAACAAACTGCCAGTGCGGTGCAAAGTCAAAAAAAATAAAATATGAGGTGCAAATTCAAAATACACCTCAAAATATGGGGTGCATACACGAAATATCCCTTGCTTAATTATTTAGATTAGAGTTTAGATTGTTTTGAAATACTTAAATCCATATTGGATTTGAAACTTTAATAATTTAAAAGGGGACAATGGTTTAAAGGGATCTACGTATATTCAATCAATCTGACATTCGATGACAAAATTTAAAGAAATTACAGGCCTTAATTACATACTTCTCTACAGGTTCTTTTCTCAAAAAAATTAATTTTTAAATTTCTTTATATATAGCTAGGAACATATCTAAGAGTGAAAATCTTCGCACTACAAAAATACTTAGTAACATTCTCACTTTCATTTGATCGTTCACAACTAAGTAAGGTGTTTATTATTCGGTTCTTGAGAGCCGAGTATTAGCCTATATACTCAGTTCTCGACAACCGAATAAGACATTATCAAGTTGATATTTGGTCCTTCACAATTTTGTAACATATACCTTAGTTTTTAAAAACTAATTGAAAAGTGGGGGTATTTTCAAGAGAGATATCCAGGGTTCCCAATATCTCCATCCATATTTAATGAGTTTTTTTCTTTTAGTTTTATGTCATACAGTAGCATACTTCTTATTTGTATTGTATTATGAACAACTTACTATTTTCTCAATCATTAGATTTTTATGTACACTCTTTTTTGTGTAACAATTCTTGTGTTTATGATTTCAATAATTGTAGTTATAGTATCTAATTATCACACTTTTTGTTGATTAACATAATCTATTTTTTCTTTTCCAAAAAAATGACATAATCTGTTTACTATTGCTATATTACTTTACCATAATTTATACATAAAAGAATGAAAAGGCTTGATGTTTATCTCTTTTTTTCTGTCCATCAATAATATTCTATATGATCGGTTTTCCACTCTATTATTTGGCGCTAATTACCAACAACTTGATGTTTATCTCCTTTTTTCTTTCCTCCAATAGTATTCTATATGATCGATTTTCCACACTATTATTTGGCACTAATTACCAACAACTTCAATAATATAATTTGCACTTGAAGTTTCAGAACTGGTTCTGGTGGATATCTCTTAAATTTATTTGTAATTAGCATAATATTTTAAGAGGTATCTACCATAGCCTCTAAAAATAAACATCATTAATATAATTGGTAGAATAATATTTGATGGATAACCATTCTTGAAAACTCCACAAATGTGTTAAGTTTAAGAGGTATCCACCTAATTATTTATGATTAGAAGGCAGCCATACATATTTTATGTGACCGAATTATTTTGGTTACTTGTCTTTTTCCTTTCTCTTGATTAGACTCGAGTGCGACCTATTACAATTTTTTTTTCTTTTTTCCTTTTTTTTTTCCTTTTTTTTTAAGCAAAAGGAAATTAACCATTAACACGCAGATGAAGAATCTATAGACCAAGTGTTCTCCAACCATTCGAGAGAATCTTCCGGTCACACTACACATTCACATTTACTTAATTGGAGGATTTTTTTTTCTTTTATTTGTTAATAAAATAAGTTGGTTGCTCTTTCATCTTGCAAAAATTCTTGGCTATTTCAGTTTTCTTATACCAAAGCAAAATTAATTCTTTTAGAAATTAGGTTCGATGACAACATAAAATGTATTTATGGAAAAGGTGGGGTATGTGTCCCACAAAAATAAGGGAAAATAGTGTTTAAACTATATATTTCATATTTTGTTTTTTATTTACTTAATGCCCTTTTATTTTATCTGTTTTTAATCTTTTCTGAATTTTTGTACGCTTATTTCTCTAAGTGCCCCACATAGAAAAAAAAAAATTAGGCGATGCCCCTAGAAGAAAAAAACAATTAATTTATGTAAAAAGTTAGAAAATAAGTTGAGATATGCGGTGATCGAGATTAACTTTTACATTTTGACATTTTTCATGAAGAATTTTTTTTAGGGTGGGGAAGAAAGAATTAGGTTATTTAGATTTACATAATTCATAAGTTAACTTATACTAGTGTTTAAGTGCCAAATTAATTCTGAACACATATATACAATAAGACTATTTAAAAAACATTAGAAGTTAGATAATCAATTTACAATTATCATATAATTTTATAAGATTAAATCACACTACACAAGTATGTCTCAAAATAAAGAAATTAATAATTCAAAATGAATAGAGTTACGTTATAAATGAAATATTTTTTGCAACCAAACAAACCCATAGATATGTATGCATTTATCTATATATTAGATTATGTACATGTACAATTTGTCTCTTATAGAACATGCGTCATTATATGAATTGCATTTTTTACAACAAAAATTCATCACAAACAGTGAGCGCCCCCCCCCCCCCCCCCCCCCCTCCTTCTCCCTCCCTCCCTCCCCTAGATTTTTGAAATTTTAACTACTACCATGCTTTTTGACAATTTAAAGGTATGGATTATGAATTGCATAATACACTCTTCAGATATTATTATTATTAGAGGCAATTAAATATAAGGGCTCATTTTAATAATAATATAATTATAAAAGATACTTAAAAATTAGTCGTGTAAATTAAGGACACTATACAAAAAAAAAGACACTAATACCCCTTCCTTATAATATCGTCTCATTGTGACACTAACAGCAACCAGAAGGTGCAAAATGCATTTAGCACCACAACTGACAGCAACTAGAAGGTGCTAAATGCATTTAGCACCCCCTAGACAAAAACCAGAAAGTGAAAAATGCATTTAGTACCCCTTGGACAACAACTACAATGTGCTAAATGCATTTAACACAACAACCAGAAGGTGCTAAATGCATTTATCACCCCTTAGACAGTAACGAGAAGATACTAAATACATTTAGCATCCCCTAGATAGCAACCAGAAGGTGCTAAATGCATTTAGCACCCCCTAGACAGCAACCAGAATGTGCTAAATGCATTTAGCACAACAACCAGAAGGTGGTAAATGCATTTAATACCACCTGGACAGCAACCAATAGGTGCTAAATGCATTTATCACTTTCTGAATAACAACCAGAAGGTAGCATCACTTGGACAACAAACCAGAAGGTGCTTAAATGATATTAGCACCATTACAAAACAGAGAACGACAAAATTGATGAGATCAACATCAACTCAATTTATTTATATATATATGTATGGATCGACGTAGGGTTTGTAAAATAAAAATAAAAGAGTTACGAACATATTTTTTTTCAAATCCCGCTGGTCTGTCAAAATTGGTCGATTTCAATAGCAAAACGACCTCTGATCGTCTTAATTTTTCCCGTAATTATATTAACTTTGTCTTTCGAACAACATATCCAAAAATCATCCAAATCCAATGGTTCGATCAAAAGTTATATATGTTTTACAATTGCACATCCAGAAAGAAGAAGAAGAAGATGAGAGCGGCGCTCCTCTCGGCGATACGATCGGAGAGTCAGGTAGTGGTGGTAGTGGTGGAAGAGGTGAAATTATAGGTGAGACAACTTCTCTTTTTCCTTATTCTTTGTTTTCTCTCTCTAAACTATGTATGTAAGAGAGAATAATATTTCTTTTGTATAATTAGAATAAATGATATAGCAGAGTATTTTTTGTCTATCAACATTTATCATTTTTCCTAAAATAAATTAATATTACAAAAAGTGTCCTTATTGTAAAACCAAATTATGAAATTAGTACTACTTCTCTTTATTAAACATGAGTCCGTCCTTTGAGTTATAAAACATTACAGAGTGAGGCCTTATAACCCATTATCTCCTACTACTACTACTACTACTACTACTACTACTACTACTACTACTATTATTATTATTATTATTATTATTATTATTATTATTATATATTTTCACTAATCTTCTTGATCTGCTTCCCTTTTGGTATCAGAGGATTGATTTGATTATCGATCTATTGGAAAATATAATCTTAATTTTCTACTTGTCAAGATTATTTTTCATCATTCTATTTTGTTGAAAGCTACGTATCCTCAAGTCACTCTAATATCTGCAAACCACCTATAACAGTAAATCCTAGGCTAGTGTAAGTCTCTAGTGTGAGAGCAGTGAAGAGCCAAGGTTGATATTAGGTATGTGTATGCTTAAGGAAGTTAGAGTATGTACCCATAGGGTCAGTCGTAAGCAAGAGTGAGTTTAGAATAATAATCAAAATGAGTAGATTATTTAGATCTTATTCTTCAGTTAGTTCGAGGTCAAATATGTCCTCAATCCCATATATAGTAAATCAGGAAGAACAAAGTTTTGAAAATATAAGTCAACATTTTAATGATTGGAATATCCCAAAAATTTCACCTAAAGAAATTTACAAATCAACTTTCTCTGAAAATTTTAAGTCAGATTATAACGTTAAAACATTAGAAAAAGTATATACAATTAATAAAGAACATGAAATTTGTAGTTTGTTAACTCCTGATGTTATTAGAAAACAAAGGTCTAATGGATACAATTTCATCCATGTAGGACTTATCCAAGTTGCAGTAAATCCCCTTACAGTTAAAGGAGTTTGGGCTCAGGGGTTTGGGTTTTACTTATATGTGGGACTGTTAGACTACTCTGATTTGGAGTAGGAACATGGGATAACTTGGGGTTTTCAAGGAATTCTTTTTGAACTTGGTTTACTATGCGGGCTAATTCAAATTTATCCCACCATTTGACAAAAACTTGACGGGCTAACATGTCAAATGGAGCATGATGTTTGACTAATGCTTGGGAGGTTCCAGAAGTTTGAACCCATTGCTCAATGACGGTATTTTTTATCAAATGAAATTGCCATTTGACTATCCAAGGGACTTTATATTTGCTAGCAAAAAGAGTTAAAATTGGCATGTAAGTATTACCAATTTCGGGGTTTACTTTTTCAAACCAGTTTACTTGGTTGGCTATAAGACGTGGGAGGATGTCCATATTTAATCCAAACATATCCCACCAACGAATGAACCAACATGGGAATGAGCATTTGAAATTGTGGTCAAACTGTACAAACCAAGAATGGGTGAATGACTCATTTTGAAATAGGAGTATCTTCATCCATGCTTCAACATAATCATGGTAAGAATAAAAGTCATCAGTTCCTTCTAAAGGAACTAACTCAGCAGGATGTTTTCCCCATTCTTTCATAAGTATTATTTTCTTAATATAAAATGAATGGTAAATAACTACAGATGGATCATTTCTATCAAAAATTGGTTTAATAAAAATGGACTCTGTGGTTACTAATATTCGGTTGTAGTATTTAAGGGTTTTACTTGGATGGATTGGGGTAAAATGCCATCCTGGAGGGTAGAATTGATTGGCTAATTGGGCTGGGTCATTAAGTTTTGTCATATGTGGTTCAACATAAAACAGATTTTGGGTATATTTGGGTATATATGAGCTTGGGGTTTGGCCAAAACTTTGTTGACTTTGTCTGACTGGAATTGGTTTTTGACTCAATGTTGTAAGGATCATTGGCCTTTGGTTTACTTGCTAAGGCTTGATTATAAGGCTTAGGCTGGGGAATTTGTCCTAGTACTTGGTATTGGTTTACTGATATAGGTGTAGGGTTTACTTGGTAAGGAACCATGGTTCCTTTGGGTTTACTAGAAGATGACTCACAAATATCAAAAGGGGGAATGCATGGACCTGAAGCTGGTTTATTATTCCCTCTTCCTCTCCCGCGGCCTCTGCCGCCCGTGACACTCATTTTCCTGCATTTAACAGAAATTCTCTTGTGAGAAAATATGGTATAGAGTTTTCACTACCTTTTATATATTCTATATCAAAATCAAAAATACTTAATAATGATTGCCATCTAGCAAAAATTTGTTTAGAAGCAATATTTTCGACATCTTTCTCTAAAACATATTTAGCAGATTTACAATCAATCCTTATTAAAAAAAAATTGTTTAATAAATCACTTTAGAATTTATTAATACAAAGAACTAATGACAAAATTTCTTTTTTGATTGTAGAATAATTTATTTGTGCATTATCCCATGCGCCTGAATAAAAACGTACAATTTGTTCAAGAGAATTAGGAGTTAATTTTTGCTTAAGAATACCTCCAAAGCCAATTTCAGAGCGTCAGTTTCGACAATTTTGAAAGCAGAAGGATTAGAAATGCCAAGACAAGGCAATGTCTTAACATATTTTTTAATGTCCTGGACTATAGAAGTATGAATTCTAGTCCAAGGAGGGGGATTACTTTAAAGTCGTTCAAATAACGGCTTACATTGTTTTCGTAGATCTTTATAGAAATCACTGATAGCCTTACTTGATACCGGTGCAGATTTAAACTGTATCCAAGAAGGACTAGTTCCAACAACTTATTATGAAAAAACAAGCGAAAGACTAAGTTCTGCCAATGGAAATGAAATATAAATTATCTAAAGTGCATGTCTGCCAAGATGGAGTATGTTTTAAGACATCTTTTGTTTTAATCAGAAACATGACAGATAAAGCTATTTTAGGATTACCATTTATATATTTATTATATCCATTTAATACTTCAAGTAAAGGATTAACAACCAAGCATCTAGGGCACAAAGTCATCTTTAAATTTACTTCAAAACCAATAGAAAGAAATTTAAGAATTATAAAAGAACAATCAATTTCTAAAAGTTTAAATATTTTAAATAATAAATCAAACCATTTAAAATATTTAAAAGATGAGATTAAATATAAGAAAATTGAAAAATAATTACAAGATTCTAAATTACAAGTCAGAATTAAAGAATTTAATGAAATGCTTGTAAAAGAGGTTTGTTCTGATTTACCACATGCTTTTTGGCATCGCAAAAAGCATATTGTAAGACTTCCCTATGCTAAAGAATTCAAAGAACATTTGATTCCTACTAAAGCTAGACCTATACAAATGAATCATGAACAAATGAAATTTTGTAAAAAAAAAATAAATGATTTAATCCAAAAGAAAATCATAAGAAAAAATAAATCTCCCTGGTCTTGCCCTGCTTTCTATGTTAATAAAAATGCTGAAATAGAAAGAGGATCCCCAAGATTAGTAATTAATTATAAACCACTAAACAAACTTTTAGAATGGATTAGGTATCCGCTACCTAATAAAAAAGATTTAATTAGCAGATTAGATCAAGCTCTAGAATTTAGTAAATTTGATCTTAAGAGTGGATTTTGGCAGATCCAAATCCATGAAGAAGATAGGTATAAAACTACCTTTACCACCCCATTTGGCCATTATGAATAGAATGTTATGCCATTTGGCCGTAAGAATACCCCTAGTGAATTCCAGAATATCATGAATGATATTCTAAATCCCTATAGTCATTTTTCCATTGTTTATATAGACGATGTGCTTATCTTTTCAAAGTCAATAGAAGAGCACCGGAAACACTTAAATATGTTCTTTAAGACAATTAAGTTAAATGGTCTAGTCCTATCCCCTACTAAGTGTTGTCTATTCTAAACTAAGATTAGGTTCTTAGGACACAACATTCAGTACAACCAAATTAGGCCAATTAATAGAGCTATCCAATTTGCAGATAAATTCCCTGATGAGATCCTAGATAAAAATCAATTGCTAAGGTTCTTAGGTTCTCTTAATTATATCAGTGATTTCTATAAAGATCTACGAAAACAATGTAATCTTAATCTTATTGGAAAATATAATTTGAATTCTCTATTCTTCAAGATTATTTCATTCTACACTAATCTTTTGTTGAAAGCTACGTATCCTCAAGTCACTTTGATTTCTGTAAACCACCTATACCAGGAAACCCTACGCTAGTGTAAGTCTCAAGTGTGTGAGCAGTGAAGAGCCAAGGTTGGATTATAGGTATGTGTCTGCTTAAGAAAATTAGAGTATGTACCCATAGGGTCAGCCGTAAATGAGAGTAAAGTTTAGAATTAATAATCAAAATGAGTAGATTATTTAGATCTTATTCTTCAGTTAGCTCGAGGTCAAATATGTCCTCAATCCCAGATATAGTTAATCAGGAAGAACAAAGTTTTGAAAATATAAGTCAAAGTTTTAGTGATTGGAATATCCCAAAAATCTCACCTAAAGAAATTTATAAATCGACCTTTTTTGGAAATTTTAAATCATATTATAATGTAAAAACTGTAGAGAAAGTCTGCACAATTAATAAAAAACATGAAAATTGTAGTTTATTAACTCCAGAAATTATTAGTAAACAAAGATCTAATGGATATAATTTTATTCATGTAGGATTTATTCAAGTGGCAATAAATCCACTTACAGTTAAAGGAGTAAAATCTTCAATATTACTATGCCTAAGAGATGCTAGATATTTAAATTATGTTCCCAGCATCTTAGGAATAATGGAGTCTAGTCTACATAACGGACCAGTTCATTTTAATTGTTTCCCAGACTTTACATTAAGTCTTAGTGATCCAAATTTATTAAAAGTATTAATATTAAATATTAAAACTGCTGGGGAAATTACCCAAATGTTAGAAGGATCCCAAGCAATTGCCTTGATATATAGAATATATTATAAGACAATGAAAACTAATTTAAATGTTAAAGCACTTAATAAATCACCAAAAGACAAAACAATTTTAATCCAGAACAGTACTAGTAATGCCAATATACAAGTTCCAAAAACAATCTTTTGGAAAGATATTAATCTCCCAAGTCAATGGATTTTACAAAATGAAATCCCAGAGAGGCCAGTAACTAGTAATTTTATGAATTTAGATAATATTAGACAATATCTAGACGGGACAGTTAGGATAAGTTTTGATGAATCTAGATTCAGAAAACCTCCCCTAATTTTAGAAACGTCTACAAGTTCATCTACAGCTATCCATTCCAGAATAGATAATATATCTAGAAGAGATAATGATTTAATGAGTAATATATCCCTTCCTGAAACAAAAATATCAGGAACCACAAATTTAGGGTAAGTAACTCATCCAATATATAAAAATAAGGAAAAAGAGAAAGAATCAGTAAGTGATGAACAAGATATAGAAGATAATGAATCTATATCACAAACTGATTTTCAAGCACTATTCCACCAATTAAGAGTAATAACTAAAGAATTTAAAATTAATTGGGACACATTAACCAGTAACTTCAACTCCAAAGAAAACAAAAAATTAAGACATGAATTTAGGGCAGAAAACCCTGAATCCGAAAGAGAAAAGATAATACATAAATGGAAAAAATGGATAAAGAAAGAAAAAATAAATATGGATTTCTTTCCATGGTACAAAAGGTATTATAATAAATGTAATGTAATAGCTAAAACTCAATGGACCAAATAAGATAATACAAAAATTACATCTAGTCATCCTCCACTTGAAACTCTGAATATAGAAGTAAAGAATACTTCAGTAAAAGCTTCTCCATTTAAACTACCTGAAACAGACAGTAAAATTGATGATAAAAAGATAATCGAACAAAATAATTATACTAATCAATATCTAGTTTCACTAGGAAAACAATTAGACAAAATTGAAGATAAAATTGAAACAAAAATTGAAGGTACTATAATTAAGAAAAAAATCCTAAAAACCAATTTTACATTTACCAGAACACAGAGATGGTTTAGGTTAACCAAATAAAGATAAAGAATTAACAAGAAAAATTGATCAGCTTTTAAAACATGTATCCTCAACAAGTGGAACAAAAAATGTAACTACTTTAAATAAAAATAATGACCAAAGTGATCAAAGTGAATCTAATGATGAATCTATAATCCATGAAATTGAAAATCAATTTAATAAATTAACTTTCAATAAACCAAATCCCACTAGTAATACCAAAAATTGGTACACTAGACCAACACCCCCAGATCTTTAGTATGAAGAAAGAAATTTAAATAACCAATTTACTGTTTCATCAAATAAAATGTATGAATGGAACATAGATGGACTAAGTGAACAAGAATTAATTAACAAATTAAGTCATATGTCTATGGTCGCCAATAGTTACCTAAATGCTTATCATGATCTAACCCAACCAGAAATAGTTGAACTCTTAGCATCAGGATTTACAGGAACCCTTAGGTCATGGTGGGAAAAACACCTCACTAAAGAAGCTAGAGAAACAATAATTCATGCGGTCCAGTTAGATGAAGAAGGGAATCCCATTTATGATGAAGAAATCAATTATGGGCCTCCTGATGGTGTTAATACCTTAGTCTATACTATAATTAAGCATTTCATAGGAACTCCCAGCAATATAACTGAGAGACTCCATGATCAACTTAGTAACCTTACCTGCCCAACTCGTAGTGATTTTAGGTGGTATAAGGATGTGTTTACCTCTAGAGTTATGATGAGAGATGATAGTAACAAACCATTTTGGAAAGAAAAATTTGTAAATGGTTTGCCTAGTTTGTTTGCTCATAAAATTCAAGAAGAATTAAGTAAAAATTTAGGTTATATAGATTATGATAACCTAACTTATGGAGATATAATAAGTCAAATCCAAAAAACAGGTTTACAAATGTGTATAGATTTTAAATTAAGTAAACAAGCTAGTAAAGACAAAAATAAAGCTAAATATGAATTAGGAACATTTTGTGAACAATATGGTTTACCTCATGTTGCTCCTTCTAGAAGAAAGAGGCATATTAAAAAAGATAAAAAATACAAGTCTTACGAAAAGAAAAGTAAGAAAAATAATTCAGAAGATTATTATAAAAAACCTTCATTTAATAAAAAGAAAAAATCAAAGTGTATACATTAAAACTTTTTTAACATAAAAGTACATATAAAGCCTCATTTTAAGAAAATTTTGGCATGTGGAGTTCGTAAAGTTAATAATTCAAACATGTGAATAATAAAAATATTTTTTTCTTTTTTATTTTTAAAAAATAAAACTCTAAACTTTTAGAATAAATAACCATATACAATCATGAATGTCGATATAACACATTCTTCCAACGAAGTCCCAAATAATAATTGAAAAGCTTTAAAACACTTATACATTAAATTGAATATGAATTTAGTTATACAAAATATGCAAATCTACTAAGTGCATAAAAACTAAATCATCCATGGACTACTACAAGTAATCTAAAGTCATCAAAGGTGTCTAAACTTCATATTCACACCGTCCCGAGAAAGTACCTTTCAAACATATTTAAAAAATAAGAGTGAGTTAAACAAGGGTTTAGTGGGAACTATAAGGATTTGCGGAAGAAAATTCGTATTTGGAAAACACATATGACGTGTAGTAATGAAAATAATTTAAACCATGATTATATGCTTATACCATTTCTAAGTATTCAGAATATATATAAATATATATGAAGTACTTTATTTAAACTATCATGAAAACTGTGTTATATGTAATGCACACCAAATGCTATCCTACCCCCATATATACGATAAAGTATGTATCATCAAGATATAATAAAATAATCCTCTGCAACAATGTTCTTTTTTAACCCAACAGCCAAATGACATTTTATTCCCTGTGATAAATAAAATAATATAAGAATACATAAATTTTTTATATAAATATCATAAGTACTAATTGAAAATTCAAGTTGATATACCATTCCAATACTCAACAAAGGAGGTGATACTGATTGATTCCGTTCGAGTTCTCATTGGATTTCAACCGTGCAAAAGAAAAAAAATTAAGGAAATATACATATCATAAAGAACAAGTGCAAAACTTCATGTTAGAATTGAGAATACTTTTATTTTACAATACCTTTGCATTAATGTGACATCCACAATATGATGCGATCATAATTGTTTTTGTTTTGGAAATGAGTTCGTGTTTAGGCAGTGTCCAAGTGGGAGGAATGTCTTCCACATTCTTTTACAGGTGCTATTATATTCATGTGTTAGGTAAGAAAAATCCCTATAGAGTCTTCCTAGTGAAATTCGAGAGGATTAGTACATTTTTGCTTTTTCGACGACCGACCTTCAATACTTTAAAATGTCCTAACTTTGTCATCCACTATCGAAACGGAACCCCATTTTCCACCATTGGAAATTTAATTCAATTTCCAAAAACATTTGTGTTTGGCCCGGAACCTAATTTCCACTCCCCATTGACCAAAACATGAGTATAAGTTTGGTTTGAGAAAAAAATAAGCATTGCTGATGAAGGGCATCACTTCAGCTGAATGTAGTCGACTACATTTGTTGGGGGAGTTAACTATATCATATAGTCAACTACATAAAAGTGATGTAGTCGACTACTTTTCGCTGTAGTTGTAATACCTCGTATTTCATTTTCGAACCAAATTCCCCTTAGCTTGTTTAAGGCCAAATCTCCGTTTGAGGAGTCAAATTTAGTTCCGACACCTCTGTGGTTGAGAAAATACTTTTAACATGTTATTTTAATGATATTAAGTATGCATGTATTGTTAGAACTCATTTCAAGAAGCCGTGGTTGAATTTGGCAGCTAACATCGAAAAATCGAACTTTTGCCGAAGTGAGATTTTGGCCAACTTTGGAAGGCCATACCTTTTTCATCCGAGGTGAAAATCAGTCCCTTTTTGTACCATTGGAAAGGTGGTTCGATAACCAAAAACTTTTGTGTTTTGGCCAAAACCCAGTTCTCGCATCTTGAGGACCGAAACGACATGCAAAGTGGCCGAATCACCAAGTGTGCTGGCAGTGGACACCGTCAGTTGACTGATGACCTAAAATCTGGTCAAAATCGAGTTTATATGCCCTTAACCCCTATTTTTGTACAACCAAAACCTCCATCTCCTCCATTTTCGACTACAACACATACACCACACATAGAGGGGTCTAGAGAGAGAATGATGAAAGCTTTCTAAGGAATTATTGAGGGATTTCAATGTCTACACAAGATTTGGGCAAAATCTTACACTATTCATCATCTCCTTCCTCCTTAACCCACCATTGATGCCTGGAGACGAGCTAAAGCTTTGCGATTCTATGACTATGCTTCGTCAACTTGAGGATTTGACATCTTTGAGTGGGAATACTAGTACTCTAACTTGTTTCCAAACTATTATGTGATGCATATTGATTTTTCACTACAAATTGGAGGTTTTCTTATAAGCATGTTGATATACACATGTATGGGGTTGTGGGTTGAGAATTATGCTTAGTTTTCTTGATTTTTACTTGTTCTTGTTATAATTTCATGTTACTTTGTGAGGATCCTATATTATAAGCTAGAGTATTATACGCCCTAAGAGATATTCGCTAGCGCATATTTGCGCATACCCATTTTATGGTTACATATATTATATTACGCATTGTAAAGTGGGTTTTCTACGAGGTTTGAACTATATTATTATTGATATGAAACCTACATGTTATAGTAGTTATATATACAATTGATCCCACATATATCACTAAGTTGTTGAGGGTTTACTCCATTAAGCATACAAGAAATCCCACGGATACACTAAGGTGCTTAGCTAGAGATTTTATTAGACCATGGAATGCTTTGGATGTATATATGTGGTTGTATGCGAGGTCGAGTCTCCTATCTACTAGTTCCTCTTGATGTATATAATATGCAGATGCCATTGATTCACTAATGCCATGACTTTGGTGGAGACCTACTCTCTTGATGAATTGTGGGTTGGTATACAGAGACACTTTCCCTACCAAAGGCTATGATGATTATATCCATGAGACACCTTCGTGGACTAATTGTTTTATGAAGGATATTTTATCAAATTAAGGATTTAATTACAAATAGATCATTAGTCCACTTATTGAAATTGCTAATTACATGGATGTAATCATGTGATGAGAATTAGTGTCTCAAATGGCCCATGTATATTAGATACATCTTTAGTTGAACTAGTAACGTTGTCGTTGAATCTATCTATCTATCACATATACATAGTTGGTTGTACGGATACTTTTATGGATTAGAAATGGCGAGTATAGATATATGTATATGGATCTGTGTTCATGTATGTATGATATATATATATATATATATATGAGAGTATGGTTTTTGGAAATTAAATTCTATTGATTTCCTAGTTTTGTAAGGCACTAGTGGTCAATGGGGTTGACCTAGCCTTGGCGGCTACATACCCTGATCCATGTCGAGGGACCCCTCTTTTAGAGTGGCATACTCTATGGTCCATAGGGGGACACCGCAATGCGGCATACCCTAGACTATCTAGGTGGTCCACGGGGGGACCCAGCCTTGGGGGCTGCATACCCTAGCCTTGGGGGCTTAGATCCGGATCGCAGTGCACTGTAGAGTAAACCCTAGATGTCAGATGTGGATTGAGGTCGAGGAATATGAGATTAGTGCCTATAGTTCTCTTATACCCTTTATCATTATGGTATACTTCCTTATTTTGGTATATTGTACTTAGGGGATGTATATACCTTGTTATTACTATTTACATATGTTTTGGCAGTACCTTCGGATATATTTTTCTCTCGTATTTTTGTGAATAGGATAGCACTCGGTGTGCGTCATATATAAAAGAATTTTCTTAACATTTTAATGGCATTACTGTTATATTCTTATAATCCATGCATAAGGTAATAATATGAGTATATATATACACGTACGCATACGACTCATATTATGTTCATTATTTCACGTCACGTGTGCTTTCTTATGAAATAAACCCTATAGTTCCCACTGAGCCCGTGTTTGGCTCACTCCCATGGATGACCTGTTGTTTAAGAGTTATATGTATTAGTACCATCGATATTATTTGTATCATTAAGTTGTATTTATTTCTATTCATATGAGTGGTAAGGCCTTTTATTTAAGATTGGCACCTTGTTGGAGGGTTTGAATTTATAAAACATTATTACTATGAATGTAGAGTTTGATTTTGAAGATAGGAAACTTATATCTTTTATTTCTTTATTTATAGGGCGGTTTTGTTATAAATACAAACTCCACATACCAATTTTTTCTAAAATAAGGCCTTATGTGTAAATTACTAGTAAATAAGTTTTTAATTATGCATTTCAAACCCGCTGTTGCATACGGTACTGTGATTAACCGGGTTCCGGAGGTCTAAACCTCATAACGGAATTCGGGGCATCACAGTAGTGGTCAAAATCATATTTTTCAAGCTTTGACCCGATTTTTACATCTACACACCTTCTTCTTCTCCATTTTGTAGGGAGCTCAGGGAGAGAGTTAGAGAGAAATGAGAGCTCATGGAGGAGGGTTTCAAAGGGTGATTTTTCTTCCTTTTTAACCCAACACATAAATCAAACACACCATCCTCTTTATCTTCTTCCTCTTTTCACTACCTCCATTTCAAGGCTCAAGCCCGAGGAGTGAGAATCTTGCATTTCGGCTAGTTAGGGCTCGTTCCACCACTCAAGTTAAAATGATTCAATGCTATTAAGGTAGGAACACTAGTATTAAAACCTATTTTAAGAGTTTATGCACTCAATCATCATTTTTCATACAAATTGGGGATTTCTCCATACGAGATGGGTTTCTGCGCATTCAAGGGTTTTGGATCTATGATTTATGATTATAATGGTTATTCATTACTTATTATTGATAATATTTCATGATATTTCAATTAACTCGCATATTATACTGATTTACCATAAACCCTTATTACTGGTCACCAACGCGCGAGTGCGTGTAAGTTGATTTTGGACAATAAAACATAAATATGTGGTGGACATGATATGTTTAACATGATGCGAGTTATACTATGTAATATTTGAATATTTCCAACTCTTATGTAGTTTGTTGAGATTGTATTAGAGTTTTTATACCGATTAGCCATACCGTTCGTACTTGATAGAGACTTGAGATACATATTATTGCCTTGGGGGCATATTCAATCTAGGCGGACTCGGTAGGGTGTCCCTGCTTAGGGGCAGAAGAACCCGAGTTAGATCGCGATCCGTGTGCACATGTTATGAAAATCCTACATGTGACGTATATATATGATTAATGTGATAATAGATCTGGTCATGGTGATTTGGCACCTTTGGTATAATTATTTACATAACTTACGGATATTTTCCCTTGGTTAATTATATTTCCATATTGGAAAGGTAAATTACATTTTGAATTACTTAGCACTATTGTTTTAAATTACTCGTATAACAAATGAACATCTATTTCTAAACAAACTTCTATTATATGAAATTAACCAACTATATTTATTTATGAAAAATTCTATAGCTCCTACTAGACCCGTTTGGCTCAATGTTTTTCCTACACAGGTACATCCAAGGACGAGACGACTTCAACAAGGGAAAGGCCAATAAATCTTAGTCTCCTCTGATACTTAGTAGTTTGTGAGCCTTTCACCACGGAAAGGCCATATTACCAAGTTTTGTTGTATTATAACTCGGATATGTATTGACTCAGACATGTTTGTGTAACTCACGTATCTAGCGTACTTTTTATATATAACTTGAGGTTGTGGAGACCAAGTTATGAAACTTATGTTTTGTTGACTTTTATATTGTGCATGGCTGACCTGGATATTTTTCTACTCTTTTACTTTAGGGTATAATTGAATAGGTGGGAAAGGACATGCCGAAAATGTGTAATAATTTTCTTGAAGTTAATTGATTTACATCCTAGTTAACCGCAGTGCAACAGTATAAACTATGTTGTAAATTAAGCATGAGACAACAAGAAGATTAATTACATATCTAAGCTTGTATGCCCCACTTAGAGCATATTTTAAGTGTATTTGATTATTTTTTACTTTAAATTTTGAACGTTGGTTTTTCTTCTTTATTTTCCTTCGCCGTCGCATTAGGCACCGTGATTAACCGGATTCCGGAGGTAATTTCCTCTTAACGGAATTCGAGGCGTCACAATTAAAAAATTGACTCTTTTTGCCATTAGAATCCTTTCAACTTGGAGAATTGTTCAAGTAATTCCTTTTATCACTCTTTCGACTATTGGTGGCAACCTTCTTAGATGTTGCTTTTTCCAATGATTTTAACTTGCTTGTGAAGGTCTCAATCATAGGAGACTCGCAAGTACTCTTTTCACAATCTTCCATATCTATATCAACAACATCATTTTCTCCTTCCAACTATTTTTGTCAAGAATGATGATAAATCAGTTTTTTCATCCAAAGATATATGCATTAGTGCATGTGCGTATAAGGAATAACCATTTATTGTCAATTATTAACCTAAAGACCGCCAATGATGATAAACTCTTTGGGCCATGCAACGTGAGACCCAATTGCTTCTTTAACTAGTTCCATCTCTCCATGAGCTAGTATAGGGAGGGAGGTGTTAGGAGAGATAGCCTTCTTTATAGATACCTGTGCAATATGTTGTCCCAAGGTAACATTATGAAGTTTTTCATTTCGCCCAGTGGCATCAAAAACAATTCCCTCTACAACAATGTTCCTTTTCGACCCAACAGCTAAATAACACTTTTTGCCCTATGAAAAAGTAAAATAATATAAGAATATATAAAAACATTTTTATAAATATCATAAGTAGTAATTGGAAATTCAAGTTGATACCATTCCAATACTCGACAAAGGATGTGATACTGATTGATTACCCTTTGAGTTCTTATTAGATTTTAACTGTGCAAAAGAAACAAATAAAGTAAATATACATATCTTAAAGAACAAGTACAAAACTTTCATGTTCGAAATGAAAGAGCCTTATTTTACAATACCTTTGAATTAAGCGTTTGACTTTTTTATCATTAAATACCTGTCGACCTGGACCATGGTTTAAATAATTCATTGATCACTTTTTTGAGTATTGGAAAGCAACCTTCATAGATGATTGTTGTGCTCGAAACTCCATTAGTTTTGCTTCCAGTTCAATTCTCTTTCACTTTTCTTCTTATAATTCGGCCTCCAATGCATTTACATTTCTTTGTGAGCCACGCCTTGGAAGATCAAAGTATGTCATGGGTGTCACCCCAAATCCTAGACCCCTCACACGACTAGAGTGCTCTAGGGTGTCTAAGGCCAAAGTAAGGATGTCTTTACTTCCTTCAGTCACTATAGTCCCATCCTGAGCTTCTTTCCTTAATGTATCCTACAAAGTAAGACAAATTAGTGATTATATAACTATGTTTGGTGTGTATAGAAATTTTGGCACAATGTTGCTTAAAATTAAAATATAGAAAACCCACCATTTTATCCACCATTTTCTATGTAGGCTCATCATATCTGCCTCCTTTTTTTTCTCGAGCCTTTGTCCATTTCTCACTCCTATCAATATTATATGATGGTCCTTTCTCTGCTTTCTGTTATTAAAAGTGTAAATATATAGATATATGATTCATAACCTTTAACTTTTTTAGTTGTATAACTAAAAGCTACCCATATTAGGTAAACTTACCCTCTCCTCCATATGACCGGAATATCCTTTCTTGCTTAAATGGTGATTATATATATGCATGGATCGCCTTTCACTTTGCTTAGTACTCAAAACCTTATTCAATTTTATATTACTTTTTTGGAAAAAAAAAACTTATTTAACTAGGAGTAAGGAAAAAAAACTAAGTTATTTATTAATTGAGAAATTATGACTCATGTTAGTCTTAATTAAACAACCATGCATCTTAAATATATTTTTCAAACAACCGTCATATCTGAACCCTTGAATATAATATTCAAACAACCATCATATCTAAACCCTTGAATATAATCTTAAAATAACCGTCATATCTAAATTCATGCCTTTATGACTTATCATTGGAATCGTGTCATAAATAGCCATATACTTATAAACCCGTCTTAAATAATACCATAAAAAAACTCTTATGACATGTCACACTTGGCCGACATAAAAAAAAAACCGTGTCATAAAAGGCCTATTTTCTTGTAGTGTGATGGTTTCCATCTTCCGTTTTTTATTTTTTCCCCTCCGCCACTGCATTGTATGTTTGAAGAACTCTCTCCCTCCTCATAACATGTCTTCCATTTGACTCCCTGAGTCTCCATTCCCTCACAAAGTTGCTTGGTATCTCTATTGTTGTTTTGTTATTTGTTACAATGGTTTATGGGATCTCCTACTTGATTTTTTATTGTTCAATAGATAATTTTTTTTTGGTAATACTATTATATATTTTTTGTATGACGATGTGTTGTTAGATTTCTAGGGTTTATGTTTGTAGTTTGCAATTGATTCTATATATTACAGTGCTTTGGGTACTAACCTTTTGTTGTTAGTGACTTCTTAAGTTTTTCATGGATGTTTAGTAGGTGCTCGATAGAATGCCTCAAACAAATATTTTGTGCTCCAAGTGGTGACAAATATTTGTTTGTAAAGGTAAATATGGTCCTTCATTAGTTTAATTTCTTTTTTGTGATGTACTTGATAAATAAAGTTTTGTTTCTAATAGATTTGTCAAAATGGTGGAACAGATAAATTTTATACTACAAAGAAAAAAGGAGATAACACTAAGATTTTCGTTTTATTTTGCATCTCCATGAAAAGTCCCATGTAAGTTTTGTTTCTCCCCTTATAAATCTTTTATAATCAGCCAATTTGGCCCTTATTTGGCATATATATTGGTTCCATATTTTTCTTTCAAATTTGTGAACTATGGCTTTTTAGATAAACAATTCATTTAATTTTCCATTAACCCTTTATGTTCACCATGGATTCTGTTAGAGTGATATACTAAAAGCCATAATTTTCTTGTTGGTTTGGATATGTTATAAACTTGGTTTTGCTATTTTAATGAGAATCTGTATGGGCAATGGTTGCATTATATTATTTATTTAAATATTGTGCATGTGTGTCTTTTATTCCATATAGTAGATGATTTGGTGTGTAGAGTATAGCTTACACACAGAAGATCATATCATTGGTTCTTGTGGAATATAAGTTTAATGGTTCACAATCTTAGATGGAATTGGACACCCATCGGTAGGATTGTAGCACAAGTTTTAGTAGTTTATCTTAACTACAGAAAACGGTATAGTTTTAACTCGTTGTGCTAGTACACTTTGTGTGTATTGAATAGGACCAGTTTGGGTTAATTGTTTTTATACTGACTATATAAAACAATTTAAAATCCCATGGTTATTATGATTACTTATGCTCTTAATCTTGAAATAATTAATAGGCATATATATGTAGTATTTGTTGTTTTGACTCATTATGAGTGAGATTCATTTATGGATCAATAATCTTTGTGAATTGGATGACGACATTATATGTATGATGAATATTAATTATTGACGGAATCCACGTCCCGGTATAGGGATTGATGATAACCCCTTGAGAAGCTTATAAGTTTTGATCATGTCAAACCCTGCAGGTGGATTATGTTAATCCGACATGTCAAATAAGTTAAGTGGTAGGCTCAAGGATTAAGAAGTCATTTAAATATAATTGTCAGTAATTTAATTTAAATGACGGTTGTCTGTAATCTTAACGTGGGGAGAATAATAAGTATTTAATAATAAGGAGCTCGAAATATAATTTTGAGATAAGGATGGGAGTGCAATTATAATTCTTTAGTGGTGTGAATTATAATTTATGGAAGGAACTAATTCAGAGTGGAATTAGGATTCCAACTTTCCATAGGAAGCCCAAATACTTATTTCTCCTTAAGGTCCCTATCGTAGCCTTATATATACGCCGGCCTAGTCTCTTCTCATAATAACAATAATTCTCATGAGTTAGGATTTGTTCTATGGAGAGAGGAGAAAATCTTGGTGATACCGTAGCCCACACTCGGTGCAAGATTTGATGGCGGAAGGAATACGATAGAAGATCTTTAGGTTTTTCGGCACAGCATTCGTAAATCAATCATAACTTTTGATTCCACCGTTGGATCGGGCTGATTTTTGGATATGTGGTTCGGAACGCAAAGTTACAATTATAACGTGAAAAATCAGGACGATCAGAAGTCGTTTCGGTGGCGAAAAAAATTAATTTTCGCAGCCCAGCGAGAATAAAAAAATTCTGACCAAATCGCAATCTGATGCTTTCAAACCCTAGTCTCCTTATATGGATCCTCTACATGATCCACAAAGGTGAAATCCCTTTATTCTTATAGGGTTTTAGCATAAGTTTTTTTTTGTTCAATCTATACGCAATATCAAACGATCCTGTATTTATGTCTCCATCAGATTCAACCTGGAACCTTTTGAAAAGGTAAGTTTTGTAGACAATTTCAAATTGTTGTTTATATGTTTTAGGTTTTTGTTTTTTGGGTGTGTAAGAATTTTATTTTCACAATTGTTCTTTCATTTATATTATAATGTTGTATGTATATGTATTGTTTGGTCACACTAAACAAACTTGAATACTTCATACTACATGTTTTTAAATTCACTTGACGAAAATGATGTTTACTAAAACACAATATTTAATCACAGTTGGTTTATAGTTGAATTATGTATAAAGTAATTAAATAGTTTTATAACTATTTATTTTCAAATTATATGATCCTTATTTGCATTTAGCATAATGCACATAAATAGTTTTATAACTATTATTTTCAAGTTATATGTTCCTTATTTGCATTTAGCATAACGCACTTAAAGTGAAAGTCCTTGATGAAGATAAAAATTTTCATACAAGTTTATTCATTTTAGATTGTATTAGTTCTACATTTTTTGACTAAATTTATTGAAGTTTAAGCAAGTAGACAATGGTTCCTACCGTTTTTTCCCTATTGGCCATAAAACATATATTATGGAGTTATCAACGTGTTTCCAAAATGTTTGCCTTTTGCTTATAGAAAGTTTGTTTTTTTGCGTCACGTTTGTATTTTTTCCTACTTAATATGTTTCTCATATATATGTTGATTTCATTTAATTGGACTGAAACTACTTTCAATTAATTTTTATATTTAAGTTGTCATGTAGACAAGTTACCTACGTGTTTAGGTTCTATTCTCTAAAATTTAAACTTTAGAAAAGGATTTTCCTTACATTACCCAATTTTAGGAAATTATTGTTATATTCGCTTACACTAATTGTGGAGGAGACCGCGTATTTCACATATGCAAATTTTCATTTTATTACTTATAATCTATCGCCTAAATTTTTACTTAATTCTCATAATTGATTACCCACAATCGCATTTTACCTTCATGGTTTTTGAGTTTAATACATCTCAAGCAAAGTCAACCGTAACAACTACGTAAATTTATAAATTTCAATAATTTTTTTTCACTTTTATACACCTTTGAAACATATTACATCTCTCATGCTTCTTAGGTGTTGCAGGCTTCTCATTTGATGTTACAACATAAGAGTTTTCATGTCAGTTTCAATTCTAGCATCCTCCCCCCCCCCCCCCACCGTGTCGTTTCATTCATTAACTACTTGGTTGTGTACAATTTCTAATTTGTTACATCTATTTTAAATTAAAACGAAAATAAAAATTTAGCAATGACAAAAGAAGATGATTCTGAGTATTGGAATTAAACAACCAATACATAAGAGAAAATAGTTAAATAGTCTAATGCACCAACTATCCTGATACTCGCCCAAACATATTAGCATTATATCATTGGCTTGCTTTATGTACATTTGGCAGAATAATATGGATTTTTTCTTTTGCTTTAGGTGGCATAATAATATATTTCTCGCATTATGTACTTCGTTAAATTTTCTAGAACATATATTACTATACCCATTTCATAGAATTGAAGATAATAACTTATAAATTCTTTCAATTGATAGTAAGTAGTATTAGAATTGGAAGCATCTAACCTAAAACAAATTGGCAATAGGTGGACCAAACCATTATTTTTATATATTGCTTTGGAATGATCTCATTTCTCGATGTGAGATTTATAGTTTTAACACACCATGCAAATTTTTAGTCTCGTAACATGTGAACTAATTATATTTGCAGTTTTTACATAATTATATGTGATATTTCTCAAATTAAATTCCTCAGTTTCACTTCGAATTATGCATGTCTTACTTGATAGTTAATCATAAATATTATACATTTTTAATTTCCTTTTCAATTTGTTATGGAGTTGCATATGCAGAATGCATTACCGGATATCTAAAAGGCTTACAGAGAGTTGGAGGAAAATGAGCAACATAATTACAAATGAATACATTCAATCAAATGGTAGAAGTAAATTCAATTAAGATTGTCATTGAGAAGTTTTATCTCCTTTGTAAGTTCTTTTTTGTTTTGTTGGAGAAACTTTACCTGTCATTGTTAATAAAAAAATGAGCAACATAATTACCAAACGTGCATATTTTCGCGTTCAGTTTTATCTTGTAATGCCTCAGTATCTAGAATATTTCTCTAAATTAGAGATGTGCTCGACGGCTTTTTTGCTCTTCACCAACATGCCGTCCACATATATTTCCACAGACTTCTCAATATCCTTTTTGAACATTTTGGTGACCAGCGTCTGGAAGATGACCCTGCATTCTTCATGACCTTGTAACAATACAGGCCTATCATGGTTATAAACGCTGTTGCCTCCTAGTCGGGAGCAAATAGAGGGATCTAATGATTATCGGAATATGCATCTAAGAAGCTCATTCTTTCATGTCCAGCTATTGAATCCACCATCTCATAAATTTTTAGGAGTTGGAAACTATCTTTGGGGGAAGCTTTATTGAGATCTATAAAATTGACGCAAATGCACCATTTCCCATTCTTCTTCTTGACTAGAACCAAGTTTGAAATCCATTCTGAAAACTCGGCCTCTTTCATTCCCATGCCTCCAATAATTTATGTACCTCATTTTTTATGGCTTTAGTTTTTTCAGGAGCTTCTCTCCTAGGTTCTGCTTTACTGGTTTGTAGTTTTGTCAATGTACAACCTGTGGCACATTTCCTCGGCATCGATTCTAGACATTTCTGAGGGTTGCAAGCAAACATGTCGATATTCACCCTAAAAAACCTTGCCATTTCATCTCTTTCTTCACCTGTCAACGAACTACCAATGAGAAAAAATCTTTCCTTTATACTTGAACCTTCAACTGTGATTCAACCCATCTCTTTAAACACCTTTTCTTCTGGCAGCCCCCGTGCCCTACCTTCAAAGGCCTGCCCTGACTATTCTTGGTACCTCAACTAACTTTTCCCTAATTTGAATATTCTCGACCAATTCAGTTGGACGTTTAGTGTTCGTAGCACTTTGCACTGCAAAAATGAAACATAATATGGCATCCTCTTGCTTTCCACATACAACAACAATCTCGTCATTTGTTATGAACTTGAGTTTTTGGTGAAAAGGAGAAGTGATAGCTTTCATGTGGGTCAACCACCCTCTATGTCTGTGATGATGAATTCCGCTGTCTTCTGTTTCGGCCCCAAATGGATTGGAACCTCTGTTATAGTGATCGACCATACCACCTTCTCCACTAAAACTTAATATAGGCGAATCAATTTTTTTGACCTAAAAGGGCAGGAGGTTTAGCTTCTTGAATATCCTGTGATACATTATTTCATATGAACTCCCTGGATCAATCAGCACTCTCTTGACGTCAAAAGTATTGATGTTTATGGTCAACACCAATGCATCATTATGTGGGGTATCTGCCCCTCTCATGTCTTCCTCGGTGAACTTGATATCGTAAGTCTGCCTATTTTTTCTTTCTTTCTTATAGGCTATCACCGATAGTACCTCACCCCCAAATGCTTTCTCAACACACTAGGCCATTTTCATGTAGGCCCTAATGGCGTTCTTTGCTGCATAGTCCTGGTTAGTGTAGCCATGAATCACGTTTTTCACCCCACCAAATATTTTAAGGACCGCTTCTAGACAGTCTTCATGAACTCGGCCAGATGGCCGTTTGTTACTAGACCCTCCAAAAACTACTTTAGGGTATTACATGTTTATGTTCTATGCCTATAGTCTCTATGGTATGAGCATCTCAATTTCTTGTTTCTTTTCTCTAGATCACCACCTAGAGGCCTCGGCCATTCGAAGTAAAGTTCGTCCTATAATCTAGTACATGATTGTGAATCAGCTAATCAGCTTTATGAAAACCGTGTGGACTCCTTTGTAACCTTCATCACCGATTTGGGAGAAATCCTCCGTCTTCTATTTTTTAATCAATCAGAACCTTTATCATTTATGTTCTCTTTCCTGTCACCATCGACTATTTTTTTTCCCGACCCACCATCATTTCATTGTCCTCGACAAGGGCATATTCACCTGTCCTCGCAAGCAGCTCATCAAAGGAGTTGTATATGCCATTGTTATAATTTGGCAAACAATATTTGAATGTGTTTAAGGCAAAGTGTAAATCACATCCTTTTGCCTCTTGGTACACTTCCAATACCTTGCCTAATATTCCCTCAAAGTTTTATCTCTTCTCTTTCCCAGATTCATTAAGACTTCTGGGCCTTTCACCACTTTATTACTAGTGATGAACCTAGCCATAAACTGCTCAGCTAATTCTCTGAAACTATTGATTTGAAATAATGGCAGCCTGGTGAACCATATGAGGGCAATCTTGCCCAAACTTACAGGGGACATATGGCACATCACGGTATTATTCGAAATCTAGTAAGCCATGACCTGCAGATAGTATATTGCGTGATCGGCATGATCAGTTATGTCGTTGTATATGTTGAACTTTGGTTAAAGTAACTCTTTTGGTAGGGGAGCTTCAGCTATGCGCTGAGTGAATGGTGAACCGTTTTGCTCTCCTAGTGACTTTTGTGCTAAGTCCTTAGGAATATAGGCTATAGTATTTGCGGCCACCGTCAAATCAATTAACTTTCTCAAATCATTCTCATCCCAAGATTTTGGCCCAGCATCTTTCTCTACCAACGTGTCAAAAATATTTTCACATTATTTTAATACTGGAACCTCTATAGTAGAAGTATGCACGCCCTTCTACTGTTCATTGATCTCACCCTGAAGTGCCGTTGGGTAGGCGTTAGGTTTTTTATGGCTTCATTATTCTGACGTGGGTGTTTGGTGGCTGACGTCGCGGTATCCTCCTCATCCTTATTCCTAGAGGCGGACTTTCTTATATACCTTTTTAGTAGTTCGTGCAATGTTTGATTTTCCATTTTAAGTTACGCTATGTTATTGTTAGTTCCACCAGCAGCGAGACCGTGGTCATCATAGTTGCTGCTAACGGTTCCCTTATTTAGGTTAGTCGGTGGTATCGGGGGATTGTTTCGCTGCATAGGTGGCAATCTGCCATCGCCCCCCGATGGTTGCACATGCGAAAATCGTGAGGTGTTTGCTCTTGTTTGAGGAATGGCAAGGGGTATTATTTTTCCAATAAAAGTGCTAATCTCAAAAACTCTATAGGGACAAAAACTTTTTCTCTTGTTTCCCACAAATGGCGCCAACTGTAGGTGGTGCAAAATTTACGCCCTACCCATGGTAATGATTTAAGAAAAGGAGTTTTGTTACGGTAGCAAGAATGTGAGATTCTACAAGGGATTTTTTTTGTACGGTAGGTTCCTCTGGCCTGTAGCAATTATGCTAATCCGGCATTACATTTTCCATTTGCCTGTATGATTGCTATATTGAGCTGACACGCCGAAAATACTTCCGTGCTTAGGTACCCAAGTGCAGGTTGTCAAGTTATAATACTTGGTAAGTCCAAGTGTCGAACCACATGGATAGTCGGAAAGACGATGTGGTGATTACGAGTCCAAGGTTTTGTTAAGGGAATTTAATTGGTTGATTTTAGTTGTTGATTTTAAAGTCTTGCAATAAAAATTAAAATGATGTAATAATAGATGAGAAAAGGCTAAGGCATTATAGAATTCATTTGTTTTGCAAAGTTAAGTAAAATCAATCTCATTCAAAGTTCTCAATGCAATTCCTAAGTGTTGAATATTTTACCCATTTCTAAGCAAAAGGGTGTGGAGCAAAAGCAACCCATTCCTATATAAATGCCATATAAAGAAAGGGTGTAAGCAAATATCAACACAAGTGTATCTCTCATTTTTATCTTGTGACAAAGGGTGTGAAGCAAATGCAACCCATTCCCATATAATATCTACCAAGATTCAAACTTAAAATACACAAAAAGAAAAGGCATAAATTTAAACTAGGCATTTAAGAACTCATTGTTAGTTTCCCCTAGGCAAATGACTTGATTATGAAAATGGCCAACTACAAGGAGTTTAGCTCGATAAATCATTGCATTTCATTTGTCTAAGATTGGGAGGTCTAGGTGGAGGTCCAACCGTCCTATATAGACTTATTTGATAAATACAAATTGAATCCTTAAAATGATTAACGAAGTTGTTTATGACATAAATTTAAAAGATCCTCTTTGGCAATACTTTAACTAAGAAGATGATGAGTCTAAAAATCACATAAAGTGTAGAAAGCACTCAACATATCATTAAAGTATTAAAAGATTAAAATCTCAAATTTATGGTGTTTCCATGAATATTCAAAAACTAATCATGCTTGGCAATGAAAAGTATCTTATTCAAAGAAAGAATGGACATAGGATAATAAGAAATACACAAGTGTATCATCTCTTCATTAATGCTTGAGATCTAAGTATACAAGGCATATAAAGTCAAATCATCATATGAAAATTATCTTACTAGCTTATGAATGGTTGAAAAAATGGAGAAGATGAAGGATTCAAAAAGTATTTAACAATACTAACAATGGAATGAGAATTGAACTTACATAATTAATGCATTGCAAATTTCTTCTTTTAGCCTTAGCAAAGAAATTTACTCCATAATAAATGTAAAGACAAGAATTATAAAAGTGAACTCCATTTCTCTCTCTAGAAAAATAACTATTGCAAACTCTCTATAAATGGAAAAATGAGAAGTAATAAAATGTACCCCTCTCTAAAGCAACAATGAAGACTATAAATAGGAGAGTTGTGTTGGATGCTAAAAAATAAACAATGCTTATTTTATTTTTGGTGGATAAATCCACCATCTTGGATGCTCTTTAATCACATGGAGAATTCCACTTTTTTTCTTTAATCACATGGACATGGAGACTTCCACTCTCTTTGATTCTTTTTGTCCCATGGAAAATTCCACCATTGTATTAAATACAATATTTCTTGAAATCTGAAGACACCATCACATGGAGATTTCTACTTTCTTGGATGCTCTTTAATCACATGGAGAATTCCACTTTCTTTGATTCCTTTTGTCCCATGGAAAAGTCCACCATTGTATTAAATACAATATTTCTTGAAATCTAGAGACACCAAAATAAACACAAAAATGTGCCTTTCCAAGCATTGTTAAATACAAAAGTGCTACGAGACTAATCGCGAAATAAGTTGGCAAACCGAGTAGTTTTAGAGAAATAAACGCGTCAAACAACTCTGAAAATGAGCGTATGATTGACAATATTAAGCGTTTATCATGAGCTCTTAAGGCAGTCGATCAATGAAGGATATGGATTACGTGCTCTCTATCTCTTAACATAAAAATCGAGCAAGCAATCTACTAATAGCCAGAGTTTTCAAGAACCAACCCATATTTTGAGCCCCCCGTCTCCTATTTATACGTATATAATTAGGGTTACAGTTGCTCATTAGGGTTAACAGTAAAATGACTAAAGAGGGTAAGACTTGGATAAGACTCCAGCCTTCTCTCAATTATCCACAACTAAACACTTCTGAAACCGTACATTTATAGTGGTGTAGTGGAGGTCAGTACGATTCTATATAGGTCCGTGCGATTCGGTATAATTCTTCTCACGCACTTTCCACGTGTGAGGCCACTTGTGCCATTCCTTGTCCAAGCCAGCCCCGGTCTTGTCCATCATGGCAACTTCAAATGATCATAAACTTAGCGTGTCTTCTGCTTGTGCAAAGCTTGTTAGCCTGGTTCGCTTTATGGGCTCGTAAGCAAATTGGGTCGACCCAGTTTGCCTTAACCAAATTTTATGCTCCCTTAGAATTTAACGAGAACGAACTCCATAATAAATAGATTAAATCCATCATTTTTTAATAAATTCTTCATATGATAAAAGCATACTCGAGACAACGTGTTATTTTTGTGATGATGGTGGGTAGCAAAGTTTACGACTTGATCTAAAGTTCTAATTTGATTAAGGTGACTTTTTTTTTTCCTATTATCCATATTTTACTTTCAAATTACGTAAGAATGTAATATGGATGTAGATATCGACACTCCAATGTATCTTTAAAACACTCTCACTTTTATTTAATCATTTACAATTGAGCAAGGTGTATATAACTCGGATGCGAAGGATCGAGTATGTAGGAGTGTTGCCAAGTGTTTTTTAGGGTACTAATATCTCCACCATAATTTAATTACAAATAATAATTCTAAATAATTTTTTATTGGGAATTTCGGCACATTATTTGTATCATAATAAGTAAATGGTTTCTTAATATCGGACATCTCAAAAAGAATAGTATGCCCATAATTTGTAACAGACGCAGTATCTGATTCTATTGTGTACGTAGATTGAAGCCAATAATTTTTAAGAAAAATTATACTTTGGTGCACTAAAATGAAAATATTTACAAAAGTAAGAGGAACTTTTTTACTGACGCCTTAGTCTTTTCTTATACAAGTGATACAATACATGATAAAACTTTTGTTCGAGTTGAAGGGGAGATGGATGCTGACATAGACGGGAAAACCCGAAACTGAAACTTACCTTAGATAGGAATAATTTTTTTAACTTTCAAAGCATAGTCTTCTATATTTTTGTTTTGTGTAAAATTTACACAATTTGTAGCAGTCTTTTAAAATACAAGTTTATGTAAAATTGTTGTGTAAAATACACTCCCATTTTACAATGCCATATCATTTCTCTCTCTCTCTCTCTCTCTCTCTTCATTTTTTAAATAAAATTTAAAAATATAATAACTTCAAATGTAAAATATGGATCTTAATAAAAACTATATATTTGAAATATACTCGCCGGTACTTATAAATTAAGATCCATTGTGATTATAAAATTATTTATAAGAAAACTCATGAAAAAATTATAATAAATTGCTTAAATTAATAATTAACAAGTGTTGGAATTTAATTGGTTATTTTAAAATTTACACAAGACCTTATAAAAGTAGTATTGGAACATATTTTTTTAGTATTCAAGTTTATTTTTTCTGTAAAAATGGGTTGACACATAATTTACGAGTCAATTTTTATGCTATCATTAAAGATACTCTTAGGTGTATTTTTTTTCGCAGTTACTTGATTTTTTCCTTTTTGGAAAAAGCTAGTTATAATACACATAATTGTGACAACTCATACCTCAATTAAATTAACAAAAATAATAAATAAATGGAAGCTTTAAAATAGTGCAGAGATTTTTTTCGCCCGTAAAGTATATATTCTCTCTGGGGAATCATTTTCTAAGCGGCATCCGTGGTGCGTACATCACTACACCAATATGTCCCTTGGGCGACGTAAGTAATAGCCTACGTCACCTAAGAATAACCTAGGCGACGTAGTAATACTTATGTTGCCCAAGAAATTCTAAGGCGACGTATGATATACTTACGTTGCCCAAGAATTCCTTGGGCGACGTAGGATATACATACTTCGCCTAAGAAATTCTTAGGCGACGTAATAATACTTACGTTGCCTTATAAATTTCTTGGGCGACGTAGGCATATCATCCGTCGCCCTATAAAATCTTAGGTGACGTGGGTATATATTCCGTCGCCCTATAAATTTTCTTAGGCGACGTACATATATCCTCCATCGCCCTATAAAATCTTACGCGACGTAGGTATATCCTCCGTTGCGTTATAAATTTCATAGGCGACGTAGGTATATCATCCGTCGCCCTAGAATTTCTTAGGAGTCGTACGTAAATCCTATGTCACCCTAGAAATTCTTAGGCGACGTATCCTTTGAACTTATGTTGCCTAAGATAAATCTTAGGCGACGTATGTATAGTTTCTACGTCGCCTAAGAACATGTCATCTCGATTTTATAGGTTTTGAAGTTGAAAAATCAACATTATTTTTCTGATTAAAGGCTTGTTTGATTTTTAGGTACTCTATCTCTTATTAATATTAATTTTTTACTAATTTTTGTGTTTATATAGATATTGTGTTTAATTATGTATTTGATTCAATTATGAAAACAAAATTCGTAATGAATATTTTTAAAAATATATGATATTAATTTTCAAAATAAATCATTTATAATACTAATTATTACACTATAACTAAATTTAAAAGTAGTTATACCACGACATGATAACTTTTCACCAATGAGCAATTGAAAAAAATAATTATAGCAATCTTATAACAAGATCAGAGTGAGATGACTACAATTGATGTTGTATTGTTATTATTTGTAATTCAATCGATCGGTTTCGCTATCGTTGTAAAATAACTAGTGCTTATACTTCACATTGATGTCTATGGACAAAATTAACAAAGGATTTAAGATTTCACAGATTAGTTTAGTAAAACATTATTGTTATACTTATGGCTCGTTTGGTTGCCCTTTATCAAATTATAAATTAGACACTTTATAATTTTCACATTTAATTGTGTTCGGTAGTAAAAATTGAATATGATAATTTAATTTAATTTATCAAAATTTATATAATTGATTTAAAGTAAAAAACTAGATATTATATAACTCTAGAACTAGGAAGTTCACTGCTACCATGTATTTATAAAATAACTCGTGCTTATACTTAACATGACATATATTTTAAATACTGTAGCACTGGGTTTAAATATTTGTTTTACTTTGCCAAACCAATCAACTACATTATAAAGGTTGAACACAGTTCATTAATCCTGAGGTCATGCCAGGTTTTTTAATTTTTGATTTTGTCTTTTTGTTCTTTAATTTCACAAAATATTATAATATAATCATAAGCAATTATACTTAGAAACCTTGCACTAATAAATGCGTTTAGTATCTCAATCACTGGACCATCCTACTATTGTTTTAGTTTTTATTCTGTCAAAAATTTAGTAATAGTTAAAATTTAAATAAAATCTAATAATACTAGCTTTAAAGCAATTTTGTCCAACATTATTGTTTATTGTTCTCCGTTATTATAAGGGTGTCTTTAGATGCACCCCTTAAATCAGTTTTATCACCTCACTAAAATTTAAAACTAAGTCAAACTTAATTTAAGGATCAAACGGATGATTTTTTTTTCATAAAACTTAGTGAAGATGATCCAAAATAAATGTCCACCTTCCATAAAAGATAAATGTATACCTATTAGCGATTTTAATAATTTATTTCATTTCCACAAAATATATATATATATATATATATGGGGTAAATTTCAGTTGCGAATTACTGTTCACCGAGCTACTGTATTTTCAGGCTTTGTGATCAAACATTAATTTTGTATAAGATCTTTCTATGTCGGCAACTTAGTATTCTACTTGTAAAAGTGTACTTTGATTTGAATGTGGAATAATGATCAATTTTTGATTGAATGTTTTTTCTTTTCAATTTGATGGAATTGTTTTGATTTGTTGCATATAAAATTTAGACTGAGCGTGAAAAAAAATAGGTTGAAAAAAGCCAAAAATGCGGCCGAAACAGAATTGGAATAGGTTGAAAAGGCCAAAATTGTGGCTGGAACAAATTAATTAAAAAATGACACGTGTACAAATAAAAAAGGGCACGTGGCAGATGACTTGGAGATTGGGTCAAAGACCATTCCAAAACCGTTCCAAAATCGTTCCAGATTCGTTTTGGCACGGTTTTGAACCGTGCCTGTTTGGCATTTTTGGTGTAGTGCTCAGACACTTGGGCGACGTATGCATTTACTTAGGTTGCCATACGTATTTACTTGGGGGACGTAGTTATTTATTTAAGTTTACTTGGGCGACGTAGTTATTTATTTAAGTCGCCTAATGTTATTACTTGGGCGACGTAGGTATTTACCTACGTCCCCTAAGGTATTTACTTGAGCGACGTAAGTATTTAACTACGTCCTCTAAGATCTTACTTGGGCGACGTAGGTATTTAATTACGTCCTCTAAGATATTTTACTTGAGCGACATATACATTTACCTACATCGCCTGAGGTATTTCTTAGGCGACGTAGTAAAATAACTACGTCGCCTATTATCTTAGGCGACGCGGTTTAAGCGACGTATCTTAGGCGACGTAGCCTACGTCGCCCACTTCTTAGGCGACGTATTTGTGTACTTGGGCGACCTACATAGTACGTCGCCTAAGTGACCTTTAGAGGTAGTGCATTAAATTTGACCCAAATTTCAGAAAGAGTATTTTCCTTTGAAGAATTAAATTTTCCTTTTGAAAAAATAATTAATTGGATTTTTTAATAGAATTAATTTAGCGAGAATGAACTCCATAATAAATAGATTAAATCTATCCCTTTTTTTTCTTTTAATAAAATTTTCATATGATAAAAGCATACTCGAGATAACACATTATTTTTGTGATGATAGTGGGGACACAGCAAAGTTTTGTGATTTCATATAGAGTTCTAATTTGATTAGAGTGAATTTTTTTTTTTTATGATCCATATTTTACTTTCAGATTACGTAAGAATGTAATAATTTATTTAATCATTTATAACTGAGTTAGGTGTATGTAACTTGGGTGCGAATAATTGAATATAAATTTGACAATGTCTTACTCGGTTGTTGTAGATTGAGTATATAAGCTGATACTATGCCTTCAACAACCAAGTAAAAAGCACAATTTATTCGATTGTGAAGAACCGAATAAATGTGGGAGTGTTACCAAGGGTTTTTTGGGCTACTAATATCTCCACCCTAATTTAACTACAAATAATAATTTAAAATAATTTGTTTATTGGGAATTTTAGTACGTTATTTAATTTGTATCATAATAAGTAAATGGATTCTTAATATCGGATATCTCAAAATGAATAGTATGCCCGTAATTCGTAACGGAAGCAGCAGTATCTAATTCTAAAGTGTACGTAGATTGAAGCCAATAGTTTTAAAGAAAAATTATACTTTGGTGCATTAAAATGAAATATTTACAAAAGTAAGAGGAAATTTTTAGTGACGCCTAATTAGTCTTTTCTTGTACAAGTGATAGAATACATGACAGAACTATTGTTGGAATAGAAGGGGAGATGGATCGGGATGTAGGCAGGGAGACTCCAATCTAAAACTTACTCTAGATAGGAACAATTCTTTTTATTTTTAGGTACATTTTTTCACAGTTACTTGTTTTTCCCTTGTTTGGAAAGGTTAGTTATATATAGTACACATAATTGTGACAACTCATATGTAAATTAAATTAGCAATAGTTATAAATAAATAAAAACAATTACAATTTCAATTGTTCCATATGTAAATAAAATCAAATTGTTCAAAACGTATTGCCTTGTAATGGAAAATAATTCTATATAAATATCCTTCGTAAAAACGAAAAGTTCTTGATCTATTATAAAAACGAAAATCATAATTAAATACTCCAATTTGAATTTTCTTCCAATCACTATTTTCTAATGGACATCAGCTTAATGAAAGAGAAGAAGTTTTACAATATAGACGTCATTTAGAGGTGTTATTCAGTTTCTAGACAAATTACTTCGAGAAAGATAAACTCGCTCTTAACTATTGTGGAAGGCCATTTCCTTTTCTTCTTCTTCTTCTTCTTTTTTTTTTTTTTTTTTCTCTTTTTTCTCTTTTTTCTTCTTTTCTTTTTTAACTTTTTAATAATACAACCTAGAGTACATTTCCTATACGGATTACTGTTCACGGATGCACTGTACGGATTGGTCGATTTGGCATGCTTCCTGATGGAATTTTTTGATGAAATTTTTTGGGGATGTTCTTCATCGTGTCTAGACCATCTCCACCAAATTTCATCAAAAAATTCAACCGGGAAGTGGGTTAATTACGTGATTGAAAAATATTGGTCCAAAAATAGATTTATAAAATCTAATATTTTTCAATCACGTAGTTAACCTACTTCCCGGTTGAATTTTTTGATGAAATTTGGTGGAGATGTTCTAGACACGATGAAGAACATCCCCACAAAATTTCATCAAAACATTTCATCGGGAAACGTGCCAAATCGACCAATCCGTACAGTGCATCCGTGAACAGTAATCCGTACCTGAAATTTACTCTACAACCTATCCTAATCTATATTATAAAACAACTTTTTTGAAGTAACTTTTGTTTAGAGTCTCTTTCCACTTTCGTCTCACTGATTGCTTTAAAATAAGCCCGCTAGCTCCAATCAGTAGAAAATAATAGATCGACGGAGCTAAAGTAGTCCCATTAACCCGGGGACCCACCGGACAACGTGGAGTTGCGCCGAATTATCAGCATCAGACTGCAACGTACTATCCATACGGAAAAAAAAAAAAAATTAAAAGAATGCCGCAACTTTTATATCAATTTCACCAATTTAAAGGAATTAAAATTATACAAATGCATGAATAATTTTAATTGGGGCTTAATTATATGGTATGTGAAAAAATATATTTACAAACACAATGACTTTTTGTTTTGAAATCTAATGTGGAAAGAATCATTATTATGGGTTTTGAAAAGTAAAAATAATATATAGCATAATGAATGATGGGTATTGAAAAATATATAAATCTAGCAAAGTATTTTTAAACCATTCACTTAATATTGGAAGGTAGTATATTTTTTTTTTGGTTGAATACAAGCCATATGCATATATTTTGTCTTATGAAAAAAAATATATTAGAGTTATAAAATTATAAGGTCAATAACTTAATTATTGAAAATTCTTAACTCACTGCATGGAGCCTTTCTTCTTCTTCTTCGTCTTCTTCTTCTTCTGCTTCTGCTTCTTCTTCTTTTTCTTCTTCTTTCTTTTAAGCTCAAAATTCATACGAGTTTTGCACAATCGTATAGCTATTTTTTATACCATACCCGCTGTATCGTCTTAAAAAACTAAGTGTTATATTTACAAATTTAGTACTAAATTTTAGAAGCATGCTGAAGATGCTCATTAACGAAGAATGACACAAATTTAACATATGCAGCTAGATGCTTTAGGCCTCACGGTTTGACCACTTCTAGGTCCCTGCTGGCTGCATCCAGCTGCATATATTAAACTTGTGTCATTCTTCCTTAATGAATTCCTTCTTTAACTAAAGATGGGATTTTTGTTTTTTAGGAATTAAATGATTATTTTTTAATAAAATGTATTAATCATTTATTAGGAATAATCTCTATGATGAATAAATCAATTCCACTAAATTTTATAAAAAAATTCAATTAGAAAGTAGGTAAACTAAAGATTGATACATATATATATATATATGTGCTTGCATTTTGACCATTGAAATTTTAGATTTTTGGATCACCAACTTAATTCTATGTTTAATTTTTTGATGAAATTTAGTAGAAGTGATTTACTCGTCCTAGAGATCATTACAACAAAATTTCATTAAAGAACTCAATTATTTACTCCTTCAAAAGGAAAAGTTCATTCTTTTGTTAAAAGAAGTGAGACATTTTTGTAGTCTGATTGTGTTAAACTTAAATTGCAAATTTGTAGATATACCATTAATTTTTTTGCGAAACTACATTGCATATGTTGAAAAAAATAACCATGGGTGTTGGAAGCCTAAAAAAATTGGTCCATACGAGTGTGACAAGGACACCCTTACCAATGTGGGGTTCTCTCTCTCTCTCTCTCTCTCTCTCTCTCTCTCTCTCTCTTTTGTTTTTTTGTTTTTTTTTGTTTTTAAATTATATGTCCTTCTATGGCACACACTTTTGATTCATACGAGTAATGCTGACCTGTATGAATAAAATTTAAATGTACGATAAATTTATACTTTGACAATCACGGTTGCGTCTTAAGTTTGTTGCAGTGTAAACAAAAGTAAAGTGTGGACGCTCTAAGAAGATTTCTACACAAAATTGCAAAACTGTACAAGATATAAAAGCATATTCGAGATAACGCGTTATTTTTGTGGAACTCACAATTAACACTAGATTTTAGTTTTCTTCAAAAATATAGAGGAATTGCACAATAGCCGAGATTCAAATTTATATAATAAAGTATTACAAATCATAATGACCTACTAAGTGTTTTTCAATAATAGTTCTAAATCTTTTTATTTAATAGCTTCTTTAATTATTTAATTTGACTGAGGCCATCCATTTATTCATTCCACTCTCTTCCCACTTTTCCTTATCCTAGTTATTAGGGGTTACTTGAAATGATAAAAAGAAAGATAAACTTCACAAACTTGTGACTACAAAATGTTTAAATTTAAAAGTTAGTGTGATATCGCCAAGATTTTAATATATTATTTAATATGTAACCAGATGATATAAAATATTTATACTTTTCAAAAATATAAGAAATAGACATAAGATTTTTTTTCACACATAAAACCCATTTATGAAATTGATAAAGTACCCACTCATAGGCCACATAATTTTCACTTTTTCGATCACATCACAAAAATAATTCCCCCACCCCCAGAAGTGGTCCACTTGTTGCCTCCCCCTTCTATTAGCCACATTTCAATTAACAATATGCAGATACTTTCTCTCTTCTTTATTTTATTCTGATTTGATTAAAGTGACTTTCTTTTTTTCTATAATCCATTTTTTTATTAGGAATTTCAATACATTGTTTATGTCATAATAATTTAATAGACTTTTAATATTTGACATCTCAAAAAGAATAGTATAACCGTAATTTGTAACAAAAGTAGTACCTGATTCTAGAGTGTGTGGATTGAAGCAAAATTTTTTTTTAAAAAATAGCTATTGAGAACATTTTTAGGGTTATGTGGTGGTTTGACGAGCACAAATTGATAATGGGCGGTGTTATTTAAACCATTCATATTTGTTACAACCACACTCCTACGGTAAATTTAGCATCACTACCACCCCCTAAGGCCTGCCTAGTGAGATGTGAGTGTCATCACATACACTCGGTCCATAAGGGGAGAGTTTGTTAATAAGAACTCGCCTAACATCAAGCAATTGAGTGCTGGAGTGTTGACGCAACCGAAATAGTGTGTTGTGTTAAAGCCCAAGTGCAGGCTCGTCAAGTAGTAATATAGTCTCGGAAGTCCGAGTGTCGAACCACAGGGATAAGTGAAAAGGAATGGAATGGATTACGGATTAAAGTGTTTTCTAATTCTTGTAAGATGAAATGGTTATCGAACAACGTAAATGTAAAATGGTTGTGAAAATTAATAAGAAAGCACTAAGGTAGTTGGAGGTTAGTTATGATTAAAGAGACGGTAATCACTAGCTCATACAAAGATTATAACACAAGATTTCTCAAAATATGGGGAATGTTGGTGTATCTCTCAATAGCAAAGGGTGCGACGCTAGGCGACTCATTCCCGAGTTGAAGCTATATCGAGAAAGAGACAAACGACATTCCACCAAAGACGGGTTATCATTCCTACCTCTTAGCTACGGGTGTGAAGCAAGGCAACCCATTCCCGATGAAGCTAATCCGAGATAGATATGACAAACTCATCATTAAACGATTTAACATAAAGCAGGTGTAGTAATCTCATGATTTAAAGAATGAAAATTATAAAGTGAATCCTAACAATGAAACGGAATAAAGTTTATGGGATAAATTAGTCAACTCATCGTTTATCACATATGGTAGAACATAAAGAGTCTAAGTATCACATAAAGTGTAAGAAGCACTCAATATATCAATAAATGAATCAAAGATAAGCTAAACAAATTTAAAATCCATCTATGGAGTTTTAAGAACTATTCATAATTTCTATGAAGAGGGAAAAACTCCATGGATGGGGGAAAGGGACTACAAGCTTTCTAGAACCATAGAAATATGTTGTATGCTCATTAACAACCAAGAACTAAATATACAAGGCATATAAAGTCTTAACTTAATATGAAAATACCTAGAAAGCTTGAGATAATGGAAGATATGATGAAGAAGAAGAAGATTCACAAATATTTATCAAACTTTAGATATGGATTGAGCTATTAATCACCAAAAATCATATCACAATCAACCTCCGTAACCTTAGAAATAGACTACTCCATAATAGATGCAAGAACAAATATCATAGAAGAAGAAATCATTCTTACAAATTAAGCACTTACAATGGAGAAATGAAGAACAATCAACAAGTGAGCTCTCCCCTCTCTCTAGAACTCTAGTGTTTTAAAAATAGATAATAATCTATCTCCTAATGTAAAAGAAATAATATATATTAAAAGGTAGAAAAATATCTAACTAAATATCTAAAATAGCTTGAACCACTAAAATAGCCCATTTTGGGTGTGAAATGGCCAAGTTGCTAGGGCCATGATCGATCATGGCCAACCCATGATCGATCATGGGGTCTTCTGCCTGAATGCCAGTTTGTACCATGATCGATCATGGTTAACCCATGATCGATCATGCTTCTGGGAAATTCCTCAGATCAGCATTTTGCGAGCTTTTCACTAGCGCTTGATCAATCATTCGAAGGCCATTGCATCCTATGCCTATAAACACATAGAAACACAACAAAAGCACACCTAGCGGGACGATGTTAGATACGAAACTCGCCAAGACACTAATCTCGAGATAAGAGGATAATTAGGCATAATTAAAGCAACAAACGCGTCATGCGACTCTGGGAAAGAGCTTGTGCATGACAATATTATGCGTTTATCAAGTGTTTCTCAAATAAGGCTTGCCTAATGAGAGGTGAGTGCATTCACATAAACTCGACTCTAATGGAGAAATTAAGTGAATTGTTAAACACTCGCTTAACATTAAGTAATGGAAGGGGGTGTTTGTGATAAATAAGGGGGAATGTGTTAATATGTGTTTTTAGTTAAATTTTAGATGGAATGTTTGTGATACATTTGAGCATGTAAATTACACCGCCCTTGATAACTTAAGGGTGACAACGAGATAGTCTATGATAAAGCCAATAATTTTAAAGAAAAATTATACTTTGGAGCATTATAATTAAAATATTTACAAAAGTAAGAGAAAATTTTTACTGACACGTTAGTCTTTCTCTGTACAAGTGATACAACACATGATAAAACTGTGGTTCGAGTTGAAGGGGAGATGGATGGGGACGTAGACAAGGAGACTCGAAACAGAAACTTAACCTAAAAAGGTGCGGATTTTTTGACTTTTAGTTACACTTTCACCTATTTTTCCCTTTTTTGAAGAAGCTAGTTATAGTACACATGCGTTTTACATAATTATAATGATTAATAAATATATAAATTAAATTAACAATATATATATATATATATATATAACAATTGCAATACGTATGTAAATGCAATCAAATTGTTTTTCCAAAAGGAGTTGCCTTGTAATGGAATTTTTTTTTTTTTTGTAGTTACCTCTTTTTCCCTCTTTGAAGAAATTATTTCGTGCATGCATCAAATCGTAATTCCTAATTATAATTATTTTTGTGGACACATAGTCACATATAAAATGATTACACGTGCTTCATCCTGGTCACACTTTCTCCTCCTGTTATGAGAGAACTATAGGTTGTGGACAGCTAAAAAGTTCTTGATTTATTATAAAAAATACAACCACAATGACAAAACTCTTCATTATTTTCCAATGAAGATCAGCTTCATGAGAGAGAAGAAGCTTTACAATGCGTTGTTTGGAAGCGATATTCAATCTCTAAATAAGTTCCTTAGAAAAGATGAACTCTCTCTTAACTGTTGTAAAAGGCCATCTCCATTTTTTTTGTGAATTTTACTAAATTTATTTTCTTCAATAAATGTATAGCCTCGATTGGTTATTCTTGTTATTTAAGAAATATTAAGTCCAAAAAACATACTATTTATATTCTCTTAATATGAAATTAAGGGAGTGCAGTATTTTTTAACCAATTTTTGAATGAAGACAACAATTTTCATTTTGTGATGTTACTAAAAGCATCTATATTTGGTATGGTAAATGGACAAATTGTCATGTTCTAAAATAAATGTATAACATCGATTGTTATACATGTAAGAAATTTAAAGTCCACAAAACATAGTATTTATATTCCCTTAATATTGATTACGGTCGGTCTTTTTTAAGCAATTTTTGAATTAAGACCCCAATTTTCGTTTGGTGACACCAGCGTAAGAAATTTCAAAAAGTAAAATAGTAACTCTCTAAGAGAACTATTTGAGTCACCTTTATAAGGCACGTGCATCTTGCTAGTCTCAGCATGCTGACGATTATTTTTTTACAAGCGACGTGTGTTATGCTGACCACACATTTCCTCCAATAAGAGAACCATAGATTGTGGACAAGCAAAATGTTTTTGATTTATTATAAATACTACCACTTTAAATTGTCTAGCAAGTAGCACAACTACAAAATCTTCAAAACTATTTCCCAATGTAGATTTGCTTGATGAGAGAAAAGAAGCTTTATGACGCGTCGTTTAGAGGCGACATCCGGTCTTTAGACGAGTTATTTAGAGAAGATGAACTTATTCTTAATTATTATGGAAGTTCATCTTCATTTTGTTTTAATGAAACGCCTTTACACATAGCTGCTACTCGAGGTCATGTAGACTTTGCAAAAGCTCTTTTGCATCTCAAGCCGAATCTTGTCAATGAACTAGACTCTCGGCTTCGTTCGCCTCTTCACTTGGCTTCTGCAAACGGGCATTTAGAGATGGTGAAGCTCTTACTCGACGCAGATAGTGATGTTTGTTTATTGGAGGATGAATTCGGAAGGATTCCTCTTCACTTAGCCATGGTCAAAGGCCGAGTTGAGGTTGTAAATGAATTGGTTCGAGCAAGACCAGAAGCAATTAGGTACCCCTTGAATAAAACAAAAACCATCACAATTCTTCACTTGTATGTGATACGCAATGGTCCGAAAGCTCTAGAGAAATTGGTGGAGGCTGATCGCACCTTTTTAAACTCACAAGATGGAGAAGGCAACACTATCTTGAACAAAGTTGTAGCCTTGAAACAATTGGAGGTAAAGAAAAAAATTCCTAAGGCTGAATTTTTATTTTATTCTTGGCTTGTATTTTTTAGGTGGGTTGTTTGGTTTCCAGGAATTAGGTTATTTAGAATTATTTAATTCATAAGTTATCGTATATTAGTGTTTAAGTGCAAATTGGATTAATATAAAAGGGTATATATATTCAATTTAATTTTGAAGACATATATACAATAAGACTATTTAAAAACTATTAGAAGTTAGATAATCAATTTACAATTATCATATAATTTTATGAGATTAAATCACACTGCACAAATCTATCTTAAAATAAACAAATTTTGAATTCAAAATAAATAGATTTAAATGAAATAATTTTCAATAGTTATTAGGGGTTAGGACTACCAACTTATAGAAATTAGTTGTTAGTCCTCCTTACCTTAATTATCCATAATCTACCATTAAAACTAAAGCTTTATATATGACAGTATTACCACTGACCTATTAATTAAGATAATTAATATGATTAATCAATATATTTGTAGAAAGTTGAGTATCGATAATTACCATTTAAAACATACTTTATTATAATTATGTTTTTAATGCAGTAGTATTTTTAAAAACAAAAATATTACAGCCAATAATAACAAGAAATTGAAATTTATGTATGTATATACATTCACGTATATAATTATTAACCGTTAAATGCATTTATGTTGATTATAACATAAAAGAACAATATAATAATAAGACAAAAAAGAAAAAAGCAAGCTGATATATATGTGTGTACCATGTGTGTTCATGTATTCATTAACATTTATATACAGTTGAATATATATATGTGTGTGTATGTGTGTAAAATTGAAAATATATAAAACATATATAATCACAAACGTAAAATTTAAAATATATATATACAAATATATTTATAAGCCCAACAATAAAATTTAAAATGTAATAATAGATACATGGAAATAAAAAATGTAAAATTGAACTATAAACAGTCATATTTGTAATCATAAAACCAAATATGTATATACAGAGAGCCCTTATCTTAAAGGTTGTCCTTAAGTTAACTAATTTAAGGACCGTCCATTTTGTGAAGATAAACGAATAAATTTTTTCATGAAACTTGGTGGATAAGATCTCTATAATGAGTATCTCCACTAAATTTCATTAAAAAAACTCAATCGGAAAGTGGATTAACTGAAAAATTGATATATATGCGCACTTTTAGAAGTTGGAATTTTATATTTTTAATCAACCCACTCCCGTTTGAGGTTTTTTACGAGATTTAGTGGAGATTATCTACTCATTATAGAGATCTTCTCCACCAAATGTCATGAAAAAATTTATCCTTTTATCTTCTCAAAATGGTCAGTCCTTAAATTAATTAACTTAAGGATGGTCCGTATGTAAATGTATAAACTGGTAAATTTGTAAAAATGTTTGAAATTTTAAAATCATGAACACAGATACAATGCTACAAAATCGAAAAAACAAAATGATAAACAGGTATATTTGTAAAAATTAAAATGTAAAGACATATGCGCCTATAAAAATTGTTAAAAAATGAAGTCATGATAATTTCTTTGTTATAAACACAAATACTTTTACAATATAAAAAATTTAAATGTACAACAAATATATGTGTGATCATAAAATGTAACTAGTTTTATATTTAAAAATTGTAAAAAATAAATATGTACAAAACGTGTATAACAATTATTTTATAAATAAATATATATGTAGTTATCAAAACAGGTATACTTGTAATCGTAAAACTAAAAATTAAAATGGAAATATAAAGCAGATATATGCCTGAAAAATTTAAATTTTGTAAAAAATAGTTATATACTCAAAAAATGAAAAAATGTCAACACAGATACATGGCTACACAATCATAAAAATGAAACTATAAAGAGGTATGTTAGTAAAAATTAAAATATAAAGATATGTATACATATAAAAAATGTTAAAATTAGAATTATAATAAAATCATAAAAAATGAAAATGTGCAGCGGATATATATATATATATATATATGCAATTGAAACTGGTTATTGTGAAAATAAAACAATATTTATGTATCTGAATAATAATAATGTATTTGAGAATATTTTTAAACCCTTGTGATTTGAATTTCAAATATTGAATTATTATAATTAATTTAACAAAATTATAAAATCAGCAATTATAGTTTCCATGTGTAATTCAAAATTCAAAACAACAACTTCAATTCATAAATCCTTAAATCAAGTAAGCCCTACAACTTTCTAAAAATGAATACATGGGTAAAATTATCATTTTCAGATGAGTTTCCACCTTGGACTAATCATATTAAAGGCAAAATATGGTCAAACAGTCAATCTAGAGATGTACCCCTAATTTCAAAAATTTGGTGGTCCTCTCCCCTAATATGTTTCAACACTAGGGGTAAAATCCTAGTTTTCTAAATAATTTTTGCAATCAAACCCTTATATATTTGTGTATGTATATATTGGTATTTGTATTTATACAATTTGCTTCTTATGGAACGCGCATCAGTATATGGATTGCACTTTTGGCTAGAAAAATTCATCACAAAGACATTGGAACATGTTTTTGGTGAAGAAATTCGTCGTGAAAAGTGTGGCTCTTATACAAGCAAACTATATAAAAGGCACGTAGTGTATATATATATATGTATATTTATTTTCAACACTTATGCATATTTATATTTCTTATGCAGACGTTGGAGTATCTGCTAAGTAAAACTCAATTAGTTGTTAATTTGAAGAATGGAAATAGTTTTACAGCTTTGGATATAATAGAAAAAATGCCAAGAGATTCACAAACCACTAAAATGCGCGAACTACTTGTTAGCACTGGAGCTCTAAACGACAAAACACTCCCTCTATCTACACCCAACATCATTCAATTAGCGCATGGAGAAATCGATCAAATTGAAGCCACGCCAGTAAGCGTTGCAGTCGCAAAGTCATCCTCACGAGGCAATGATACGAAGGATGAAATGGTTAGTTTATTCGAAAATAAAAGGGCTGCTATACTAGTCGCTGCAACTGTGATAGCCAGCATGGCTTTCCAAGCCGGACTTAACCCTCCTGGTGGTGTTTGGGATGACAATAAATCAAAATATAATACTACAGAGGGCAATCTGGTAGATGTTATTGCTGGAACATCTATTATGGCCACTAATTACCGTGAGGAATACATTTTGTTTGGAGCGTTCAATACAGCTTCTTTCGTTGGCGCTATTAGCACAATCCTACTAGTTCTACATGGCTCACCTAGATTTGGGGCAACTTGGTTTTGCGTTTTGAAGCAAAAGGTGTTCTTGTGGTTTTTAACTAGCGTCATATGGACAACTATGACAACTTTGGCAATCAGCTACTTCTTTGGGATGATCTTCATTTCGCCCGGGCATGTAGGATTTGAGGGCCAATGGGACGGCATGGCTAAAATAGTTGGTTGTTCGACTCTCGTGTGGTTGGGATTAATTTTCATTATTTTGTTAGTGAATATCTGCCACCTCATCATTTGTATCTGCCGCCTCTTCATTTGTTTTATTGTCAAGGTGACAAAATGTATAATGAGGTCGTGTACATTAGAGAATGAAGGTGAACGCCTAGGCAATAGCATCACCAACACTACTACTTGTTGTATGTCCGTTTGATTGTGTATAATATTTATTAGTTAAAGTAATGGCAAGTAAATACGTCATTAGGTCAACCGTAAAATGGATCCCTTTCGTGATCGAGAGCTTGCAAGTTCAAATTCGAGGAGGCCAATTATGTCGTGTATATAACTAAAACTGTAGTATTTTAAGGGAGTTGTGGCGTGATTTTAGGGTGAAGTGTTTAAGTTGTTTGTTTGTTTGCTTTTCGAATATCAATGAAATTTAGGGGTTACTACCCTCTCTTAATTAGGTTTATTTTTATTTTCTTTTCTTTTCTTTTTAAGAAAAAGGAAACTGTGGCATGTGCTAAGCAAAATCTACCTTAAGAGATGGTTACTCCTATTTTTATAGCCCACTATTACCATTTCTTAATAAAAAAACCTTACTGAGTAAAACCTTGTATTGCATTTCTTGATTAAACACGTGTTCTAATTAAGTAACACTATTTAAAATTACTAAATTTAGCATTCGTACCGAGTGTGTTAATTTTAAATAATTTTAAGAGAAAATCTAAAAGTTAAATGCTTTTGTTTCACTACACCAGTGGGGGGGTTTGGAAGACGTAGTCAATTTAGTACATCGCCTAAATGTTTCTTAGGAGACGTAGTATTATAATACGTCGCCCTAGTGTAACTTAGGAGACGTAATCAATTGACTACGTCTCCCAAGAAAAACTTAGGCGACGCACTAAAATTCCCACGTCTCCCATAATCTGTTGACCACCCGCACATTTGACGTATCTTTTAGGCCATGTAGAAACTATAATCTTAGGAGACGTAGGTATAGTTTCTAGGTGGCTAAGGTCGATTTAAAAAAAATAAATAGAATAAAATAATATTAATTTTTCACTTTTTCTAAAATATATGTAGAATATGAATAAAAATTATATCAAAATATTTGTATCTCATTTTTTTCTTGAAATAAGGCCATTTGGAGTCTTTTTAAATGTATTTTTTATATTTTAATATCTCATTTATTATTATAATATGTTTATCGCGTGTGTTATTTGTTAGAGTGATTTACTAAAAGTCATAATTTTCTTGTTGGTTTGGATATGTTATAAACTTGGTTTTGCTATTTTAATGATAATCTTTATAGGCAATGGTTACATTATATTATTTATTTAAATATTGTGCTTGTGTGTCTTTTATTCCATATAGTAGATGATTTGGTGTGTAGAGTATAGCTTACACACAGAAGATTATATCATCGGTTCTTGTGGAATATAAGTTTAATGGTTCACAGTCTTAGATGGAATTGGACACACATCAGTAGGATTGTAGTACAAGTTTTAGTAGTTTATCTTAACTATAGGAAATGGTATAGCTTTAACTCGTTGTGCTAGTACACTTTGTGTGTAACAACCCGCCTAATTAAGAAGGTGTTAACGGATGCTGTATCTAATTAACAGCAGATAGACAAATAGACATAACTGATAAATTAAACAAGGTAGATAAATCTAATAAAAATTCGGCATGAAGTATTCGTAAATACTAAGAAATCCATCATGTATAATAAACAACGCGAAAATATACAATACTTCAACTCCATTACAATCCAAATTCGATAAATACAACTTGTACATCCATAGATAGTACAACTACTCAAACTTAATTAGAAGTTACAACTACGACAAATTAGGGTAATACAACAACTAATTCCATAGGGGCATCAGAGAAGACTCTAAGATGAACTTGGACCTGCTCGATAACCTCTACCCAAGGCACGATGTGTACCTGAAAGGAAAATGAGGGAATGAGCCACAAATGACCCAGTGGGAACTATAGGGAAAGAGAAAATGCAATGCATGATCGTACTACAATATAAGAGAGTTCACAATTCAATTACTAACAAAATTCCCGATTTATACAAATTTATAAGAAAACCATACATAAAACATCAATATAATTTTATTAATTATCAATATGTATCTCACACGATAGCTGTATAAACATCCATCCACCTCCTCCTCCTCCTTTACCTAATACCGGTACTAGACGGAATATACTACTCACAAACGCACCCCATTTTACCATGGGTCTGTGCACTGGTAACCAGATTTAGAGCACCCCATCTTTACCATGGGTTTGTGTAATAACATAACTCAAGCATTTATATACCGATGCTTATCCGGTTCCAACAATCTCAATATTTCCATAACAATTTATATACTTAACCCATAGTGTTTATCAAAGGTTGTCTCACACAATTAATGGGAATAATTAGTCTGCTTTAGAGTAATATAAAATCATGTATTCATTATAATTCTAAAAAAATCAGGTTTTTATAAGTGCATACCATGCTTTACACGTCAATTTGCGGTAATAATATTAATTTCAACTGTTTTGTAATCCAAAATTGAGCAAACACTAGATTTATTATAATCGTCATCAAGAAATCAATACATGTCTAATAACAAGTCAAAATATGATTTAGAGTGATTTATATTCTAAAAATTTAGGAATGTAAGTAGAAATCTCAAGTATTAGACATGTATATGACGTTTCTAGCCATTTCGGTACCAAATTCTCAATTAAACACTTAAATGTAGACATGCAATACAATCAACCTCCACTCGCATCAAATACAACCAATATACCATTAATAACAAAGTTCAAATTGTTTAATCCATGGCTATACAACATGCATGCAAGAGAAACTATAAATTTGGTACCGAAAATCTAGTATTTCAACTTAATCAACTATAATTGTTCAAAAATCAAAGAAGAGAGGGAAGTTCCCACCTTAATCACTTCTGGACAGAAATGGATAGTCCCAAAGAGATCACCTACAGCCACTGATTGAGAAAACCGAGCTAGGAAATGGACTTGCCATGCCAAAAACTTGAGAAATCCACAATTTCGGAGTAAAAACCATTGATTTGAGCTAGATATCTCCTATTTATCACCCTTTCTCTCTCTAGAAGTGTATACATAATTCCTCTGGTTTTAATCGTGTTTTATGGACTGAAGAAGATGACCAAAGCTGGTCAAAGCCAATTAAAAACGAGCTGACTTGATCATACCCAGATTGACCAAAGGTGTTAAGGTGCACTGTTCGTATTTTGGCCATAACTCTTTGCTCGGAACTCCGATTGGGATGATCTGTATATCAACAGAAAGATAATTCAAAGTTCTACAACTTCACAAGAGGAAGTTTCTCCAAATTCATGATAGATTAATACCAGAATTTGGTCGAAGACAGTGCTCGGCCGAAATTCAGCATAATCTGATTTTTGCTAATGGGCTTACTTCACACTCTGTTTTGACCATCGAGGAGCGTGAACTAGCTTTCGGTCAAAACACAAAAGTTGTAGATTAAGATAATATGAAACTACAAGAGTTTACAGAGTGGAATTTGGATAATTAATGAAGAAGTTATGAGTCTCCAAAGTCGACTAAAATCCAACCAAGGAGTAGAAATTCTGTGTTCGAAAAATGCCTCCGAAGTGCTCGTTTCAATTCCGATAGTGTCGAAACTTTCCAGAATATTCCAAATAGATATTTATGACATGTTGGAAAAAATAGAACTAAATTCAGAGGTCCAAAAGTTCGTGAACCACAAACGAGATTTGTAGGAATTTATTAAGGATAGAATTCAATTATACTAAATACTCAAAAATGCCTAAATGAAGTTCGAATTTAATGAAACTTTATTGGAAGGTTTAATAACTATAATGTGACGTGTCAAAAAAGACTAAATCAATTTGGACCTTCCTAGGTCAATGAACCGAATATAAGAAAAGTAGGAAAAATCGAATATTCAAGAATACGCAAAAAAATTCCAAGAACGCACCAAATTGCTCAAACTAGTTCCAAATAAAATTAAAATTTTCATATTTTTATCCATAACACCAAAGTGACATGTTGGAACATTCGGACTTGTCTAAGTCCACGAATGAATTGGACAAATAGCTAACTAAATTAACGAAAATATACCTATCGAAACACGGAGTGTTACATTGTGTCTATTGAATAGGACCAGTTTGGGTTAATTGTTTTTATACTAACTATATAAAAAAATTTAAAATTCCGTGGCTATTATGATTACTTATGCTCTTAATCTTGAAATAATTAATAGACATATATATGTAGTATTTGTTGTTTTGACTCATTAAGAGTGAGATTCATTTATGGAACAATAATCTTCGTGAATTGAATGACGACATTATATGTATGATGAATATTAATTATTGACAGAATTCACGTCCCGGTATAGGGATTGATGATAGCCCCTTGAGAAGCTTATAAGTTTTGTTCATGTCAAACCCTGCAGGTGGATTATGTTAATCCGACATGTCAAATAATTTAAGTGGTAGGCTCAAAGATTAAGAAGTCATTTAAATATAATTGTCAATAATTTAATTTAAATGACGGTTATCTGTAATCTTAACGTGGGGAAAATAATAAGTATTTAATAACAAGGAGCTCGAAATTAAATTTTGAGATAAGGACGGGAGTGCAATTATAATTCTTTAGTGGTGCGAATTATAATTTATAGAAGGAACTAATTCATAGTGGAATTAGGATTCCAACTTTCCATGGGAAGCCCAAACTTATTTCTCCTTAAGGTCCCTATCGTAGCCTTATATATACGCCGGCCTTATCTCTTCTGATTAGAATTAAAATATTTCTCATGAGTTAGGGTTTGTTCTATTGAGAGAGGATAAAATCTTGGTAATACCATAGCCCACACTCGGTGCAAGATTTGATGGCGGAAGGAATACGATAGAAGATCTTTAGGTTTTCGGTACTGCAGTCATAAATCAATCGTAACTTTTGATCGCACCGTTGGATCGGGCTGATTTTTGGATATGTCGTTCGGAGCACAAGGTCACTAATATTGCGCAAAAAATAAGGATGATCAGAAGTCTTTTCGGTGGCGAAAACAATCAATTTTCGCAGCCCAACGAGAATTGAAAAACCTGACCAAATCGCAATCTGATGCTTTCAAACCCTAGTCTCCTCATATGGGTCCTCCACGTGATTCACAAAGGTGAAATCCCTTTATTCTTATAAGATTTTTGTAAAAGTATTTTGTTCAATCTATATGCAATATCAAACAATCCTGTATTTATGTCTCCATCATTATTGTGTGTGAGAGAGAGAGACAAAGTCGTGTGTATTATTTTTTGTGTGTGTGTGATAGAGACAGAGTCGTCTGTATTATTCTCTGTGTGTTATTAGTCTCTCTCTTATTCTACCAATCTAATCTCTCTCTCTCTCTCTCCCACGTAAATTAGAATTTATTAAAATTTGCATATTTAAAATTTACTAATCAATGCCGATAACATAAGATCCATTATTATTATAAAATTATGTGTACCAAAAAGAAAAAAAAAACAAAAACTTTGCAACGAACTTTTTCTCTCTTTAAACACATATTTTGTATACTTGCATTCAAATCACTTTACACAATCTATTTGTTTCAAACCCAGTTCCAATTTAACTCTTCCTTTAGTTTAAAAATATAAAAAGATATATGTTTTTATTTAATCTTTTACAAACCTAAATAGTTTATTTTTTAAAAAAAATATTACTTATTGTAAACTAGTGTTACCACCAATGGTACCATCTGTTTATAATTAAAATTTTATAAATATATAATGACACTGTAATAATAATGCGGCATACTAATTTCTTTAAATATGAATTTTTGTATATATTGGAGACTAGTTAGGGATGAGAAATTAACCCAAGCCAGCCTTAATGAAGTGGTTAAACGGGTTCAACTTTAAGCATATCATAAATGGGAGCAAATTCGAGTTTCTCAATTAAAAACCACCTCAATCTAGTCTAATATATCTTTTGGTTCTTTCAGTTCGGCTTTAACAAACTCCCTCCGCCGATTGACACTTAAATATGTTGTGTATATAGTTTTCAAAATATCAAATCAAGGAAGTTAACAATTTTTTCTCTCTCTTATTTCACCATTCACTCTATTTCTCTCACTTTTCTCTTTTATTAACTTCACGCATTAACTTTAAATACAAAAGCTATAAATTATTAAAATTTTCATATTTAAAATATACTTAACGATACTTATAAAATAAGATCAATTATGATTTGATGTTTTGAAAACACATCTAATGTTCCAAAATTTATCTTATTTATTGTAACTAAATGTGAGCCATTGATTTGATAAATTATTGATGTGATGTTTCTTTCCCTTATAATATAGATGTTAACCCTTTTATAAATTATATATATTTTTTTAAATAAAGCACATTATTTTTGTAAACCGGTATTACTACCAATAGTACCATCTATTTATAATTAAAATTTTAGAAATATATAATGTCATTGTAATAATAATGAGATACATTAATTTTTTTAAATATTAATTTTTTTTTTATTTTGATGAATGATTATGGATGACAAATTAACCCAACCCGACCTTAATGAGCTGGTGAAATGGGTTCGAATTTAAACATATCATAAACGGAGGCGAGTTCGAGCTTTTCAATTAAAAATCACCACAATCCAACTGAATGGCACGAGTTCGAATTTAAACATGTCTACTATTTGCATTTCCAGCATGGGAATATATAGGACCTACATTTCGGTTATTCAAAACATTAGACTAAAACAGACAATAGGTTCAAAATAGACTAATTGATGTTTGTTGATTTAGATTTGTCACACATTACTTTTTTTTTATCCTATTATGTCTCTATGCCGGATGGCACGGATATACCCTAGTTAATTATAAAGAGACAATAAGAACTATGTCCAAAGGGCTCTTAGGCGATGAACAGTGTACGTCGCCCAAGTACGTATATACGTAGCCTAAAGTAAAGGTGACGTACGATACGTCGCCTAAAGTTCGTCGTTTAAGATGTATCGCCCAAGTTAATGGGCGACATAGAAAAATACATATGTCTCCTCAGATTGTTCTTGGGCGACGTATGAAATAGATACGTCGCCTATAAGGTCGAATACAAGTTAACGTCGACTGGACTTTAGGGGACGTAGTAAATAAATATGTCGCCTAAGTAAGCACCTTAGGCGACATATGTATTTACCTACGTCCCCTAAGGTCGAAGAAAAGTTGACTTTGATTGGACTTTAGGGGACGTAGGTAAATACGTACGTCGCCCAAGTTAAGTCAAAGTCAACTTTTATTCAACTTTTTGCGACATATTTAAACAACTTACGTTGCCCAAGTATGACACTAAGGAGACGTATGTATTTAACTACGTTGCCTAAAGTCGAATGAAAGTTGACTTTGATTTAACTTAGGCGACGTATGTTTTTTACCTACGTCGCGCAAGTGAACTAAAAAAATAATAAAATCTGCCTATTTCTGTGTGCACCCCACACGTGCACATCTATACAAATAATCTGCATTACAAACAAATTTCATTCAAACATCCTACCCAGTCGTTTATATTTTCATTCATTCAAACAACCAACCAATCAATTATTCAATCACACGAAAGTAAATGTTCGAAACATAAGGAAATCAATTATCAATGTACTACAAAACTCTTTTAAAAACTCTATAATCGTAAAAAAATTGTTCAACAATAAAATAAATCTAAAACTAAGAAGCGTTGGAGCCATCAGATGGTGGAGCCCCCATAGTCATACGCCTCGCCATTTCTGCAAGCTGGGCCTGTATCCTCGCTTCCTACTCCAACCACTCCCTCTCGCGCTCCTGCTGCTCCCTCTCTCGATCCTATCGGTCCCCTTTTTTGCTGTTGGATACGCTCCTCGAGTTGCTTTTGATTCTCCCTAAGTGTGGCCAGCTCCTCTTTAAGTGTGGCATTTGTGGGATCCTCCCGTGATGGTCCTCTTGTCCTCGGTTGCTTGGCGATGCCGCTGCCTAAGCAGGAAACACTGGTCCCGAATGAAGGACCGACCACCTCTCCATGACCTCGATCTCTACGACAATAGGGAGTCTCGACGAAGCTATGACTGAGGCCGGTGAGGATCCGTCCGATGTATCCTCGATCGGAGGCATGCTCACCATCAAAGAGGCAACCGCCTTGTCACTTGCCTGCTGAACCTGCGACTGTAAAAAGTAATAAATGTAATGAATTTCTTATTACAAATAACTAAGCATAAGTACTTATATTAAAGAAAAAAATTAATAAATAAGAAACTTACCGTGCCCTCATGATCGAATTTCATGTACATGTCTATGTAGGTCTTCATGTAAGGAGCTTGTTCGCCTTTTTTTGTGTACTCCTCAGCCCGAGCTGGAAAGGTCCTGGCCCCTCTATTGTGGGGCCTATTCTTTATCAAGGCCCAGATCGCCTTCATTTGCTCGCTCTTTTTTTGTAAGATACATAAGATACAAGTCATTAGAATATTAGAATAAATTTAAGTGTATTTAAATTAAGTTAGACAAATTAATTAATTTTACCTAAAATCCGGGGTCCTTGAAGTGGTTGCAGAACCTTTGCCACTCCGCAGGTCAATGTACGAGCTCGATAGGAAGGGACGAGTCTCCCAAGTCCTTCCAGTCCGCGTGACAGTCTGACTTCCATTGCCTGAATCGGTTGGTGGCCTTGTTGTCTATCCACTCAGTGATCTCCCTACGCCTGCTATCGATATCGTAGTTCACCTAAAAACCAAAACAGCAGAAACAAACATTAGTAATGGAAATAAAAAATAAATAACCAAAAATAAAGAAAATCCAAAACTTACCGATAAAATTTCCAGCAACCTCGTCCGCTCCGTCACTGGAAGGTCAAACCATGACGGATGGAGCATCGGACATCAGTCTTTTATATAAGCTGAGAGGTCCATGACGAACCGGGAATGAACTGAAGTGGGCAGCTCCCTAAGCAAATCATTATAGGTCACCAGGGTCCTCCCCTTCTCCTTCGTGAACCCGTGTTCTTTCTTCCCCAGTGCGACTCCGCTCCTCTTATTACTCAAGGAGGCGCCGGCAATATCTACATATTACAACAAAGCATATAAATTTATTCAGTAAATCATATAAAGTTAATATAATTTTTGGTGTATAATTAAAAAATATAATTAAGAACTTTACCTGAGCTAGTGGGCACGTGGGTAGTAACAAAAGTACAACGAATGCGGCGTGTGGTGGTGCAGGGCCAGTGCTGTCAGTCGTCGAATGAGTGGAAGGGATGGGCAGAACCAGTGGCAGGATCGGAGACTCCTGCCCTGAGACCTGTGGTCCGTCGGCCTAGGGCGCCTCTTGTGGGGCCTGGGCCACCTAATGCGAGGCCTGGTGCGCCTACGAGGGTTGGGGCTCCTGCGAGGCCTGCTGCTACCGCTGCAGGGCGAGATTGAGCTCCTCGCACATCTCTACACGAGACTTCTTCTTTGCGGTTGAATCCTTCGGAGGCATCCTGACATATATTAGAAAAAAAAAATTAAGAATATTATAATTGAGTTGAAATTTAGTGTTTCAATTTGAATTCAATTCAATTAAGGCAAAACTAAACTTGGAATTGAAATTGAAGTTTAGGATTGAAATTGAGATTCAAATCTCAATTTCAACCCTAAACTTCAATTTCAATTTCAATTTCAATTTCAAAACAGTCTCCACAGTTAGCTCATGTAGGGAATTAAGGCAGCAAACATGCATCACATACAAAAATTTCTGCACTAATCATTAAACCCTATGATCTATACAGTCCAATAAAATCGACAGAAGACATACCTTGTGGAGATTTCGAGTTTGTGAAACGAACACGATGGATCAGATCCTTCTATTGTTGTCGTTCTAGCGTAGAAAATACGACGCCTCTACGGTATGCACACACGGACGAGATCAGATCCTTGCTTGGTGTACTAGCACCGTTTTGGGTTCTTCTTTTGTTCTTGGGTTCTTAGGTTTGTCATACACAAATGAACCCTCCACCTATTTATAGGGGAGGCTTTCCTTAATGGACGGTCATGATCAAATCAATCCAATGGTCTAGATTTATATTCCAGAATTTTCTATACAAATATCTCTAACTAGAATACTCTAGAATAATCTACCAAGATTATTTACAACTAGGCTATTCTAGAAAGTTCTACATCTAGGTCCTTTTAGAATACTCTAGAAGGTTGGAGGCTCTTCTCCATAATTCCATAAGGTTCTAGAAAATTCCGTAAGCCTCCATAACGTTCCGTAAGGTTCTGGAAAATTCCGTAAGCCTCCATAACGTTCCGTAAGGTTCTAGAAAATTCCATAAGCCTCCATAACGTTTCGTAAGGTTCTAGAAAATTCCATAAGCCTCCATAACGTTCCGTAAGGTTCTAAAAAATTCCATAAGCCTCCATAACGTTCCGTAAGGTTCTAGAAAATTCCGTAAGCCTCCATAACGTTCCGTAAGGTTCTAGAAAATTCCATAAGCCTCCATAACGTTCCGTAAGGTTCTAGAAAATTCCGTAAGCCTCCATAACGTTCCATAAGGTTCTGGAAAATTCCATAAGTGATCAAGAAGAACAAAGGTTCCCTTTTAAAGGGGAATCCTAGTGAGAACCCTAGGCAACAAACGAATTAGGCCCAAGTCCAACTTGGCCCGTTTTCAATTCGTTTTTGATCCAACTCGTTTTGGTGTGCGACCCTGTAGGTTTATACTCTTTGGCAGTATAATTAAAAACCCATTTTATTATACAAATAGTAAGCGATTTCTAGTAAAACATTACTATTACCCAAAAGGGTATAAAGGTCAAAATGACACAACCTTAAATTGATATACCACATATTAACACCTTTTGTCAACCGATATCTAGATTGAACACAAGACTAGGCTAGTGTCATTCTTGCATAGTTCAATCTTTATTTCTTGATCTCTAAGTATAATTAATCTTATACAAATGACACCCCATTTGTGCATGGCCATGAAAATATTAATTATACTTATCAAGGGGCCCAAAGATATCTCTCTCGTTATATGAGAGTGACAAATCCCATCTTGATCAATCACATACCTCTACATAGTTTATAGTATGCTTGATCATCATCTTTATAATTACTCGGTCAAGAGCAATGTTTGATGATGCCTGACATGCTAAATCCTATGTTGGTAACCATGATGATCTCAGGTCTGAGGATAATACGATATCATTAATGGGGAACATCACTGATGACATTATATAACACTCCTCGCAGTGTCCCCAAAGCGGGTCGGTCCAATACTTTGTTCCCTAACAAGTATCAGTGTGTTCAGCTTGATATCTCCATATCCATGACTCTTGGAACATAGTCATCAGCTGACCCATACTCTAATCATTATATCAATGTGATCCTAGATTATTGATACATGATTAGGGACATCTAAATAATATTATTATAACATTACTAGCATCCCACAATCAAGTCACGTACTTGATGAACTATTATTAATATATATTATTTATTAGAGAATATAAAGTAAAATCAAATAAACTTTATTAATAAGCATAAGATATCCAAGTACAAATCATAATCTATGAATAGTCCTAGGACATATCTCTTTCAGTCTCCCACTTGTACTAGGACCATTCATTCATAAAACGAATGCCTAGTGCACTAAAATGACGATCATGTTTAGATTGAGAAAGTGGCTTGGTCAAAGGATCAGCTACATTCTCGTCTGTGGGAACTTTGCATATCTTTACATCACCATTACTGATAAACTCACGAATGAGGTGATAACGTCTCTGAATATGTTTGGACTTTTGGTGCGACCTTGGCTCTTTAGCCTGAGCAATAGCTCCATTGTTGTCACAATACAAATCCACTAGATTGGTGCTACTAGGAATGACACCAAGTTCAGTGATAAACTTCTTTATCCATACTGCTTCCTTTGCTGCTTTTGAAGCAGCAACATATTCAGCCTCTGTTGTAGAATCAGCGACTGTGGCTTGCTTAGAACTCTTCCAACTCACAGCTCCACCGTTGAGACAAAACACAAAACCGGATTGTGATATGAAATCATCCTTATCTGACTGAAAACCAGAATCAGTGTAGCCATTTACAACCAACTCTTCTTCCCCACCATAAATCAAGAATATGTCCCTAGTTCTTCTTAAGTACTTGAGGATATTCTTGACAGCGGTCCAGTGACTCTCACCTGGATCTGACTGGTATCTGCTAGTCACGCTTAATGCGTATGCTACATCGGGACGATTACACAACATAGCGTACATGATAGAACCTATAGCCGAAGCATACGGGATTCTACTCATGCGATCTCGTTCATCTTGTGTCTGAGGACACTGAGTCTTGCTGAGTGTTGTACCATGTGTCATTGGCAAGAATCCTCTTTTAGAGTCTTGCATGTTGAACCTACGTAAAACTTTGTCAATGTAATTACTTTGACTCAGTCCTATTAGTTTTCTTGATCTATCTCTATAGATCTTGATCCCTAATATGTAGGCTGCCTCACCCAAATCTTTCATTGAGAAACATTTTTCCAGCCAGGTCTTAACAGATTCAAGCATAGGAATATCATTCCCAATGAGTAGTATGTCATCTACATACAATACTAGAAATACTATCGCGCTCCCACTAGTTTTCTTGTATACACAAGGTTCCTCTTCGTTTTTTCTGAAATCAAACTCTTTGATAGTTTCATCGAAACGAAGATTCCAGCTCCGAGATGCTTGCTTAAGACCATATATGGATCTCTTAAGCTTGCATACCTTGTTAGCATTTCTTGGATCGACAAAACCTTCAGGTTGTGTCATGTACACATCCTCTTCAAGGTATCCATTGAGGAAAGCAGTTTTGACATCCATTTGCCATATTTCATAGTCATAATATGCGGCAATGCTTAAAAGGATCCGGATTGATTTAAACATGGCAACTGGTGAAAAAAAATTCATCATAGTCAATATCATGGATTTGTCGATATCCTTTTGCAACCAATCGAGCTTTATAGACATCGATTTTGCCATCCTTATCAATCTTAATTTTGAAAACCCATTTGCAACCTATGGCTCTATAGCCATTTGGCATGTCAACCAAGTCCCATACTTGATTGTCATCCATGGATTTCATTTCGGATTTCATGGCTTCTAGCCATTTCTCGGAACTAGAACTCTCCATTGCTTCTTTGAAAGTCAAGGGCTCATTGTTGTCTAACAACACTATGTCTTGCTCATCTGAGACGAAAAGTGATAATCTCTCAGGTTCGCGACGTGGCCTATTTGACCTTCGTAAGACTGTAACTTCTTCAGGAGTTTCTGCAACTATTTGCATACTTTGTTGAGGCTCTTCATTAAGATTACTATCATCTCAAATTTCTTCAAGATGTATCGTGCTCCCTCTATTTTCTTTGGAAAGAAATTCTCTTTCTAAGAAAACTCCATTCCGAGCTACAAACACTTTGTTCTCGGTTGGATTATAGAAATAATATCCTTTAGTTTCCTTAGGATATCCTACAAAGATGCATTTGTCAGATTTGGGTTCTAATTTAGTTGTGATTAGTCGTCTAACGAAAACGTCACAACCCCAAATCTTCAAAAAAGACAGACTTGGAACCTTTCCAGTCCATAACTTGTAAGGTGTCTTTTCTACAGCCTTAGATGGAGATCTATTTAGTGTGAATGCTGCAGTTTCAAGAGCATATCCCCAAAATGATATTGGAAGTGATGTCTGACTCATCATTGATCGAACCATGTCTAACAGTGTTCAATTTCTCCTCTCAGATACACCATTCCATTGTGGTGTTCCTGGAGGAGTAAGTTGTGAAACAATGCCACAACTCTTAAGATGATCATTAAATTCTTGGCTTAAGTATTCTCCTCCTCGATCTGATTGAAGAGCTTTAATAGTCTTGCCAAGTTGATTTTGTACCTCATTTTGAAATTCTTTGAACTTTTCAAAAGATTCTGATTTATGTTTTATCAAGTAAACATAACCATATCTACTAAAATCATCAGTAAATGTGATGAAGTACGGATATCCTCCTCTGGCGGTTGTGTTTAGTGGTCCACATACATCAGTATGAATGAGGGCCAAAATATCACTTGCCCTATCATTTGCACAAATGTGAGATGCACTTCCAGTATCTAATACCCAAGAAATAGAAGAAGCTGAAGTAACATTTACTTCTATAACGTAAGTACCTAAAGACGAAGGGGCTAGTCCCTTCTTTTTGTCGTTAAGATACTTCTTGCAGTTTCTCTTCCAATGACCCTTCTCATTGCAGTGAAAGCATACCATTCCAGCTTGTGGATTAGGCTTTGGCTCAGAACTTGGCTTCTTGTTCTTCCAGTTCTTAAATGGAGCTTTACCCTTGCCTTTGGCATTGGACTTTCCTTTGCCATTTCCACCTTTCTTGAAACCCTTTCCCTTTTGAACCATCAGAACATTATTCTTACTTTTCTTAACAATGTTCTGCTCAGCTGTTTTCAGCATCCCATGCAGCTCAGTTAATGTCTTCTCCAGGCTGTGCATATTGAAGTTCATAATAAACCCATCATATGACTCAGGCAGCGATTGGAGAATGGCATCAGTGGCCAACTCTTGGCTAATGGTTGTTCCCAACCTTTCTAGGTGATCAATGTACCCAATCATTTTGAGTACATGAGGACTGACTGAGCCTCCCTCGGGAAGCTTGCATGAAAACAAAGACTTAGTAGTCTCGAAGCGTTCGACTCGAGCTTGTTCCTGAAATAAACTCTTCAGTTCCTTAACCATGTCGAAAGCATTCATATTTTTAAATTGCTTCTGCAGATCAACATTCATGCTAGCAAGCATGAGACATGAAACATCTAAATCATCATTTAGATGCTTCTGATATGCGTCTTTCTGTGCACGAGGGGCATTAGGTGCCGGTTCTTCCTCAGGAATGGCATTTTCAAGAATATAATCTTTCCTTTTCTGCTTGAGAACAATTCTCAGATTCCTAAACCAGTCTAGGAAGTTGGTTCTATTTAGTTTTTCCTTCTCAAGGACAGATCGCAACTAAAAAGCAGTTGTGTTATTGTTCGTCATCTATCTACAGCAAAATAACATATGCAAACATTTGATATGCTTATTTTAAATAAAATTCCTACTATGTCTTACATGCAATTGTCCCAATAGGACATAGTAGGTCCAAGATCCATATTACACAAGGTATTAAGAAAGCTTTGGCTTTTCACTTAAACTTTGTTAATTAGGTAAGCAACATTTGTTAATTACATCCTATGAAACTCTTGGTTTGTTGAGTTTTACATCTTATGTTTCGGCTTCTCAACACTTTGCCTCAAGGCCCAAAACCGTTTTGATGGCCTTGTGAAATCAAACCAACACTTTTCTGACTTATGGATGTCCGACTTCCATACTATTAATTTATGATGATTTAAGATAACCCCGCTTTGGCAGGCGTCTTCTATAATAATCATAAAATTAATAGTTATCAGTGTTGGAAAGGCACAAACAATTTCATTTGTTCTAGGGACATAATTATGCAGTCTTATAATAATACAACATAATATTTAAAGAAGCATAAAGCAATAAATATATGATATAGCATGGTTAAAGATTTAAAGCTACTAATTAACTTTGCTTTCCATGGCTAAAGAACCCTTTAGCCGTGATCTTATCAGGTCTATAACAATTGCGTAAACCCTAACAGAACGATTCTGACATGCTTGTATGATAATTGCGGAATTAAAATCATGACAGTATAAAGATTTTAATCAAATAACATGCCAAAAGATGAACCCTAATTGAAACTGTTTAAACACAATCATAAACATGTCGATAACAGTCACCCAGTATTTGCGTTTTTGACATATCAGATCTCTATTAATCAGATTATAAATTAACATATCATATATGTAAACTGATTAACGAAAATAAAAACATGCTACAGAAAACGATTAATCCATTAATCGATATTAATAACACCTAGCATGATACTATAACCCGAATATGATTTTAATCGAAATTTAAAACACGAACAGGTCTTCATGTTATAAAACGACGATAATCATGATCAAATTAAAGAACAGTAAATAACCTCGCTCTGATACCACTGTAGGGAATTAGGGCAGCAAACATGCATCACATACAAAAATTTCTGCACTAATCATTAAACCCTAGGATCTATACAGTCCAATAAAATTGACAGAAGACATACCTTGTGGAGATTTCGAGTTTGTGAAACGAACACGATGGATCAGATCCTTCTATTGTTGTCGTTCTAGCGTAGAAAATACGACGCCTCTACGGTATGCACACACGGACGAGATCAGATCCTTGCTTGGTGTACTAGCACCGTTTTGGGTTCTTCTTTTGTTCTTGGGTTCTTAGGTTTGTCATACACAAATGAACCCTCCACCTATTTATAGGGGAGGCTTTCCTTAATGGACGGTCATGATCAAATCAATCCAATGGTCTAGATTTATATTCCAGAATTTTCTATACAAATATCTCTAACTAGAATACTCTAGAATAATCTACCAAGATTATTTACAACTAGGCTATTCTAGAAAGTTCTACATCTAGGTCCTTTTAGAATACTCTAGAAGGTTGGAGGCTCTTCTCCATAATTCCATAAGGTTCTAGAAAATTCCGTAAGCCTCCATAACGTTCCGTAAGGTTCTGGAAAATTCCGTAAGCCTCCATAACGTTCCGTAAGGTTCTAGAAAATTCCATAAGCCTCCATAACGTTTCGTAAGGTTCTAGAAAATTCCATAAGCCTCCATAACGTTCCGTAAGGTTCTAAAAAATTCCATAAGCCTCCATAACGTTCCGTAAGGTTCTAGAAAATTCCGTAAGCCTCCATAACGTTCCGTAAGGTTCTGGAAAATTCCATAAGTGATCAAGAAGAACAAAGGTTCCCTTTTAAAGGGGAATCCTAGTGAGAACCCTAGGCAACAAACGAATTAGGCCCAAGTCCAACTTGGCCCGTTTTCAATTCGTTTTTGATCCAACTCGTTTTGGTGTGCGACCCTGTAGGTTTATACTCTTTGGCAGTATAATTAAAAACCCATTTTATTATACAAATAGTAAGCGGTTTCTAGTAAAACATTACTATTACCCAAAAGGGTATAAAGGTCAAAACGACACAACCTTAAATTGATATACCACATATTAACTCCTTTTGTCAACCGATATCTAGATTGAACACAAGACTAGGCTAGTGTCATTCTTGCATAGTTCAATCTTTATTTCTTGATCTCTAAGTATAATTAATCTTATACAAATGACACCTCATTTGTGCATGGCCATGCAAATATTAATTATACTTATCAAGGGGCCCAAAGATATCTCTCTCGTTATATGAGAGTGACAAATCCCATCTTGATCAATCACATACCTCTACATAGTTTATAGTATGCTTGATCATCATCTTTATAATTACTCGGTCAAGAGCAATGTTTGATGATGCCTGACATGCTAAATCCTATGTTGGTAACCATGATGATCTCAGGTCTGAGGATAATACGGTATCATTAATGGGGAACATCACTGATGACATTATATAACACTCCTCGCAGTGTCCCCAAAGCAGGTCGGTCCAATACTTTGTTCCCTAACAAGTATCAGTGTGTTCAGCTTGATATCTCCATATCCATGACTTGTGGAACATAGTCATCAGCTGACCCATACTCTAATCATTATATCAATGTGATCCTAGATTATTGATACATGATTAGGGACATCTAAATAATATTATTATAACATTACTAGCATCTCACAATCAAGTCACGTACTTGATGAACTAGTATTAATATATATTATTTATTAGAGAATATAAAGTAAAATCAAATAAACTTTATTAATAAGCATAAGATATCCAAGTACAAATCATAATCTATGAATAGTCCTAGGACATATCTCTTTCAGCTCAATACTTCACACTTGATATATTTTTTGACACTTAGTAACTGAGTTTAACATATACATTGGAGGTTATATTTTAAAAGTTAGCCTAGCATCTGACATAAAATGATATATAAGCGCACAATTTTCTTTTATATTTGGTTTGAGGGCCAAGTTGCTATTGCAGTATTTCCGCACTATAATAAATGAATGGGCGATGAACTGTCCCTTTATAATTCAAAATTTTGGTATTCTACTATTAGATTATTTTTGCAAAATTAAATATGTATAAATTAACGATTTGTTCCCTTTTAATATTGAAAAAAATACTAATATAAAATTAGTACTGGAGTGAAGTGTGGTGCTACTGGGAGACCGGAGGCAGAGGAGAAAGAAGTACCGATTGAGGGAGGTGAGTCCGATGGTGCACGGGGGAGGCTCAGTGATGAGAGAGGTGCACCGACGCAATCAAGAACAAACAGCTCATTACAACTTAAAGAACAAAGTCAAGACACAGAAAAAGCAAGGGCCATGACTCAACCTACTACATCAGCACAATTCAGATTGAACAAATATAAAGCAGGCTATCAAACAACTTAGAAGCAGCAGCCCAAACTCCAATCAAAAGGTTAATATTATCCAGAATATGATCAAAGGTATATGGTCACTTAAATTTCACTTTGGAAAATTGAGCCTTGCAAAGCAATATATATATATGGGCATATGCCACCAACAGCCGGGCCAAAGCACACCACCTAGCACCAAATTTTCAATCAAATCACATATATGTGTGTGTGTGGGGGAATATGATTATTAGCACACCACATTAGAAGTTGGGAAAATCTGGACCAATCATAGCACATTAGCACTCCACCTAACACCAAATTTGTATCACATATATATATATATATATATATATGGGCATATGCCACCAATAGCCGGGGCAAAGCCAATAAAGCATTCAGGCCCTATTATATAAATAACCACTGGTCACTGCCAATCTGGAATGAAGATAGCAGTTAATGCTATCTAATTAGAAATATATTATATTATATATATATAGAGAGAGAGAGGGAGTTAATTTTTGGACTTGAGACAGTTCATTAATTTTCTCATTTCTTTTAGAATAAAAGAAGGCATGGTAGCATTAGTACTAATGATCAATATATAGTTACTTGAGAGCACTGAGTCTTATTGCTTTTTCTCCGACTAGTTATGTGTAATAAGATGTGCATGTGATTCAGAAATAAATGATTTATTGCGAAACATGAAACAATAATATAAATGGCTGAGTGATTAAGTAATTTATCCATTACTTGCAGTAAAATTCTAACTCCATCACTTACCATAATTAAATTCTTTCTTCGAAAGGAAAAAAAAATTACAAATAGTTTAATGGGAAACAAACTATGACTAATTTTATTAGGATTGAAATATCTCTTACCTTCATTCCCTATTTAAATTTATTATTGAACACCCATTTAGATAAAGGAAATGTTAATTTTATGCTTTAAAAGACACAATTATAAATACAAAAACTTCTACTATGTGAGAAATACCAAAAATAATGTGTATTAAAAATTAGTTTTCCATTCAGTCAAACACTTCAACAGGGATTTGGTTTGGGTACCCCAAATTCTATTAAAGAAATACCACGGCATTACATCACCACAATATTAATCAGTCAGTGCACTAAGATTAGCTACCATGCTTTTCATTTTCTAACGAGACTTAATAGACTAGCTGTACAGGCCCAAGTGTTACTCGCATATGCATATATATATATATAATTTAATAAAAGTAAAGATAATTTAGTGTATTAATTACAAGCGCAGATGACTTAGAGCATATATAGTGGTTGAATATAAATTTTATGTAAAATTCTATGTGTAAAATGGTTTTACATATATATACAAGCAAATGAAATATATCATTTTGTGCAATATTCAGAAGTTATTTATTAATTTTTTCTACACATAAGTTTATAGTATTAATGAATGTTGTTTTGTACATCTTGATTAGTAGATTTTTAAATATATAAATTCTATTAGTATTATTATTAAATAAATAAATAATATTTTTCAACATTTTTTTCATTTATTATTATTATTATTATTATTATTATTATTATTATTATTAAATAAGTAAATAAATAAATAAATTTTTTTAGAATTTTTTATTTTCACTTAAGTGACTGACATTGATCAACTTCTGTTGCTTAAGTAATTCTTAAGCTACTGATTGTATATATCTGTCGCTTACGAATTTTTTAAAATAATCTTTTTTAGAATTTTTTTCACTTAAGCGACTGACCTTGATCAACTTCAGTCGCTTAAACAATTCTTATGTGACTGATTATATATATCTGTCTCTTAAAAGTTTTTAAAAAATAATATTTTTAATTTTTTTTTTATTTTTCACTTAAGTGATTGACATTGATCAACTTCAGTCGCTTAAACAATTCTTATGCGACTAATTATATATATCTGTCGCTAAAAAATTTTAAAAAATAATATTTTTTTTAAATTTTTTAATTTTCACTTAAGTGACTGATTATCTGTGTTTCTATCGCTCACATATTTCAATTCCAAAGTTGTCAATTAATTGGAGACCCAAATACGAGCGCGGGAGAGAAATTCCAATATCCCTCTATTAATTTTCATTCCCCCCTTTCTAATTTTCATTCTCCCTCTCCCCCTTTTCTAATTCGAGCCCCCAATCTCCACCCTCACTCAACCCCTCTGATCCTCTCTACCAAATTCCCACCTCGCAGCTCCACCAAATATCAAACTCTCTCTTCAGCTTCCCATTCTCTCTCTATCTCTCATCTCATTCTCTCTTTCTCAATATATCTTTAAATATGAAGTTTGGGTTTTTAGAATCTAATTTTTCACTTCAAAACCCTCACTCTCACTCTAGTCCACGGCACCATCTCCGAAGATCCACCTCGCAGCTCCACCGGCCCACCACCACTGGCCCTAGTTTTACTGCTTTTGCCCTACCAGGGCACTACATCTTACTCTCATTGTCTCGCGCCGCCGATCAGCCCCCTTCCCACCGGCCGTGCCTCTCATCAAGCCATCCCAAAGTAACAAAAATAAGCCCTAAAACTTCATTTTATTTCATAGATTTATTCTTAATATGAACTGGGAATCTAGAAATTTCATGTTAATGAGTTTTATGGGGTTTTCATGCGTGTTTTTGGGAAATAGGGCTTTTCATTTTGTTGATTTTGTTATGTTTAGTTGATTTGAACTGTGGTTAATGTGAGACCCTGTTTGCATTCACATTTTGACCCAACTGGGAGACCCTGTTTGCATTCACATTTTGACCCAACTAGGAGACCCTGAATGCTTTTCAACAATTGAAAGTTGGGGTTAGGGTGAATAATTTAATAAATACATGAAAATAACACCTAAAGACTAGTATCCTACACTAATAAAAAAAACTGCTGAAGGGACATACTCAAAAATAACAAAGAAAATATCACATAGTTCATTCCAGGACATATTGGAAGGGAGAGAGAAAAAAGTTTTGAAGTTTAAATTATATCTGCTCCTCAGCACTAAGAATAAGGACAGTTCCTTTTGTTTTAATAGACTTTGAATTGAAGAAAGAAACTACCTGCTACTTTAAAGTGGGTGCCTTAAAATTAGTAAATTTGATAAAAAAAAAAAGGGCGCCAACACTAATTTTTTGAGTGCTGGATTGCTAATGGATAGTTAATTAATGAAATGGCATATTATAGTTTAAATGTTAGTTGATTTAATTTTTAAATTCTTTTACTTGTCTGTTTTCTATTAAAGATGAACTAGTTTCACATCTTTAAATATTTTTTATTTTAGTTTTGGAGATACTGTGTACTAATTTGCGAGGTTCAACTTGTGTCCAACATATGGGAATTGGTTGGGAATCGAGTCAGTTCGTTGTGTTGTGTACAACATTAGATGATCCAAAAGTGATTTTTGGAGTTATTTGAGTGTAGATAACTTTCTCCTAGATATTATGTTTTGGAAAGAAGCTTTGTTTAAAAAAAAGTCATTCTTTCCCTTCTCATACAGTCCTTAGTGAGTAATGAGCCTATATTGATGATACGACTGATTGGTGTGGTTATGTTTCTATTTTCTACTCTTTGGTTGTGTATTCAATTTTGTTATGTACGAACATTTTAAATCTTCTTCCCTTTCAACTCGGTTTAGTAAAATTTACCATTTTAGGGGTTTGTAGAATGCAGCACAACAAACCAGCAAGGTGATAGAAGGGGCCAAGCCAATAGTATCATCAACAGTTGAAACCATCACATCAGCAGATCCTGCTGTACTTGCAGGAAGTGGTGGTACATTATTCCTTGCATATCTCCTTCTTCCTCATGTGTGGTCAAACATTTCTTTTAGCCTTCGTGGGTACAAAGGTGAATTGCCAGCTTACCTCCTCTTTCCAGTTTCCCGTTGTACTAAGTCGCTTCATAGTATCATAGGCCTATTTTCACTTGTATTGCTTTGTTATTATGTCTTCTCTGTGTCTTATTAGTGTTGCATGGATCTAATTGAAATATTGAAATATGTTAGAGATTTATTTATAAGTACACACTTTGGTTAGAGTGCTACTTTGTGAAGCATTTTGATTTTGTAAGTTATTGTCTAGGTGAGCTTACTCCTGCCCAAACGCTTGATCTCATGTCTACAAAGAATCACATTATGATTGATATTAGATCAGAGAAGGACAAGGAAAAGGTTGGTATTCCTCGCCTTCCCCCTGGTGCTAGAAGCAAACTGATTGCAATCCTGTAAGTAAAATTCTCTCCTTTAGCCCCATATGCAGTTAAGCTTGGCTCTTTATATGTCTATCCATTAAATTATATATATCACTATTTATGCATAATTGTGTTGGTTAAGATTTCATATCTTATTTCGTAATTATCTTTTAAGTTATCATTGTCTTACTATTGTCTGCCTATATGCCTTTACGTTTTAGTTTGGAAGAATTACCCAGCAAGCTGAAGAGCCTGGTCAGAAATGTGAAGAAAGTAGAAGCTGAAATGGTAGCTACTTTACTTTCAAGCTCTCTTAATTATATATACATATTCAATCGTTGAATGAAGAAACTAATTTTTTTTTGAAGGATTGAATATGTATATAAAAATAAGCGTGCTTGAATGAAAACGGATGTGTAAAAGAATTTAAAAACTAAATCAACCTCTATAAGATCCCTGTCTTAATTTGTTCTCTTCATATATTTATTGGTTTGGCTCACTATTTCTAGTTAAAATTTGAGATATTTTTTTCTTCCTTTTTTGTGTACTAAAAATTGAGATCTTGATTTACGTGTATTTCTTGTGATATGTATATATATGTGTATGTATACATAGTCAAAGCCTAAAGAGTAGAGTATTCTTATGCTTGAGTCTGTTAAGACCTGGCTGGCAAATTATTTCTCAATGAAAGATTTGTGCGAGGCAACCTACATATTAGGGATCAAGATCTATAGAGATAGATCAAGAAAACTAATAGGACTGAGTCAAAGTAACTACATTGACAAAGTTTTACGCAGGTTCAGCATGCAAGACTCTAAAAGAGGGTTCTTGCCAATGACACATGGCACAACACTCAGCAAGACTCAGTGTCCTCAGACATAAGATGGGCGGGATCGCATGAGTAGAATCCCGTATGCTTCGGCTATAGGTTCTATCATGTGTGCTATGTTGTGTACTCGTCCCGATGTGGCATGCACATTAAGCATGACTAGCAGATACTAGTCAGATCCAGGTGAGAGTCACTAGACCACTGTCAAGAATATCCTCAAGTACTTAAGAAGAACTAGGGATATATTCTTGATTTATGGTGGGGAAGAAAAGTTGGTTGTAAATGGCTACACTGATTCTGGGTTTCAGTCAGATAAGGATGATTTAAGATCATTATCCGGTTTTGTGTTTTGTCTCAATGGTGGAGCTGTGAGTTGGAAGAGTTCTAAGCAAGCCACAGTTGCTGATTCTACAACAGAGGCTGAATATGTTGCTGCTTCAGAAGCAGCAAAGGAAGCAGTATGGATAAAGAAGTTTATCACTGAACTTGGTGTCATTCCTAGTAGCACCAATCCAATGGATTTGTATTGTGACAACAATGGAGCTATTGCTCAGATTAAAGAGCCAAGGTCGCACCAAAAGTCCAAACATATTCAGAGACGTTATCACCTCATTTGCGAGTTTATCAGTAATGGTTATGTAAAGATATGCAAAGTTCCCACAGACGAGAATGTAGCTGATCCTTTGACTAAGCCACTTTCCCAATCTAAACATGATCGTCATTTTAGTGCACTAGGCATTCATTTTATGAATGAATGGTCCTAGTACAAGTGAGAGACTGAAAGAGATATGTCCTAGGACTATTCATAGATTATGATTTGTACTTGGATATCTTATACTTATTTTCATTAATAAAGTTTATTTTACTTTATATTCTCTTGTAAATAATATATAATAATACTAGTTCATCAAGTATATGACTTGATTGGGGGATGCTAGTAATGCTATAATAATATTATTTATATGTCCCTAATCATGTGTCAATAACCTAGGATCACATTGATATAATATGAGTATGGGTCATTTGATGACTATGTTCCACAAGTCATGGATATGAAGATATCAAGCTGAACACACTGATACTTGTTAGGGAACAAAGTATTGGACCGACCCGCTTTGGGGACACTGCGAGGAGTGTTATATAATGTCATCAGTGATGTTCCCCATTAATGATATCGTATTATCCTCAGACCTGAGATCATCATGGTTACCAACATAGGATTTAGCATGTCAGGCATCATCAAACATTGCTCTTGATCGAGTAATTATAAAGATGATGATCAAGCATACTATAAACTATGTAGAGGTATGTGATTGATCAAGATGGGATTTGTCACTCTCATATAACGAGAGAGATATCTTTGGGCCCCTTGATAAGTATAATTAATATTTGCATGGCCATGCACAAATGAGGTGTCATTTGTATAAGATTAATTATACTTAGAGATCAAGAAATAAAGATTGGACTATAAAAGAATGACACTTGCCTAGTCTTGTGTTCAATCTAGATATCGGTTGACAAAAGGAATTAATATGTGGAATATCAATTTAAGGTTGTGTCGTTTTGACCTTTATACCCTTTGGGTAGTAGTAATGTTTTACTAGAGACCGCTTACTATTCGTATAATAAAACGGGCTTTTAATTATACTTCCAAAGAGTATAAACCTACAGGGTCGCACACCAAAACGAGTTGGATCAAAACGAATTAAAATGGACCAAGCTGGACTTGGGCCTAATTCGTTTGTTGCTTAGGGTTCTCACTAGGGTTCCCCTTTAAAAGGGAACCTTTGTTCTTCTTGGCCGTAATGGAAAAGTTGTAGAGGCTAGAGAGGCAAATTAATTGAGAGAAACCTAGAAGGCGCTAATACACTAAGCAAGGGTCTGATCTCATTCGTGTGTGCATACCGTAGAGGCATCGTATTTTCTACGCTAGGACGACAACAACAGAAGGATCTAATCCATCCTATTCGTTTTTATTAACACGAAATCTCATACAAGGTATGTATTCTGTCGATTTTATTGAACAGCATAGATCATAGGGTTTAATGATTAGCGCTCAAATTATTGTATGTGATGCATGTTTGATGCCCTAATTCCCAACAGATGCAGTCTTCCGGGTATGTAAAACTAAGCTACAATACATCAAAATTTGCTTTCTCGATGGTGCTAGTTTGGTTTGACTATTTTCTTTTTTGGCTTTCTCGGAATCCTAAATTAGTAATTTCACATAAAGTTTAGGCGTAGATAATTCGCAACTCTTAAGGTGAGTCGAGATTTTATGTTTAAGGTTAGTTAGGATTCTTGGAAAAGACAAAAACTCGAACCAAATTAGTACTTGTAGATATAGGGAGTTACAATACTCCTGTTTATATATTCTCCATCTCTGACTCTGTGGAATTCACATAAATGAAATGGGCAGTAATGGAATTCACATGGATAATTGAATTCCATGGAAGACAAGATGGCATTTGATGTTTTGATTGGTTTAATTTTCTATTTTAGCAGTGTTGTATTTTCATCTTTATGGACACTTTTCTACAACTACTCTTATGCAAAAAATTAATGTAGTTTTTATTTTTTATAGATACTTTTCTACAAGTACTCTTATCTTTAGATTGAATAAACAGTACCACTAAATGTCATATTATAATGCTAGAGTAATTTAGTCATAGTTTATTCCTGAATTATTTGAAATCAATAATCCAATTTACACGAAGAAATGCATGCACACTCTGCCCCCATCCCTGATTACTCGATCCTTTGAATTGTTGACCGTACTAGAGTGATCATGGCATATCATGGTAGTGGTTTAACTCCATTACAAGTTTGCACTCCTAACACTCTTTCCCCCTCTTCTCTCTCTCCAACTTTTGGCACCTCATGGCACATCTATAATTTAAAATTTGAAAATTGTTAGATAATAAAGGAATCTTTTAACTTACTCTCTAAAAAATTGATATGCTGCACACAGGCATACTCTTAATTCCTGTTTGCAATAAAACAAAGAGAGGTGGAGCACGGGCGTCTATTTCTGAGTCTATCTTGGCGGAAAAGGTCAAGTCTCAGGATGAGGAACTCAAGTCTCAGAGGGAGGAACTCAAGGCAGCAAACGAATGCATTCGCCAGCTTGAGGGACAATTCGCAGATATTCATGACATGGTGTGGTGGCTTAAAGAGACTCGTGAGGCGGCGACTAGTTCGAATACCAGTCAGAGATAATTTGTACTTTTGCAACTTTTTTTATTAGACTTGTATTTTTTGTGAACAAGTTTTTAATGTTGTAGGTGAACTACATTTAATGTTTGTATGTTTGTGAATTATAAACTCATGTTTGTGTTGACTCTTTGTAAGAACACTTGTTATTGAAATCGTATTGGTATAAATTGCAAATCTGAATGGGTTTGAATTGCAAATGTGAATTGGTAGCAAGTTTAGGTGTGAATTGATTTGAATTGCAGGTTTGGTAAACCTGCAGGCTGCTAAAATTACAAATGGCTACGGAATGGTATTTCTTCACTTAAGCGACTGATAAGGCTTTGTCAATCTCTTAAGTAACCTAATTTAAGAGACTGAGAAAGCCTTGCCAGTCGATTAGGCTGGCCCAACTTAAGAGACTGAAAAGGCCACTGTTAGTCGCTTAAGCTGGCCCAGCTTAAGAGATTGAAAAAGCCATCATTAATTGCTTAAGCTGGCCCAGCTTAAGAGACTAACAATGGCTTTGTCAGTCGCTTAAGCTGGCTTAACTTAAGTGACTAAATTATTTTCTTTAGTCGCCTAAGCCTTAAGCGGCGGAGTTTGAGTCTGTGGCTTAAGAGTTTCTTAAGCGACGGACCCATATTGCTCAGTCGCTTAAGAACTACAGCCACTAGGTTTATGCGACAATACTTAAGCGACTGACAGTTTAGTCGCTTAAGACATAAGAGACGGAGAAGTGGTCTTAAGCGACTGTAAGAGTCAGTCTCTTAAGACCTGTTATCAGGTAGTGTATGGCGTCAGGTACCCATCGAAGATGGTACAGCCTGATACCGATGGTGGTTGTGGTGCTGAAGGAGGAGGGAGGAGGGAGAACCAGTGGTGGTGGAGGCATTTGTGAGAATCCGGACCCCCGACCCCCGGGAGAGGGACGAAGTCCTCCGTTCTCGATTTTTTTTTTTTTTTTTTTTGTTTTAAAGGAAAACGTGTGTTTTGTAGAGTCGCCAGTTTGTTTTACGAGAAAACAAACAAAAGATCGTACGAAGAACAATTTGAAGACGAATTATCGTTCATACGTTTAAAACCAGAGATTCATTTAAAAATTTACTTTGCTAGGGTTCGGGAACTATGTTACGAATTGGGAAGTGTTAGGCACCCAATTCGCCCTTTCGGTCTCTTAATGGATCATGTATTTAATTCTTATTTTAGATATCTTGCAAGTAGTTTGAATAGTTTCTATAATAATCCTTTCCAGATAAATTTAGATTAAAACAGTATCAGACTCGAGCTTTGCGAGCGCCTACGTATTCATTCGTAAAATGAAATCAGAGTCCCATAGTTCCACTTTTGTTTGGAAACTATTTTTGTATTTTTGTTTGTTTTGAAAACATGTCAAAACGGATTTTAGATTTCTTGTAAAATTTAGAAAGGATTTATTTTGAAAACAATGAACCTCTTTGCAAGTTATCTAATTTTCTATATTAAAACGGATATTGAAATGCCGTATTTGAAATTAGAAGAGTTATAGAAAGACTTACCTGATGCGCTTGAAAGTGGAAATAAGAACCTTGCCTTGTTGCTCTTTTCTCTCTCTAGACTTTCTCTCTCTAAAACTTTCTTTCTCAGAAATTCTCTAAAAATGACTCTCTAGTAATTTTGACAGAATCTCCACTTACTAGAAACACTATTGGGTGTTGATCCGTTCAAATGGGATCCCAAGGGTCCTATTTATAGCAAAAATCCGCCAAAAACGCTCCAAAGGAGGCCAACCGCAGGGGGTAGCCGCATGGCGTGCGGCTAGGGCGTGCGACTAGGGCGTGCGGCTAGGTGCCAGCCGTACGGTTGGGAGCCAACCGTGCGGCTAGGGGGCGTACGGCTCGGTGCTAACCGTACGGTTGGGAGCCAACCGTGCGGTTAGGGTATGCGGCTAGGAGGCCACTGTGCGGCTCGAAGCCAACCGTACGGTTGGGAGCCAACCGTGCGGTTGGGGGGCGTGCGGCTGCCCCGCACCCCGCGACCTGACCGGGCAGGTCGATCCCCGTCCTAGTAAGCGAAGAGGCAACAAAGGTTATGTCAGACTCCCAACGTAGCTGAAAATGGAGTCTTTTCCTTACGGTCTTCTATATGCATGATGACTCAAGACTTGATGCGGAGTGCTTGTTTTAAGAAAACCAGTGTTCACACGAGAGTCGTGGATTGGGGTGTTCACAGACCCTCTCGTCCCGGGATTCTTGTTGGCAAGAATTCAGGGACGATAAGAAGACAACGATTCACGTCTCTCGGGTGAACCTCAACTGTTTGTTTTATTCATGAAAATCTGTGAATCGAAATGTACCCTCATGGTAGGGGAATTTTGTGGTGCTTTTGGCAATGTGATCCACAGTTGACCTTCCTCTCGGCCAAGCTATCTCTGATACATCAATCTATTCTCCCTTCTACCCTCAGGGAATCCATTTCAATCCTTCTTCGGATTTTTTTAACTTATCGATGCTTACCCTCAGCTTAGGGGATGTACCAATCTTACCATTTACCCTCTGACTGGGTTATTCTCAGGAACATTTCTCGTTCTTTGCAATGTATTTTGAAAAAGTTTTTGGAACTCAGATTCTTTCAGCATGACACCTTCTTGACTTCATCGTGACAAAATTTCCCATTCTTTTGGGGAAGAAGTGGTTACCAAGAGTAGCGGGGTTTGCTCCTATCGCACTATCTTGCTAGCATAACCATGTGGTAAAACTCCATATTTCTTGGGAGGATGTGATGAAACTCCCTAACCTTTGGGGAGGATGTTGTTGGTTACCAAGAGTGGTCGGGTCGGCACCTGTCGCACCATCTTGCTGGCATAACCGAGGTTGTCTATCGGGAGATATTCCTTTATGATAGTTTTATAAGAAATGGCACTCCTGGCCACTGTAACACCCGGTTTCTTTATCACTTGCGAATCACGGCCTAAGTCGCGTATAAGGCATAATCGGGCTCCGGATGGCTAAATTGGGTTCTGGAAAGGTTGGAATGGTTTGGAAACCTCCAACAAGTCATATTAACTTCTTTAAGTGTGTCATAATGACCCTAAGTCATTTCGGGTGGTCCGGACGGAAATCGGTTCGAAAATCACAAGTTTGGAACCTACGCGATAAATTATTTTTACCCGACTTTGGATGACCATAACTTCCTCATCCGAACTCCAAATGAGTCCCCGTTTTCGTCCATGTCTTCATTTTAATGCCCTCTACAACTTTCGTGTTTTGTCCGAGACCTAATTCTCACTCCTCGATGGCCAAAATTGGGCGTGAAGTTGAGACTTTGACCAAACAGCAAAACTGTGTGCTGTGAATAGTGGTAGTCGACTACATGAGTTTTGATGTAGTCGACTACATCGACCTGGGCGAGAATTTCATATATTTTCACCTCATTTCTTCCCCATTTAATACATTCAATTGGAGAGCTCTTGAGTGAGACCTAAGGGGCGAATTTGGGGGATTTTAAGGGATCATTGGAGGGTGCATCTTCCATACAAGATTCTCACCATCATCATCATGTTCATCAACATCTTCATCTCCTTCTCCATCCAAATCCACCAAAGCTAGGGTTTTGGAGAGAAATTGGGGGTTTTTCGTTTCCATGCTTCTCCGACTCGATCTTTCCGCAATACTTCGAGGGATTGACCCTCTTAAGGTGGGAACAATATTATTTTAACAAGTTTTCTTACGATTACAACATATTTACTCCAAATCAAACTAAACCTAGGTTTTCTACTCAGAGTTGCATATGCATGGGGCTTGGGTTAATTTCTCTGGATATTTTTGATAGATTTGCATCATATATGACATCAATAACGATTTTATACGAAAAGCCCCAATTTTAACTGATTTATGATAAAGTTTGGTATATAACCTTCAAGTACGCATATGAGTATATACGCTAAGCTTTGATACGCTTATGTATGATGTCATATATGGGATTTAAACTATATTTTGGACAAAGTTACATATATTAGTGGTATTGTTGTTATGTCTAAGTTATAAAACCACGTTTATGAGATTTTCTACTTACCTAGCCAGTCCGTAAGTATGCTGGTCAAATACATATATATGTTTTGAATAAATTAAGTCTTTAAATCATATTGGGAGGCTAATTGGGAACTCATATACATCTTTTGATTATATTAGATTTGGCTTGGGGCCAATTTGATGAAAGTTATGAAACCTCCCAAACTGATGATTTTATGGTTTCTTTTCTTAACTGACGGACTTGGCGGATCTTGTTAAAGTTGAACAACAATACCACTGCATGTTTTGCACTATGGATATATACATATATACAAGTTTTACGAATACATATGGAATGCATGTATATTCATATCTATATATGTTGGATTCTATATTATTGTGATTTCATTGATTTGATGAGATGATTATTGTGATTTCATATCGGATGGCCACACCGTTCGTACTAGATAGATGGTGATTACCGGTAGCGTATAGCCTTGGTGGCTACGTGAGTATTATTGTAGCGTGCGTCTTTATGGCGGCGTGAGGTAGCGTATGCCTGTGTGGCGGCGTGAGGTAGCGTATGCCTGTGTGGCTGCGTGAGGTAGCGTATGCCTGTGTGGCTGCGTGAGGTAGCGTCTAGGTGGACCTGGTAGGTGGTCCCTGCCTTGGGCAGAAGAAACCGAGTGCCGGCTATCTCTGTACAGTAGATATATGAAAATCCTAGACGTGAGTTTGATATATGTGATAGATCTAGTCGCGGTGTTGTGGCATATGTAGTACGATGATGTATATGTACACTTACATTGCTTTTCTTGTACTTTGGGTTGGGGACATTATATATACATATTTCACGAAAAGGTTTTCCATACATTGGCTGCTTCTTAAATGTATTGTATACGTACATGTATTTACAATTGTATATACATACTTCTACGCAGAGGAGATTTATCACACAGAAGCAGCATATAAACCAACTTTACTTTCATTATATTGCATTGCATGGCATGCATGATTTCTAACCTATTGTCCTATACAAACTCTTATAGTTCCCACTGAGCCCGTTTGGCTCACTCCCATTTTCCAAATCAGGTTTTGCAGGTGTTCGTGGGAATGGTACGAGTACAAGTCTAGATAGCTCTGATGAACCCTGATCACTTAGTCGTTATAAAACGACTCATGTATTACTTGATTAGTTAATATATGACTATGTATTACAGTGTTGTATTTTGATATAAAGTTCATTAAGACCGAGACCTCAGTTGAGGCTTTGTATAAATGATTTTCCTTAAATGTGGAGTATCTATTGAATATGGATTGTATATAAATTCTAACAGGTTTTGGTATTGCTTTATAAACAAACTCCACATGCCAAAATTTTCTAAAAATTACTGCTTTATAATGAATTCCCTTTTTATATAAGTTATGATCTATGCCTTATTACCTGTCGTCGCGTACGACTCCGTGGCTAACCGGGTCCCAGAGGTGAAATCCTCTAAATGGGATTTCGGGGCGTCACAGCCACCCTCAGAAGGAATGTCATATTAGCGACTGCCAAGAGTGTGGGATTTGCACCTCTCGCACCATCTTGCTGGCACAGCCTGAAAAGGTTGGGTTAAGATTGCCAAGAGTGATTGGTCCTCGCGATAGGACGTCATCTTGCTGACACAATCTGGGCTGACTTGTAAAATCCCTATGGAACGTATCCAAAAGGGAAAGAAAGGTATGATATGTTAGCGACTGCCAAGAGTGGGGGGGTCTGCACCTCTTGCTCCATCTTGCTGGCACAGCCTGAAAAGGTTGTGTTAAGATTGCCAAGAGTGATTGGTCCTCGCGATAGGACGTCATCTTGCTGACACAATTTGGGCTGACTTGTAAAATCCCTATGGAACGTATCCAAAAGGGAAAGAAAGGTATGATATGTTAGCGACTGCCAAGAGTGGGGGGTCTGCACCTCTTGCTCCATCTTGCTGGCACAGCCTGAAAAGGTTGTGTTAAGATTGCCAAGAGTGATTGGTCCTCGCGATAGGAGGTCATCTTGCTGACACAATCTGGGCTGACTTGTAAGATCCCTATGGAACGTATCCAAAAGGGAAAGAAAGGTATGATATGTTAGTGACTGCCAAGAGTGGGGGGGTCTGCACCTCTTGCTGCCTCTTGCTGGCACAGCCTGAAAAGGTTGTGTTAGAGACTACCAAGAGCGGCGGGGTCGGCGCCTGTCGCACTGTCTTGCTGACATAGTCTAAGGCTGAATGTCGGGAGATATTCCCTTATGACGGTTTCTAAGAAATGGCGCTCTTGGCCACTCCCAAAAGGTATGACATGTAAGTGACTGCCAAGAGCGAGAGGTCTTCATGATAAGACTTCGTACTTGATGACACAGCCAAAAGAGGTGATGTTAAGACTGCCAAGAGCGGCGGGGTAGGCACCTGTCATACCGTCTTGCTGTCACAGTCTAGGGTTAGGATTGATTCCGTCAATAGGGTCTTCTTTAGAATCATATTACTCCATCAGCTTTATGTCACATCACATAATTCGAGATGTGTTCTTGAGGATATTTGCCCATATTCTCTCTTATCCATTAACAATTCTCATGTCGTCGCCTCTGCTCTCGGCCGATGATCGTATATGCCTACTCATCTTGTGGCAAGAAAGTTATGCTAGAGAGAATGTGGAAAGTTCAAGTGTTGCCTTTTTTCAAAATGTGTTCTTATCCTCAGTTTGACTCTTCTGCTGTCATCAAGAAATTGGGTTGGTTTTCTTTGAATCTCAGACTTTCGTGCATAGTAGTGGACTCAGTTTTCAACTCTACCCTCTGGCTTTACTTTTTTGAACATGGGGATAAAGCTCTTTTGAAAATCTCAGTTCTTTCTCCAGTTACCCTCTGGCTTATCAGAGGAAGGTGTTGGTCCTGCATCATCTTCTGTTTTTTGATGCCCTTATTGCTCCCTCATTTTTCATTTTTCTTGAGAATATCCGGCCCATTATTTTGGCTTTCGGATATTTCTTCTTTCTTTTTTTTTTTTTTTTTCAAAACAGGAGCCTTACTCACCTAAGATGTAGCCCTCCACCTTTTGGCACAGCTGTCACTCTTAGTGTGGCTCTCCTTGTCGATCTTTCCTTCTTTCTGTTTTTCTCACTTTCCTCACTTGGACCAACTGGATTTTCCCCTTTTCTACTTTTTCAATTTTTTCTTGTACCCGATTCCTCTTTTACACCTTCCTCTTTTGCCAGATTTGAACTGTGTCTAGGACTGATCATTCCTCAAAACTCGACTCCACCACAGATCTCAAAATTCAGCTTTTGGGCTTTGTATCTTACTTCGCCGTGCATGTGTCAGTGCTTCTTAGTCTGGTCATCTTAGAAAACTAACCAGAAAGTCTTTCAGACGTCCAAGGAGTCAATTTTGCAAAAATTTTGTCAAAACTTTGTTGGTTTTGTCGTTTGGGAATACCCCCCACTTGTTGTGTGACAAGGAACTTGTCAGACAACAAGTGCCCAAACGACAGTGTGAGCCGGGCAACAAAAAATATCACTTTCTTCCCTATAAACTTTCAAACTTTTCATTCTCTTTCTAGCATATCTCTTTCTTTCTCACATATTTACCTTCTAGCAATCCCGTTGGTCATGTATTTCGTGATGATCAGCCACAACCGTTTCTGTATGATGTGCTTTTCTTGATGACGAATGGGCATGTGTGGATTTTGAGAGACCCCCTGGGGTAAAACGGATTTGATAAAGATTGATGTATCATCAGATAGCAGGGTGGCCGTTATTGGAAGGTCATTCGTGGTGTATAATGGGGCCTTTGGCACACAAGATTCTCTGACGTGTACGGGCATGTTTCAATTCAAATTTCTCGTTTTGAGAAAATTATACGAATGTGTTGTTTATGCTAGAAAACATGAGATATGCATGCAATGTGGTGGGTCTGGGGGCCTTTTGCGCAATTTTGAAAATATTTTTGTAAAGTTTTCAGATTTTAACCTCACCCCCAGTTTAAAATACCCCCAATGTTTTATACGAAAATAACACATGCGCCCCATCTTAGAAGTCAACCGATGCTAGATTTTTTCCAAATTACCACTGAATTATGGAATGTACTTCTACCCTCGGCGAGAAGCTTCATCCGTGCGACGTAGTCTGCTTTGATTAGGTTATTCCACATCTTGATGGCTATGATTCATTGCACCTTGCAAGGTTTCGGACGTATCAATTGGGCTGTGCATCTACCCTCAGTGAAAAGCTTCATCCTGGACGGACAACACATTTTGGTTTGATTGGATTATGATGAGCCTGAGGATAGCACGAGAGCTAGAGTATGGAGTGAAGACTATGCAGATCCCATCCGGGTTCCAAGTGGTCCAATCACCCGAGCTAGAGCAAGGAAGATGAAGGAAGCACTCGTGAGCATGGTCCACGAGTTGATGAATAAAGCTGACGCTTGGAGAAGCATTCAAGGAGATGAAGAGCACGAATGGAAAATAATGCTTAGCCAAGAAGACGTAGAATAATTAGGGCGTTTTTATTATTGTTTTTATTAATTTGCAGCCCAAGAATTATGTATAATTAGTATTTAGAGTGATGGGCTTGCTAAGGGTGTTTTTGGGCTTGTTTAGAGCTCTCCATTATTTTTGTTGCCCTAGAATTGGGCTTGTTTTTGTTATTTTTGAAATTAGGGTTTGTTTAGGGTTTCATTAGGGTTTTCTCTTCTCCTCCTATTTAAAGGAGGCAAACCCTCTTGTATGAGGCAGCCTTATTTTATCAAAAACGAATTTGAGAGTGTATTTCACCTCTTGTGTTCTAAGAACACTTCGAGCAGCCAGAATTTAATTCTTGTTGTTCTTCGACTTATCAATCAATTAATCCATCAATTGATTGTTTGTCTTTGACTATACCAAGGTTCATTCTCGTTTTAGGGATTGGGTCGAGGTTCCACCTCCAACATCTTCGCGTTATTCCAAGGTTCTTACGTATTCAACGTTAAGGGTCGCAGATTCGTCATATCGGATAGAAATACGGTCGTGAATCACATCAGATTACTCCACATCTTGATGACTATGATTCATTCACTTCGTAAGGCTAATGTGAGATAATGATGACCAAGGATATCTTTGCATGACCGGTCTTTATTCCACTTCAACCCGAACACCTTCATGCGATCTAGCTTTCTTCAATGCATCTTTGGTTTCCTTAGTTTGGGATGGATCAGTTGTTGTTTCCTGTACGACTGGTCGGGTGAGGATGGAAGACAAGTCTTTTAGCAATACCAATCCCTCAAAGCGTCCGCATTTGGATGATAATGTGAGATGAGTCTTTGAAGACGCCATTCTATCAAAGTACCCGCATTGGATCTTCCACTCCATATTTAGAATTGTCCTTACCCCATTTTTCAGTCGTACTCAGAGTTTGGATATTGATCCATCGAAGTATCAGCTTTGGAATCTTCCCCAGTCTTTATCCCCTGTTGCATCCTCACTTAGAGTTTTGATCTCATTTGAAGCTTTCTTTTCCAATGCCTATTCAAAGTGATTCGTTCCTTCTTTTGCAATCTCCTTCGGAGTCTCAATCTTACTCGAAACCTTGTAGCTTAAGTGTCTTCACTGGCTCCTTCTACCTCAAGAGTACTTCATGTGCCCGTACCCCTTATGTGTCAGGTTTTTCTTTGAAAAATTTCCTTGGAATTATTATGTTTATGTAGTATGGGTGTTTTCAAGCTCATTTTTATAAATTATTTCATGAAAATGTTAGTGCTTTATAATGTGCATTTTACTGATGAAAGTATTGGTTATTATATAATATGCTTTATGCGCAATTTACCCCCAGGCCCATGCAAATGCAAATGCAAAGATCGCTTTTTCCGAGAATCTGGCAATTATAACGGATAATTCATATTTTGTTTTGTTTCAGCTGAGAAAAATTTTAAAACAAATTTGCTCGAGACTTTTATCAAGATTTGTCCTTTTCTCCACACCTTACCGCATAAACTTCTCTTTACAAATCTTTCATTACTCTTCGAACTGACTTGTGCCATTAAATGAACCATTCTTCCAATCCTTCATTATCTCATAGTGGGTGAATGAGATTATTTTATTAGAATAGACCAGGCCTGATGTCACTTCTCAGGTTGCCTACATTCCCCAATGTTCTAACATTCCCAAAAAAATTCAATGTGGGGCTCAGGTCTTCGTAGTTCATGTTTACAAATAACAAACGACAAATCTTCGATCCCTGTTTTTCAAATTCTCAAACATTGGTTACAAATCTTCAATTTCTGGCTACCAATCTTTAATCACTGATGGTTTTGAGGAGACGGATCTGCTATCTTTCCTGCTTGGATAAGGTCCTGAATAGCATGTCGAAGAGCCATACAATTATCAGTCGTGTGTCCCACATTCTGGTGGTATTCGCATGTTTCATTGAGGTTCCAATTAGTGGGGACTGGATTGGGTATCGGTCGTGGGTTCAGCGGATAAATCATCCCAACATCCTTCAATTCCTTGTATACTTTGCTTAATGGACCTGGAAGTTGTGAGAAATCCCTTTTCATGTGTCTGACTCGATTTACCCCCCTGTTGTTGCTGTAATCCTGGTATCCTGAAGGAGAAATGTTCGTGACTTTGGCAAAAGGATTGGCAGAATAGCCAATATTGCTCTGAACAAAAGGGTTGTATGTTGAAATCTGGTTCGCAGTCGGGGTTGAAGCTTTCTTATATTGTGCACTTAACTTTCTCGCTTCATCTTGTTTATCCAATTCTTCTTCTATCTCATTTCCCACATGCAACAAGGCTTTGAAGTGGCCAAAGAATTGGTGACCCATCTTATTTCAAATTTCTGCCTTCAGATTCTTGACGATCATTCCTAATTGCTCCTCTTCATCCATTCGTTCCACCATTTGTGCAGCGAGTGCCCTCCACCTTGTCACAAACTCACTCAAATTTTCATCCTCTTTCTGCTTTGCCATTTCAAGATGTTTGCGAGTAATCTTTAATTCTTCGTTTGTCTTGTATTGGGCAATAAACTCATTCACAATACTGGTCCATGACTGCACCCGATGTTTCTCTAATCCCAAGAACCAACTTTGGGCTGATCCGGCTAGAGTTAAATGAAAAGAGTTAGCTAACTCAGCCTCACCTATATCGTAGATCTTCATCTCCCGTACATAAGATTTTAAGTGCAACTCTGGTGGCGTTGTTCCAGCGAACTTCTCTATTGCGGGCATCTTAAATCCAACTGGATAATGAGCTTCTGGGTATAGATTATAGCTCTGGAGTTGTGTCAGGTCATTTGATCCTTCAGCTACCTTTTGAGTTAAGGCCTTCAATTGTTCTTTAAGCTCGTTTAAAGCCTCATTCCTTTTTGGAATCACCTCTTGGGGAAGACTGGCATCACCCTGCACATTCACTGGACGCGGAATAGGGTCATAGTATGGATCATGATAAGGATGATTTGGTGGTTGCCATTGTTGAGTATGTTGGGCTGCTTCGGGTTGGACTTCTTGGTGTAGCCAATTCTCAATTAGATCAGGACGCCTATGTGGTTCAATAAGAGTTGGAATATCAGAGTGAATAGATAATGGCGCGGGTGGTATAGGCGGGGCCTCTTTTATTGGCTCATTCACAACTGGTTGACCATGAATGGATGGCGACATAGGTGGTGCAGGCGATGTCCCTTTTGTTGGCTCATTCATAACCCGTCGACCTCTGTCTATCTCCTCCAGCCGAGCCTTGGTGGTTCGTTGATCATCTATTAGCAATGCTAGGCTCTTGCTAATGTCCCCAAGCATTCAGTATATCTCTTCTGGGGTTGGTATGGTTATAGCATCAGACCCTAATACAATGTTTGTTGGATCCACAGAAGTATGCCCTGGCGGCATTCCCAGATTAACATTCTGTTGAGGCACCCCTTGATTTTGGTATGAAGGACCCGGTGGCAGATCCACTGCAGCGAAAGAGTTTCCAGTGACCCTATTCGAAGTTTGCAGCTGTTGGTGTTCCATATCAGCTGTTGTATCCGGTCGAACCAATCTACCAGTGCTGTCTCTTCCGGCCCAAATGGAAGCCAGATCGAATATAAGTCTTCCGAAGGAGAAAAGGACAAATCGCGATACGTACAGAATATTTCCCGAAAACAAAAGAAAATATGAATTTTTAATACTTGCCAGATTCCCAGAAATACATCGATCGAATGGACGCTAAACACACAAAAAGTTTTCTTTAGGTGAGATCAAAAACAGACCAACAGTGACAACTTGAGAGCCCCGTATAGAGGTAGGGTAGGAACAGAATCCCATGGGTTCCCTGACCGTCTATAGTTTTGAAAAATCATTTTGAAAAGAGTTTTTTAGAAGAATCATTTGAAAACCACGGGAAGTTCTCTCCTCATAAGTTGCTTTATTCATGGAATCAGCATCAGGAAAATTATGAGGATTCAGTCCTCGTGAATTTTTACGGCGAAGGTCGGACAGCCTCCGGCCGTACCTGTTGGGACCGTTATAGTATAAATGACAGGACCTTAGCTGGTTTAGATTCTCACGACTGTTGGTCATTAAAACGACGCTATAAATCTTTGTGTTCTAGGCTGACTCCCCTATATGCAAGCGTGGTTGTATAGGGTAAGGTTTAAGGCTCCCTCCTATTTGGCAGGTCTTACGATATACCTCAAGAGCGCAGGTACGTGTAAGGACCTTTTGATATACATCCCGGGTACGTGAGTGTTCTCGTCACTCTATATACCTCGGTAAGTACTCGGCCAAAGAGAGTGGTCTTAGGCGCTTTTGGCTAGTGCAGACCCGCAAGTCCACGGTCTAATCACGACTCTGGTCCCGAGGTTGATAGGGTAAAATTCACACTCGCGAAAATGCATGAGAAGACGTGAGTGCGTGCAAAATAACAATCTGGCGGTTAATTATTGATCGATGCTTTAGGATTTGTTACAGTATTTTACCCAATTTTAATTATGAAAATGATTTTCCTCACATAATTAGCAAATAAAGGCATCAAGGTATCCACCTAGGTCGCTTCTATGTTATCCTAGGACTAAGGCTTGCAAGACCTATATCTAATAGATAATAGGAATTAAATATATGATCCATTATATTAGAGCTTAGTTCTCGATGTCCCCAGCAGAGTCGCCACTGTGAGAATCCGGACCCCCGACCCCCGGGAGAGGGACGAAGTCCTCCGTTCTCGGTTTTTTTTTTTTTTTGTTTTAAAGGAAAACGTGTGTTTTGTAGAGTCGCCAGTTTGTTTTACGAGAAAACAAACAAAAGATCGTACGAAGAACAATTTGAAGACGAATTATCGTTCATACGTTTAAAACCAGAGATTCATTTAAAAATTTACTTTGCTAGGGTTCGGGAACTACGTTACGAATTGGGAAGGTGTTAGGCACCCAATTCGCCCTTTCGGTCTCTTAATGGATCATGTATTTAATTCCTATTTTAGATATCTTGCAAGTAGTTTGAATAGTTTCTATAATAATCCTTTCCAGATAAATTTAGATTAAAACAATATCCGACTCGAGCTTTGCGAGCGCCTACGTATTCATTCGTAGAATGAAATCAGAGTCCCGTAGTTCCACTTTTGTTTGGAAACTATTTTTGTATTTTTGTTTGTTTTGAAAACGTGTCAAAACGGATTTTAGATTTCTTGTAAAATTTAGAAAGGATTTATTTTGAAAACAATGAACCTCTTTGCAAGTTATCTAATTTTCTATATTAAAACGGATATTGAAATGTCGTATTTGAAATTAGAAGAGTTATAGAAAGACTTACCTGATGCGCTTGAAAGTGGAAATAAGAACCTTGCCTTGTTGCTCTTTTCTCTCTCTAGAGCTTTCTCTCTCTAAAACTTTCTTTCTCAGAAATTCTCTAAAAATGACTCTCTAGTAATAATTTTCACAGAATCTCCACTTACTAGAAACACTATTGGGTGTTGATCCGTTCAAATGGGATCCCAAGGGTCCTATTTATAGCAAAAATCCGCCAAAAACGCTCCAAAGGAGGCCAACCGCAGGGGGTAGCCGCATGGCGTGCGGCTAGGGCGTGCGGTTAGGTGCCAGCCGTACGGTTGGGAGCCAACCGTGCGGCTAGGGGGCGTGCGGCTAGGTGCCAGCCGTACGGTTGGGAGCCAACCGTGCGGCTAGGGGGCGTACGGCTCGGTGCCAACCGTACGGTTGGGAGCCAACCATGCGGTTAGGGTATGCGGCTAGGAGGCAACTGTGCGGCTCGAAGCCAACCGTACGGTTGGGAGCCAACCGTGCGGTTGGGGGGCGTGCGGCTGGCTATAAAAAACTCAATTTTTCTAATGTAGCTGAAAACGGAGTCTTTTCCTAACGGTCTTCTATATGCATGATGACTCAAGACTTGATGCGGAGTGCTTGTTTTAAGAAAACCAGTGTTCACACGAGAGTCGTGGATTGGGGTGTTCACAGCAGTACTGAGTGAGCAAGAGGTGGTGATGTGAAATTAGAGCTACAGAGGAGTGGGTGTGAGACTTGAGAACAGTGAGAGATTTTGAGAGGAAAGAGATACCAAGAGTGAGGGAGGAGGGAGGAGGGAGATCTGAAAGAGGGAGGGAAGAGGGTTCGCGTAAAAATGAAATTGGGGGTAAAGGGTTTTAATTTATTCCAGTCACTTGGGCGACGTAGGTATTTAAGTACGTCGCCTAAGTAATTTTCGAATTTTCAAAATATTTAAAATTTCTGTGAAAAATTAAGGGGGAAAAACCTTTTGGGCGACGTACTATATTCCTACGTCACCTAAGTGAATTTCAAATTTTAAAAATATTTAAAATGTTCATGAAAAATTAAGGGGAAAAAACCTTTTGGGCGACGTACTATATTTATACATTGCCTAAGATTATCTTAAGCGACGTAGATTTAATTACTACGTTGCCTAAGTGAATTTAAAATTTTCTGAATATTTAAAAATTTCGTGAAAAATTAAGGAAAACCTTTTGGGCGACGTACTATATTTATACGTCGCCTAAGATTATCTTAAACGATGTAGGTGTAATGATTACGTCGCCTAAGTATCATTTAAGCGACGTATAAATAAAAAGTACGTCGCCTAAGAGGTTTTAGTATTAATTGTATTTTGAGAATGGAATTTTTTTTTATTAATTCAATTTAGAAACTATCTGCGTTTTTTTAAATTTCTTTTTATATGTAAGCTTTGAATTCACATTTTATCACAATAAAAATTAGAATACAACTACCACAATAAAAGATTTAACAAGCACTTTTATGTGAATCAACAAAAACCTCTTTGTTACGATGATAAGATAAATGCACAATTTTCTTTTCTTATAACTAGACACAAAAAGCACACGCAAGATGTATGCACACTTGCACTACATGTTTTTTACCATGTACAACAAATAAGAACATACGTATACAACATCAATCATCATCATCTTCATCCTCATCGCTGCTATATAGATCATTGTTAAACCCTTCAGCATCGTCGGAGTCTTCATCCTCGTCATAATCATCATCCTTGTCTTCATCTTCATTTTCATATACGGGAATATTTACAAACGGTACTGGACCTAGTTTGATATATAACTCCAATATAGGAAGACATATTGCTTCTAGCTTTTGATAGGGTTCGTCTACTTCATACAGTGGAGTGGCCATATTGTACCTTGCAAGTGTGGCCTCACTGAATGTATCTCTGTGTGCCATATGGTTTATGACTTTCCAACCCCCACTAGCCAACGGATCATCTATATAGAACACTTGACTTGACGTCGTGGCAAGAATAAATGGAAAGTCGTCGTACTAACTACTATTCGTGTTCACAGAAGTAAGACCACGATTATACAGTACGTTGCCGGGAACAGTAGGGTCAGTGTTGTACCATTTACACTTGAACAACACAACTTGCATGCGTTCTGCATAAGTTAGTTCGACAACTGATTGCAGAATCCCGCAGTATGTCACATTACCGGCCACGCATGTCACTCCACTATTCTGAGTCTTTAGAATCCGGTTTGATACCCAGTAACATATTTAACACTGTTCACCTCGCACTGAGAGTAAATGGTGCACAGTAGAGGCTGAGATGCAAGAATCTATATCTCCTGATTGTATATAGGATCATGCATTTGTAGCAGATGGAGCATCTGCATAATAACATATACAGAACAACAGTGAAATATAAATATGCATACGACAAGTGAAAGTAATTTATGGCTAAATGTTTACCCATTTGGGGAGGTGGTCAAGAAACAACATGACACGATCATCATCAGTGCCATGTGGAGCTATTGTCATAAATTGTTGGCGGTGAGTCTATATATACCATTCTGCTTCTTTACAATTTAGCATCACACACCAGTGAGCCGTCGCAATTTGTGACTTACTAGGACGAGCGTTCCTGACGCAACCTTTGGGGTTGACGAGGTGGGAGACAACGTAAATGTTCCACTGAGGTGAATTGGATATGATTTCATCACTCGCATGAGGATCATGTAGATAGTTATTGATGAAAGTCACACACTAGTGCATGATGTTCCACTCGGCAATACACCCCTCTGGGTAACACTTGTTTTCAACATCTTTCTTATATTCTCTGAGCTGCCTGTAAGATTGCACAGCTATGTAGTACAAATATATACAATTAAAGACAATTATATATCATATCCTAAATCTGAAATAATACCTTTCAGTGGAAAACATCCATGTATAATGCACGGGACAAGTGAGCAGGACCTGTTCGGGCAGGTGGATTCAGAGATGGACCATGATGGTAACGAAAGCTGGCGGAAATATCATCTCCAGCTTGTATAGGATAATGACAATATCGGTCTGCAACTGATGGACGTTCAATTTCTTCAACTACCGGGAACAAATTGTCTGGAAGAATCTGCAATACTCTACTAACGCGTCAGTGACGTCCCATCCCAAATATGTTTGGATAATCACAGGAAGAACACGCTGAAGCATGACATGGCAATTGTGAGTCCTTAATTCGAAATTTTTTTTATCAGACGGTCTATTCTTACTCTTTAGGCTTCCAGCATAACTTCTTGGATAGTTAACAGTTGCAATTCGATCAAATACTTCCCTTTGATCCCTATGACAAATTGTGTAATTTGCCTGAGGTAGCATCACTTTTCTTGACGGCCCTGTCCTCGGCCAAAGATTGCTGCGTACGCTCATCTTCTTTAGAGTTAATCGAGATTTCACATCGCCCTTAGTCTTTCCATCGAGACCTATAACGTACCCAAGATGTTGTCGTAGACATTTTTTTCGATGTGCATCACATCTAATGCATGTCTCACGCTCGATGACGTCCAGTAAGGCAGCTCCCAAAATAGACTAACATGAGTCCAACATAGTCTTTTTTTAGCTGCCTGACATTAAGTATAACACAACTTATCAATTTACAATATCATAAATTAACTTATTACAATATCACAACTAATATTAGTTTGAGTTGTAGCTATTGGAAGTGACGATGCAGATGCAATGAATTTAGAGGGTAATCATGCATGTTAGTAGCTTCCAGAACTAGACCTGCAGACTTTCTTTGTGGGGCGGGTCTGAGCTCTGGCTCCCCATTAAATTTTTTTAGTCGCCTCCGATAAGGGTGATTTTTGGATATCCATCTAAACGTGCCCTAGTACGACATCCTTCCATTATTGTGAACCATAACAATATCGTCCAAACATATGGGACATGCCTTGTACCCTTTTGTCTGTGCCTCCCAACATTCCTAATCCTGGAAAGTCACTGATGGTCCACATAACAGCTGCCCTCATGTTGAATGACACTTCACCGTATCAATCCCAAGTCGAAACACCCGTCTTCCACAACATCTTAAGTTCATCGATCAGTGGTCTCATAAACACATTCAGAGTTTTTCCCGAATTTTTGGGCCCGAATATTAGCAACACTAGAATGTTAAACTCTTTCTTCAACCGCCATAGTAGAGTAAGGACTAAACCCGTTTGATGCTAGAGCAAGACGCACGTTTCTAATATCGGCAACAAATTGCGGTTGTGACCTATAACATGAAAAGACAAATTTCTTAATATGGAAATAATTAAACCAACAGTTTAGTAAATTGTATGTGTACGAACAATAATAATATATACGTCACCTATCGAAATTCTTCCATACTTATACATCTGCTGGGTGTCTAAGATATTCAATATCTTCTCTTCTTTCCCCATGCCACCGTATTTCCTTTGTAGTCTGTTTGCAACTATACAAACGCTGCAACCTCGGTGCCAACGGGAAGTACCGAACCGTCTTCCGGGCAATCCGTTTTGCCACCGCTTGTATCTTCTTCTTCCCATCTCGACTCACTGCATATGGGACATTGATCTAGGATGCGTCTCCTATATTGCAACTCTATTTCAGCTGCAACGATTTAAGCATTGAAGCCAGCGCCGTAACTTGATTACCCTTTTCGTCTAAGAGCCGCTGATATGATATCAAATTTTCTTTGGCGACAGCGTCGCATGAAATGCATTGTCAACTCCAGCGTGATCATATGATTCACAAAAAGGAAAAGCATCTTGTACGAAATCCATGGTCGGGTTACTCGAAGATGCCCGGTTCTGATCTGCTTGCAACTGCAACTGCCATTGCGAAGGTATCTCTGGAATTTTACTGTGTAAGTTCCATACTGTATATGACTCCATTATACCCACATTAGTTAAGTGGATGTATATTTCATCCAATGTCACCCATTGGCCCATGTTGAAACATTTTTTGTAGGGACATGGATACAATCCAATCGAACTGTTGCCATTTTCTCGTACATACTCTAAGAACTCCATTATCCCCATAATGAATTCCGTTGAATCTCTTGAACATTTCATCAAGTTCTTATTCATTTTCGATCACTGTTATATGACAAATAATTACAAACTCAAAAATTAATAACTAAGAACAATACTATATGTTCAACACCAATTACACATTTTCTACACTAAACACAATATCTATATAAACACAAAAATTAATAAATAATTAATATTAATAAGAGATAGAGTACCTAAAGATCAAACAAGCCTTTGATGAGGGAAATGATGTTGATTTTCACCTTCAAATCGCCAAAATCAACTTTAAAACACATTAACCTCGAAAATGGAATGTTCTTAAGCAACGTAGTACTAACCTAGAGACCAAATAGGGGTAACAACTAACAACAATACTATATGTTCAACACCAATTATACATTTTCTACATTAAACACAATATCTATATAAACACAAAAATTAATAAATAATTAATATTAGTAAGAGATAGAGTACCTAAAGATCAAGCAGGCCTTTAATGAGAAAAATGATGTTGATTTTCACCTTCAAAATTGCCAAAATCAACTCTAAAACACATTAACACCGAAAATGGCATGTTCTTAAGCGACGTAGTACTAACCTAGAGATCAAATAGGGGTAACAACTAACAACAATACTATATCTTCAACACCAATTACACATTTTCTACACTAAACACAGTATCTATATAAACACAAAAATTAGTAAATAATTAATATTAATAAAAGATAATAATAGATATATTACCTAAAGATCAAACAAGCCTTTAATGAGGGAAATGATGTTGATTTTTACTTTCAAAATCGCCAAAAGTAGCTCTAAAACACATCAACCCCGAAAATGGAGGAGAGGTTCTGAAATAAAGATGACTGGATCCTAGCTATACCTACGTCGCCTAAGATAAACATTAGGCGACGTAGGTATTGTTTCTATGTCGCTTAAAGGTTAGTCAAACCCTAGTTGACCACCACTTAAAAGTGTCAGTGGTCAATAGCTTTTGGGCGACGTGTACATTTGAGTGCGTCACCTAAGATTCTATTAGGTGACGTATGTGATACCTACGTCGCCTAAGAAAATCTAAGGTGACATACAATATACCTACGTCGCCTTGGATTATCTAAGGCGACCTGTCATTAGTACGTCGCCTAAGATTATCCTAGGCGACGTAGGTATATTGACTACGTCACCCAAGAGCCTTATTGGTGTAGGGAGAGCACGCTTCATACAAAGTATCCCCACCCCGTGCCCCTAAGACTTTTTTGAACACATCTTTCCATTTCTCTTGTTAGTGTTAGTTTTATATTAAGAGTTTTGTTTTTAATTTTTTATATATTCATAAAGAAAAATACTAATTTTATAATTTTTACTGATAAAAGATAAATACAATTATTTATCATTGCAAGACATGATATATTAATTAAATTTAAAAAATTAAAGAAAGTCATGCAACTGTGGTGTCATTAATTATGTAAATTTAAATTTATAACTAATATTCACATAAAAATTTTAAAAAAATTAACTAAATTTATAACTGTGGTATCATACAAAGTTTTTTGACTAAATTTAAATTTAATTATGTAATTCACTTAAAAATTATTAAATTTTTTATTAAAAACTCTTAGGTGACATAGAAATAGTTACTTAGTCTCCCAAGTTACTCTTAGGAGACCTATCTTTACTTAGTACGTCTCCCAAAAACTTTCCCCTCTAAAATTTTCACCAAAATTCTAAATAATTTGAAATTTTCAAATTGACATGGGAGACGTAGGTAAGTAACTACGTCTCCTAAGTGTGTGGTATAAACACAAATCTCAATTCGATTCAGACCTAGTCTCTCACTCTCACCTCTCTCAGCCAAAACCATCTCTCTCGGTAGTGTTAGTGCCGCCTCTCTCACTCTCTCAAGTCTCACTCATCTTGTCTCTCACTCACATACATAATACATACTTTATTCTCTCGTCTCTCACTCTCAATGCCATCTCTCTCTTCTCTCAATCTCAGTGTTGTCTCTCTTTCTTGTCACCCCCGCAGGCCGCAACTCATCGCCTCATCCTCACTTGTCAGACGGCCAGACCTTACTTGGTTAGTTGTCCATTTGTGGATTGTACTTAGTCGAGTTGGGTTCGCAAAGTGACGGGTAAAGTTCTCTAATTTTTGTGTTTGCAATTTCTGATGTAGATATGAACTAAATCAAAAGAAAAATGTGTAGATCTGAAATTATTTGTAAATTACACATCCAGGTGCTCGTAACCTCACTAGCGAAGTTCATTTGCTTCCTTGGTTGTAAATAGTGTACTGTAGCTTTACAAAAAGAAAAAATAGTGTACTGTAGTTTTCAATTTTGAACTGGATAAAATTACAATGTCATACAGGGTGACCAATCACTGTACAACCAATCCCCCAAAATGTGTAAGATGACTCTAGAACTAGATCTTTGTTTTCAGTGTTCAACATGTCCACTTCTGCCTGCAAAATGTAGGCCATAGGAGTGTTACTTGTTAGAGTGATATACTAAAAGCCATAATTTTCTTGTTGGTTTGGATATGTTATAAACTTGGTTTTGCTATTTTAATGAGAATCTGTATGGGCAACGGTTGCATTATATTATTTATTTAAATGTTGTGCATGTGTGTCTTTTATTCCATATAGTAGATGATTTGGTGTGTAGAGTATAGCTTACACACAGAAGATCATATCATTGGTTCTTGTGGAATATAAGTTTAATGTTTCACAATCTTAGATGGAATTGGACACCCATCGGTAGGATTGTAGCACAAGTTTTAGTAGTTTATCTTAACTACAGAAAACGGTATAGTTTTAACTCGTTGTGCTAGTACACTTTGTGTGTATTGAATAGGACCAGTTTGGGTTAATTGTTTTTATACTGACTATATAAAACAATTTAAAATCCCATGGTTATTATGATTACTTATGCTCTTAATCTTGAAATAATTAATAGACATATATATGTAGTGTTTGTTGTTTTGACTCAATATGAGTGAGATTCATTTATGGATCAATAATCTTCGTGAATTGGATGACGACACTATATGTATGATGAATATTAATTATTGATGGAATCCACGTCCCGGTATAGGGATTGATGATAGCCCCTTGAGAAGCTTATAAGTTTTGATCATGTCAAACCCTGCAGGTGGATTATGTTAATCCGACATGTCAAATAAGTTAAGTGGTAGGCTCAAGGATTAAGAAGTCATTTAAATATAATTGTCAGTAATTTAATTTAAATGACGGTTATCTGTAATCTTAACGTGGGGAGAATAATAAGTATTTAATAATAAGGACCTCGAAATATAATTTTGAGATAAGGACGGGAGTGCAATTATAATTCTTTAGTGGTGTGAATTATGATTTATGGAAGGAACTAATTCATAGTGGAATTAGGATTCCAACTTTCCATAGGAAGCCTAAACACTTATTTCTCCTTAAGGTCCCTATCGTAGCCTTATATATACGCCGGCCTAATCTCTTCTCATAATAACAATAATTCTCATGAGTTAGGATTTGTTCTATGGAGAGAGGAGAAAATCTTGGTGATACCGTAGCCCACACTCGGTGCAAGATTTGATGGCGGAAGGAATACGATAGAAGATCTTTAGGTTTTTCGGCACAACAGTCGTAAATCAATCATAACTTTTGATCCCACCGTTGGATCGGGCTGATTTTTGGATATGTGGTTCGGAACGCAAAGTTACGTTCGTAGCGCGAAAAATCAGGACGATCAGAAGTCGTTTCGGTGGCGAAAAAAATTAATTTTCGCAGGCCAGCGAGAATAAAAAAAAAATCTGACCAAATCGCAATCTGATGCTTTCAAACCCTAGTCTCCTCATATGGATCCTCTACATGATCCACAAAGGTGAAATCCCTTTATTCTTATAGGGTTTTAGCATAAGTTTTTTTTTGTTCAATCTATACGCAGTATCAAACGATCCTGTATTAATGTCTCCATCAATTGGTATCAGAGCGATTGGTTTTCTTTGGTACTGCGTACGGATTGAACTAGCCATGTTGTCCAGTTAAATCTATTTATGCATGTTGTTGTTGGATAGAACGTAGAACTCGCTAACCCTTGTTTTGCAGTGTTCTTGTCCCGCTATTATGGTCACATAATTATGTTTTGTGTGATTGGATCCCACGATATTTTTATTCGTGGTTAATTTTAATGTGCATGATGATTTGGGTTTTATTCATGGTTGTAAATTAAATTTAGATCAGATTTGTGAACTCCTTAAAAGGAGGCATAGGATCTATGTAATTTTATTTACAGTTTAGATATAATAGTTTATGTGTGAACTCCTTAAATGGAGGCATAGGACCTTTGTATCTAAGATTGCAGTTTCTTTAACGAAGAACGTTGAAGAAGGCGTTTCCACCAAGGTTGATTCCCGACATAGTCAATGAAGTGGCGACGTAGGTCGTGACAGGTTTTTCAACAGACTAGGGATGATGAAGCTTGGACCATAATAGCAGGGATTTAATTATTCTTATTATTGAATAGTTTAATGCTTGTGTGATTGTGTGTTGGTCATATGTGTTTAATTATTAGGTTTCCTTATAATTTTGGACAACATGGATACATGACCATACCTAGATCACCTTTTATTTTATGTTTAGTTCTTGTCAAATTAAAAAAAGGGTATATAAATATAAATTTTGCGTAATTGAAAAATATAAGGTTTTTTTTTTTTTTTTTTTTAAAAAAAAAAAGCAGCAAAATAATTTTATTACACATGTCTTTTATATTTCATACCCTTGTATTTTAGTTGACTAAAATTTAATATAAAATTTTCTTAACCCTCAAAAAATAATGTTTTAAATACTAAGTGGGTGAGGGATTTTTTCACATAAAAATCCCACGGTCTCCATCATTGGTTTGTAGATGATGTAATTTATTCTTCGTGTGTGTTATAGTGCTCACCTCCATATCGGAAAGAATAGATTGCGGAATCATTGTACAAATTTCACTGACTGATAATTTTAAATGATGTGATTTATTTTTCGTGTGGGTTTTAGTGCTCACCTCCATATCGGAGAGAATAAATTTCAGAATCATTGGACTAAATTAAATGATGGTATACACTTAGATATAAATAATAGTATGCTCTCCAACTGAGTCTCTACTATTATTTGTAGGACCAAAGGAAGTCGGCTATTTAAATTTTACTTGACAATAAAGGATTGTCTAAGATAGTATTTATTGCTTGACGATAAAGGATTGTCTAGATAGTAAAATTTAATATGTTTACATCTGTCTAAGAAATAATGAATAATAGACGACCTCATTAACGGGGCATATTGTTTAAAGTCTTAGGCTGATTGCGAACGCTTTTTGAAATGGTAGAGGGTACCATATTTAAAATATGTGTTCAAAGTTATTATTGTCCATCATAATTAGTATGTGATTCTCAAGTTTTAAAATGGCAAACTCTTTCAATCCACTTTTAATTATTCTCAACTAAAACAAATTGATTGGACCTAATTATATTGGCTAAAAAAAAAAAAGGGAACTTGAACATTGTGCTTACTGTTAAAGAGTACAAGTTTGTGCTCACCGACTCTTTTTCAGCAGAACCTGGTAAGGGGGCGACCGATTAGGAAACCCAGGCTTGCCGGAGGTGAAAAAAGACTGATGAGATGGCGTGGTTTTACATTCTGGCATTTTTGTCAAATGTGCTACAGCATTAGCATTAGTCTTTTGCCACCGCCTACGACATAATGTTGAACCTCAAAGATATTTTTGGGGATCAGGATCATGTCGCAAGGTAGGTTTCGACGAAATGCCTCATGAACACGACTATTACTGAAGGAACCCGAGTTAAAGATCTTGTTTTGAAGATGATCAGTCTTCTGAATGAACTAAGAGATCTTTGGAGTTGAAATCAATGGGGAAACTCAGGTCGATATCATTCTCCAGTTGCTGCTAGATTTATTTAAGAGATTCTGACATAATTACAACATGAATTAGCTTTATTCGTTGTTGAAACTTCTTAAAGAATTCTAAGTAGTTGAGGAACTCCTTGGTAAGATGGCTAGTACTCGAGTGGCTGAGAAAGCTTCAACTTCTATGCCCAAAAGCAAGAAACGAAGAAGAAGAATGCATAAGCTGCAGTCCCACAAGGAGCAGTGCGTGCAGCAGTCACTGAACCTCTAGGAGGAGTGAAAAAGCCTATGGGCTAATGTTTTCACTGTCAGTAGAAAGTGCATTTGAAGAAAGATTGTCCCTGTTTCCTAAACCGTTATAACAACATATGTAAATTTCATCTATTTTTTGTTGTATATTGTTTAGTGGTCCGATCTACCAGTACCTGGTGTGTAGATTCGGGAGCCACTAATCATGTCTACAATACTTTGCAGGGGTTCCAGGAAACCAGACAACTTAAAAATAGAGAAAATTTACATATGGGAAGCTACAAATGTGGTAACAGTTGCAGTAGAAGATATTTATCTTCAGTCTAGTCAGAATAGGATATTAATGGTTAAGGAATGTCTATATGTATCTTCCATTAGAAGGAATTTGATTTTTATTTCTAGATTGGTTGAGGACAAATATTTTGTTTATTTTAATGATAAATCAGTTATCATTAGAAAAAATAAATAGTTTGTTTGTTCTAGTACATTAGTGATTGATCTTTACATTATTAATCCTGACTTGTCAGTACTACAACTGAGTAAATTGAATAGCATTAATAGTTTACCAATTAAGATAAAGGAACCTTCAAAATGAACCAAATGTATCTTTGGCACTTACACCTTGGTCATATTAATCTAAAAAGAATTCAAAAACTGGTTGAAAATGGACCATTAAGTTCATTGGAAGTGGAGGCACTTCCAGTTTGTGAATCCTGTTTAGAAGGTAAAATGACTAAGAGATCATTCTCGGCAAAAGGCTATAGCGCTAAAGAACAGTTAAAACTGGTTGACTCTAATTTGTATGGTCACATGAATGTCCAGACTAGAGGAGGCTTTGAGTATTTCATCACATTTGTAGATGATTATTTAAAGTATAGATACATTTACTTAATGCGACGTAAGTCTGAAATCTTTGAGAAATTCGAAGAATTCAAGACAGAAACGGAGAAGCGTCTAGGAAAATGTATCAAGTCACTACGATCAGATCGTGGTGGTGAATACCTCTTGGGATAGTTCAAGGAATACTTATTAGAGAATGGGATTGCATCCCAGTTGTCTGCACCGAGGATGCCACAGCATGATGGTGTAGCAGAAAGAAGGAATAAGACTCTTATAGAAATGGTAAGATCTATGACGAGTTAGTCAGACCTACCTAATTCTTTTTAGGGATATGCTTTAGAAATAGCTGTATATATTCTGAACTTGGTACCATCAAAGTCAGTACCTACTATACCCATAGAATTGCGGGCTGGGCGTAAGCCTAGTCTGCGGCATATTCGGGTATGGGGTAGTCCAGCACATGTGCTGAAAGGTAATGCGGATTTGTTGGAATCAAGAATAGAAGTGTATTTCTTTGTTACGTATCCAAAATTAATCAATGGTGGTTTATTTTATAATCCTTGAGAATTTAAGGTTGTTGTTATCAATGCCAGATTCTTAGAAGAGGATTATATCATAGACCATAAGCCCAGAAGTAATGTTATTGTAGTGGAAATAAGAGGAGAGAAAAACAGGGCACAATTCGTCTATACCTTTATTACAAGAGGAAATACAACAGTAAATGGATATTGACATTCCATTACCTAGTCGTAGTGGGAGGATTGCCGATACTTGTGCACATCTTGAACAAATCACTAATACGTAGGTTCTTGAACTAGCACAACGTGTGGATAGTGAAGTAGTATGTTCAATATTTGCACAATGTACACAAACACAAGTAGTGCCTCGTCATAGTGGGAGGGTTGTTCGTCAACCTGATCGTTTTATGTTCTTGGGAGAGTCTTGTGACAAGGTCCCTGATGAATAAGAAACGAACCATTTTTAACTACAATGAACTACTTCAAGATAAAGATACAGAAAATGGCAAAGGGTTATGAAATCTGAAATGGAGTCCGTGTACTCTAACAAAGTCTGGGATCTTATAAAACCACCTGAAGGGATAAAACCTATTGGATGCAAGTGGGTATATAAGAGATAGAGAGGATTAGACGGGCTTAAATCAAGGCTTGTTGCTAGAAGGGATCACTCAGAAAGAAGGGGATCGATTATGATGAAACCTTTTTGCTGGTAGCCATGCCATAGTCTATTCAGATTCTCTTATCCATTGCAGCTCATCTTAATTACGAGATTTGGCAAGTGGATGTCAAGACAGGTTTCCTTAATGGAAGTCTTGATAAAAGCATTTATATGATGCAACCAGAAGGATTCATAGCAAAGGGCCAAGAGCACATATTGTGCAAACTCAAGAAGCCCATTTATGGGCTTAGGCAAGTGTCTAGATCTTGGAACATCTGTTTTGACCATGCAATCAAATTTTTTTATTTTGATCAATACTCGGATGAGTCTTGTGTGTACAAAAGGCGCAATGGAAGCGCGGTGTTATTCCTCGATACAATTCTTGCTAGATTTAGCATACAAGATTCCAAGAAAGGGTTTCTCCCTTTTAGGCATGGAATCACTTTATCCAAGATCAGTGTCATAAGACACATGATGAGGGCAATTCCTTATACTTCGGTAGTAAGAAGCCTCATGTATGCTATATTGTGTACTAGACCAGACATCTGCTTTACCGTTGGTATGGTTAGCAAATATCAGTCTAATCCAGGGAAAGAGCACTGAACTGCGGTAAAACATATACTTAAGTACCTTAAAAGGACTCGAGTTTTTATGTTGGTTTACCAGGCAAACAGTCGTACCTGTTGGATACACAGACCAGAATTTTTAGTCAAATGTTAGGATTTTAGAAAGTCAACTTTAGGTTATGTGTTTACTCTAGGAGGTGGAGTCATTAGTTGGAGGAGTATCAAGCAGTCAGGCATTGCTGACTCCACCATGAAAGCTGAATATGTGGCTGCTTTAAAAGCAGCTAAGGCAGCGGTTTGGCTCAGGAACTTCCATATGAATCTAGATGTGGCACCTTCAGCGTTATAAGCTATTTCACTTTATTTTGATAATAGTGAAATGGTTGCGAACTCGAAAGAGCCGAGGATTCATTAGAAGGGAAAACACATAGAGTGTTCACGTTGAGGGAATGAGAGTGAGATGCATAGCTGCATGGCTTTGAGTCTAAGTGGGAGATTGTTAGAGTGATATACTAAAAGCCATAATTTTCTTGTTGGTTTGGATATGTTATAAACTTGGTTTTGCTATTTTAATGAGAATCTGTATGGGCAATGGTTGCATTATATTATTTATTTAAATATTGTGCATGTGTGTCTTTTATTGCATATAGTAGATGATTTGGTGTGTAGAGTATAGCTTACACACAGAAGATCATATCATTGGTTCTTGTGGAATATAAGTTTAATGGTTCACAATCTTAGATGGAATTGGACACCCATCGGTAGGATTGTAGCACAAGTTTTAGTAGTTTATCTTAACTACAGAAAACGGTATAGTTTTAACTCGTTGTGCTAGTACACTTTGTGTGTATTGAATAGGACCAGTTTGGGTTAATTGTTTTTATACTGACTATATAAAACAATTTAAAATCCCATGGTTATTATGATTACTTATGCTCTTAATCTTGAAATAATTAATAGACATATATATGTAGTGTTTGTTGTTTTGACTCAATATGAGTGAGATTCATTTATGGATCAATAATCTTCGTGAATTGGATGACGACACTATATGTATGATGAATATTAATTATTGATGGAATCCACGTCCCGGTATAGGGATTGATGATAGCCCCTTGAGAAGCTTATAAGTTTTGATCATGTCAAACCCTGCAGGTGGATTATGTTAATCCGACATGTCAAATAAGTTAAGTGGTAGGCTCAAGGATTAAGAAGTCATTTAAATATAATTGTCAGTAATTTAATTTAAATGACGGTTATCTGTAATCTTAACGTGGGGAGAATAATAAGTATTTAATAATAAGGAGCTCGAAATATAATTTTGAGATAAGGACGGGAGTGCAATTATAATTCTTTAGTGGTGTGAATTATGATTTATGGAAGGAACTAATTCATAGTGGAATTAGGATTCCAACTTTCCATAGGAAGCCCAAACACTTATTTCTCCTTAAGGTCCCTATCGTAGCCTTATATATACGCCGGCCTAATCTCTTCTCATAATAACAATAATTCTCATGAGTTAGGATTTGTTCTATGGAGAGAGGAGAAAATCTTGGTGATACCGTAGCCCACACTCGGTGCAAGATTTGATGGCGGAAGGAATACGATAGAAGATCTTTAGGTTTTTCGGCACAACAGTCGTAAATCAATCATAACTTTTGATCCCACCGTTGGATCGGGCTGATTTTTGGATATGTGGTTCGGAACGCAAAGTTACGTTCGTAGCGCGAAAAATCAGGACGATCAGAAGTCGTTTCGGTGGCGAAAAAAATTAATTTTCGCAGGCCAGCGAGAATAAAAAAAAAATCTGACCAAATCGCAATCTGATGCTTTCAAACCCTAGTCTCCTCATATGGATCCTCTACATGATCCACAAAGGTGAAATCCCTTTATTCTTATAGGGTTTTAGCATAAGTTTTTTTTTGTTCAATCTATACGCAATATCAAACGATCCTGTATTTATGTCTCCATCATTACTGCTGTTTCAAATTTTTTGTTCATTTGCTGTTTCAATTTACAAAATGTAGGCCATAGGAGTGTTACTGCTGTTTCATATAGGTCCACTGTATTATAAAATTGTACTTGATGGCTATTAGAAAAAAGGAATGCAATTGGGTGTCGGTTGTACTCAAACTTAATATGGAACTTGACCTCGTGCATATTGACAAATCAATCTCATTGCATTTAGCCAATCTTCAGTATATGTGGTTGTCCAGTTGAATTTAATTTTCAATGCTTCAGTATATGTAGAGCTTTGATTAGTTTTACGTTCAAGATTTGGGTGTTTTGAAATAGAGAAACTATCAATTTTGATCAAGTTTCGAAGGAGCTATGTATTAGTTTTTGGTTCAGCTGTGTGTACTACGAATCTGTGCTTTGTTTTGTGGTGATCTGCATGTACATTTGGTTGTGTTTGTGTATTACAGAATTTACGGTAACCAAGCTATATATAAGGATTTATATTTGAAAATTTTGAGATGACATGTGCTCAGCAGTCTGGTAACGGGGGACTGAAGACTGCTGTATACTTTCAATCATTGTGCAAAATTATATAAATTGTGACATATCTATCAACAGTATATAAGCTTTATTTTTCACAATATTAGGATGATATTATTGTTCTTAAAAGTACATAAGTTGGACTGGGATATTTGTAACACCCCATGTTTTAATTACATTTGATTTAGTTCATTTTTTTAGTTAAACACTCAAATCCTTATTATTTTAAGCTCGAACACTTTCTTAAATATTTTTTTGGGAGATCCAAAAATTTACTTCGTCACTTCTATAGTGTCCTATTATATATTTAGGAATTTTCTAGAAAGTTTCGTCACTATCGGAATTGAATCGAGTATTAAAGTGGCATTTTTTTCGAACCCAAAATATTTTTATTTTCGGTTGATTTTCAGTCAAGGTTAGTCGCTCATAACTTCTTCAATTTTTATCCAAATCCTAATCCCTAAACTCCTTTAGTTTTATCATATTCCCTCCTACAACTTTCGTGTTTTGACCGAAATCTAATTCACGCTCCTCGTTGGTCAAAAATGAGCTCGAAGTCAGCCGATTGACAAAAATCTGCTTCTGTGAAAATTCTGCAGCATTTCGGCACAGCGCTGACTTTGACGCAATTCTGGTATTAATCTATCCATAATTGCGTGAAACATCCTTCTAAAAAGTTGTATATCTTTTCATTACCTTTCCTTTGATATAAAGATCATCCCGATCGGAGTTCCGAGCAATAAATTACGGCCAAATTACAGTGGGAAACCCAATAACCTCGTTTTTAACGAGTTGACTGCGTTTTGACCCGTTTTTAAGTTATTTCTCCACCATTTTCAGCCATTTTCGTGGGAGAGTAACGTTAGAACATTTCTAGAGAGAGCGAGGGTGGTTCTTGGTGGATTTTGAAGGTTTCATAGCTCCAAATCAAGGATTTCATACCAATATTGCAGATTTTTCTTCCTCTTCGCATTCTAGTCTTGATTTCGGGATTGCATGTGTGATTTAGGAGATTTCTGGAGCTCAACCCATGCTATAATCCTCTGTTCTTCTAACTATTCAGGTGGGAACTCCCCTCTTTCCTTTCATTTTCGTAAGATTTGAATTGATTGAGTTGAAAACACTAGATTTCGGTACCAAATTGATGATTTCTCTTGCATGCAGATCATTTAATCATATATTGTATCTTCTGAATCTTTTTAATGATAGATTATGAACTTGATGTGATGGAATTAGAGGTTGATCTCCCTGCATGTCGGTAACTTTATGCTTATTGAGAATTTGGTACCGAAATAGTCAGAATCATTAGAAAATGTCTTGTGCTTGATATTTCTACTTAAATTGATGAATTTCTAGGAAAATAAACCCTTTTTAATTCACTTTTAACTTGCTTTTAGACATGTACTCATGGCTTCATGATGATTCTAAATCGTCTAGTGATTTATACTCATTTATTGGTTTACGAATCCTTGGAAATCATGTTATTATCATCATGTGATGCATAATTTATGAGATATCTGTTTAAACTGATGTAATGATTTATCATTGGGTTATCTGGATATAGAATTGAGTTATATCAATTGATTAACATTGTTAATGCACAAAACGACCTCTTGAAAATGGTTTTGGCAAATTAAACAAATCGCGGTGAGATGACGAGGTTATTGGATCCGGATAAGCACCAGTATAAAAATGCTTAAGTTGATATTATTGCACATACCCATGGTAAGATGGGGTGGTCGAAACCTGGTTACTAGTGCACAGACCCACGGTGCAGGCGAGGTGCGTATGTGAGTGTCATAATCCGTCTAGTACCGGTATTAGGTCGAGGAGGAGGAGGATGGACGTGTGTGCTGTTATCATGAGAGTCTCACGTGGATAACAATTGATGCACTTGGTAATATAATAAAGGGATTTTTATTATAAATCTTCATAATGTTACACACCCATGCATTGCATATTTCCTTTTTCCCTGTAGTTCCCACTGGGCCAGTTTTGGCTCATTCCCTCATGTATGTTTCAGGTACACCTCGTGGTAAGGGTAGAGGCCATGGGATAGGTCCGAGTACTTCTTAGAGTCTCCTCTGATGCCCTTGTGGGCTTAGTCATTGTATTTTTCATGTATGGAAGTTGTGTATCTTGTTGGACATGGTGATTTTGAGACAATTTATGATAACTCTGGTTTGTAATATCATTTGGAATTTGGATTGTATTGGTGTTGTACTTGGATTATATTTTGAATTCCAGTTATCTTTGGTAATGTTAAGTTTGTTGTTAAACAGGTTGGATTTTGTTGTAGTTACGAATACTTCATGCCAAATTTTCGCTAGAAATTTCTTTTCATATGAGTTTTATTCTTGTAATTCTACTGGTAATTTAATACAGCATTCATTAACACCTGCTTAATCAGGTGGGTTGTTACAATATTATTGTGTTTCTGTCCAATGCCCACATCAGCAAAACCAAACACTAAAAATAATTCATAAGGTAAAATTAAGTAGAATTTAAAGAAACAAATTTTTTAGGCCTATGATACTTTAATTTGTTCATACAATGTCACAAATAGTAGTAAAAATCATTTTATTATCTCATTTTGATCTCCACGTCTTAACATAGTGATGCAACAACACATTATACCACAAGGAACAAGACAAAGAGAATTCAAACTTTATGTGCCCATAATAAACATTTATATGTATATATAAAGATTGAGATGAGTATGTGCCCATGTTTTCTAGTGGATGATAATTATTGGATTTCTATTTTGCTTACTTTGACCAAAACTGTAAACACTCCACATATCTTTCTCTTGGTGTCATTAATTTTTGGTCAATTTGCAAATTTTAAGAAAAGGAAAAAAAATAAATCATCTTGTTTGAGAAATATATAGTTTGAGTTTGACAGTAGCTATCATTTGTTTGTTTGATTGCGACTGTAGAGTAATTAATGTATTGGAAAATAGAAAAGTACAAGTCCCATATGCATATATAGTGCGTGAACAAGGGCAACTAGCATTAATTAGTGGCCGGTGGTTTTCGCTAATTAAGGCATAGAATTGACCATTACAAAAGCGTAATAGTTCTAGATAGGGTGTTTCTCGAATGGTAAAGGAGTTAATTTTAATCTCAGAATCTTGAGTTTAAATCCTTCTCCCTCTTCTTCAAGACTTGAACAGTTGGGTCTGTAATCGCCACACAATAGCATGTAACAAAAAGTTGAGTGTTCTTGTGATGAATATATATTGCAAAATGTTAATATTACAACTAAAGTAATTAAATTGTAGAGAAATGCTGTATTTAATTTGTTAAGAAAGAGTAAGGTGTCCTTGTGATAGAAAATCGAATAAAAAGAAGTCCTAATTAGTTTAAGTATATTTTCTCATTTTAAATGTAGACTAATTAAATACAAACACATATAAAATTTCAACTGTTATATGTAATCTTCAATAGTCTTTCAAATTAAGAGTTTGCCACTATTTTAAAGATATCTCACACTAAAAGTATTTAGTTTTATTTTTATTTTAGACATAATATATCAATGTATAAAATGCATACATGCATTCATATATAGAATCAATCTAGATCGAATTGTACAGTGGGGCTTATTGTTGATTTTGACTGTCCTTTTTCTATTTCTTTATGTTCATATGCAATTATATTTGGGTGTTAGTTTATCACCCTCCACATGTTTGATTACCTAATTTTATATGTACTAGGAAACAATGCATACATATATGGTCTCCCAGCCCTCCACCGAGCAGCACTTTGCTGAGCAGCCCTCCTTATCTCAGTAATCGGCGTTGCCACTGGAGCTCCCTATCCCGTCTACACATTCGACTACCGGCAGCACTCCGAGCACCACCACCGATGCCCGCCTCCCTGTACACAGCATTCGCTCCAAGCATGCTGTAGCGGAGGTCACCATATCAGGTAGTACCCTTAGATCTCTTTAATTATATATCTCAATTTTTTTTTATTCTTTGTGATTGACTGATTAATTTTTATGCTTTCATCTATAGCTACGCATGCCTCCTCTAGTAATAAAAAGAGAGGAGTCGTCACTGGGAAGAAGATGGTGGTGATCGTCCTTACGTTCAGAAATTCTCGTGTGACATATTGTAACACCACATTTCCTTATCTCTTGAAAAATTACGACCCATATCGCGTATAAGGCAGAAACGTGCTTCGAATAGCCAAATGGGATTCTTTAAAGGTTGACATGGTTCGATGACTTTCAATGAGTCATATTATAGTTAAATATTTACTCTGGATAATTTCATTCAATTTGGAATGCATTTGCATAATTTGGCGCGTCATTGGAAAAGTGCTCATTTTCTTAAAATATTGCTCTTCACTATTTCCTTGAGATGGATTAATTGACCTAGAAATATCCGAATTGTGTTTCACCTTTTCCATCGTGTCTTATAATATATTTAGAGATATTCTGGAAAGTTTCGTCACTTTCGGACTTTAATTGAGCATTTCAGAGTCGTTTTTGGATTTGGATTAATTATTCGTCGGTTAGTTTTTTGTTAACTTTGGGAAGTCATAACTTCTTCATACGAACTCCAAATGAGTCTCCATTTTTTCTTATTTCTAGGTTTTGATCCACTCTACAACTTTTGTGTTTTGGCCGAGACCTAATTCTCACTCCTTGATGGCCAAAATTGGGCGTAAAGTTGAGCCCCTGACCAAACAGCAAAATTGTGTGCTGTGAATAGTTGAAGTCGACTACATGGGTTTTGATGTAGTCGACCACATGCACCTGGGCGAGATTTTTATATTTCTTTCCTCCCCTTTCCTCCTCATTTTAACATATCCATTGGAGAGCTTCTAGAGAGAGAGGGAAGGCGATTTTAGGGCCTTTGCAAGTGATTCAAGACCATGATCCAAGCTAATCCATTATACACCGTTCTCTACTACTATTCACCTTCTTCCTCTTCAAATTAATCACCTCCATGGCTAGGGTTTCAAGAATTTGCGGGTTTCGGACTTGGAGCTTTGCTGGCTTGATTCCGCTACGATTCTTCGAGGGATTAACCCTAAATAGGTGGGAACAATAGTATTTAAATGTGTTTTCAACTTATTACAAACTATTTATCCCAAATTCAAGCATAAGTGGTGATTTTGTATAAATCTCATACAAATGCATGTGCATGGGGTTTGGGGTTTGGGGTGAATTATTCTTGATGTTTGGTTTAATTTGGACTTGAGATGACTATAAATTATGGATTTTAGAAGAATCCCCAATTTCCATGTTGTTTTCGGATAGTTTGGTATAAAACCCTCATATACAGGTATGATAGTGAACTGTACGCTATGGTACGCATACTTACTATACTATATAGGGTTTTAAAAATATGTTTTGGCCTTGGTTACCCATATTTGTGATATTGTTGTTGTACTTTGGTTTTGGTTTAATATTTATGAGTTTTCTTACTTATTTGGCCAGTCCGTCATTACACAAATTGAATTCTATATTCTTATGATTCTTAGATTTGATGAGTTTATCATTGTTTGGATATGGATTGGATTTACTATCGGATGGCCACACTGTTCGTACCAGGTAGATGGTTATTACCTGTAGCATATAGCCTTGGTGGCTACGTGAGATTATTATATTGCCTTGGGGGCATTTTTCATCTAGATGGACCTGATAAGTGGTCGCTGCCTTGGGGGCAAAAGAAACCGAGTTGCTGGTTATCTCTATGCATAGTAGAACTGAAATCCTAGATGTGAAGTATATATGATTGATGTGATAGATCTGGTCGCAGTGTTGTGGCTTGTATAGTATGATGAGATATATGTATATATATATATGGCCTTTCTTATTGTGAACACCCCAATCCACGACTCCCGTGTGAACCTTACAAGCATTCCGCATCAAGTGTTGAGTCATCATGCATATAGAAGACCATTAGGAAAAATCCTGATTTTCGAGCGCATTAGGAATCTACCACAACCTTGTTGCCACTTCGCTTACTAGGACGGGGATCGACCTGTTGGCCATGCCCTAGCTGCACAGTCGCCTCCTAGCCGCACGCCCCCAACCGCACGATTGGCTCCCAACCATACGGTTGGTGCTTACCCTAGCCGCACGTCCCAACCGCATGCCCCAGCCGCACGCCATGCGGCTACCCCCTGCGGTTGGCCTCCTTTGGAGAGTTTTTGGCGGAATTTTTTGTTATAAATAGGACCCTTGGGATCCCATTTGGGATCATGAACACTCAATAGTGTTTTTAAAGAGTAGAAACTCTGTCAAGATCACTACAGAGTTTTAGAGATAGTTTCTAGAGAGAGAAAGGAGCAATCAAGGCAAGGTTCTTATTTCTTCTTCAAAGCGCATCAGGTACGCTTTTCTACAACCTTTCTGAATTTCAATACTGCATTTAAATATCATTTTTAATATAGAAAATTAGATAACTTGCTAAGAAGTCCATTGCTTTCAAAATAAGTCCTTTCTGAGTTTTACAAGAAATCTAAAATCCGTTTTGACACGTTTTCAAAACAAAACTAAAAATACAAAAATAGTTTCCAAACAAGTGGAACTACGGGACTCTGATTTCATTCTACGAATGAATACATAGGCGCTGGCAAAGCTCGAGTCTGATTTCAAAATACTGTTTTAATCTAAATTTATCCGGAAAGGACTATTATAGAAACTATCCAAACTACTTGCAAGATATCTAAAATAGGAATTAAATACATGATCCATTAAGAGACCGAAAGGGCGAATTGGGTGCCTAACACCTTCCCAATTCGTAACGTAGTTCCCGAACCCTAGCGAGGTAAATTTTTAAATGAATCTCTGGTTTTAAACGTATGAACGATAATTCGTCTTCGAATTGTCTTTCGTACGATCTTTTGTTTGTGTTCTCGTAAAACAAACTGGCAACTCTACAAAACACACGTTTTCCTCAAAACTATTGAAAACCGAGAACGAAGACCTCTCGGGTCAGGGGTCCGGATTCTCACAGTGGCGACTCTGCTAGGGATGTCGAGAACTAAGCTCTAATTTAATGGATCATATATTTAATTCCTATTATTTATTAGGCATAGGTCTTGTAAGCCTTAGTTCTAGGATAACATAGAAGCGATCTAGGTGGATACCCTGATGCCTTTATTTGCTAATTATGTGAAAAAAATCTTTTTCTTAATTGAAATTGTGTAAAATACTGTAACAAATCCTGAAGCATTGATCAATAATGAACTGCCATATTGTTATTTTGCACACACTCACGCCTTATCATGCATTTTCGCGAGTTTGAATTTTACCCTATCAACCTTGGGACTAGAGTCGTGACTAGGCCGCGGACTTGCGGGTTTGCACTAGCCAAAAGCGCCTGGGACCACTCTCCTTGGCCAAGTACTTACCGGGGTATATCGAGTGACGAGAACTCACGTACCCAGGATGTATATCAAAAGGTCCTTACACGTACCTGCGCTCTTGAGGTATATCGTAAGACCTGACAAATAGGAGGGAGCCTTAAACCTTACCCTATTCAACCACGCTTGCATATAGGGGAGTCAGCTTAGAACACAAAAACTTTTTGCATTGTTTTAATGACCGATAGTTGTGTGAGAATCTAGTGAGCGAAGGTCCTGATTCCATGAATAAAACAACTCATGAGGAGAGAACTTCCCGTGGTTTTCAAATGATTCTTCTAAAAAACTCTTTTCAAAATGATTTTTCAAAACTATAGACGGTCAGGGAACCCATGGGGTTTTGTTCCTACCCTACCTCTATATGGGGCTCTCAAGTTGTACTGTTGGTCTATTTTCGATCTCACCTAAAGAAAACTTTTTGTGTGTTTAGCGTCGTTTCGATCGATGTATTTCTGGGAATCTGGCAAGTACTAAAAAGTTAATATTTTCTTTTATTTTCGAGAAATATTCTATACGCATCGTGATTTGTCTTTTTCTCCTTCGGAAGACTTATATTCGATCTGGCTTCCATTTGGGCCGGAAGAGACATCACTGGTAGATTGGTTCAACCGGATACAACAGCTGATATGGAACACCAACAGCCACAAACTTCGAATAGGGTCACTAGAAACTATTTCATTGCAGTGGATCTACCACCGGGTCCTTCCTACCAAAATCAAGGGGTGTCTCAACAGAATATTAATCTTGGAATGCCGCCAGGGCACACTTCTGTGGATCCAACAAACATTGTATTAGGGTCAGATGCTATAACCATACCAACCCCAGAAGAGATGTACCGAATGCTTGGGGACATTAGCAAGAGCCTAGCATTGCTAGTAGATGATCAACGAACCACCAAGGCACGGCTGGAGGAGATAGACAAAGGTTGATGGGTTATGAATGAGCCAACAAAAGGGACACCTCCTGCACCACCTATGTCGCCATCCATTCATGGTCAACCAGTTGTGAATGAGCCAATAAAAGAGGCCCCGCCTATACCACCCGCGCCGTTATCTATTCACTCTGATATTCCAACTCCTATTGAACCACATAGGCGACCTGATCTAATCGAGAATTGGCTACACCAAGAAGTCCAACCCGAAGGAGCCCAACACGCTCAACAATGGCAACCCCTACATCATCCTTATCATGATCCATACTATGACCTTATTCCGCGTCCGGTGAGTGTGCAGGGTGATGCCAGTCTTCCACAAGAGGTGATTCCAAAAAGGAATGAGGCTTTAAACGAGCTTAAAGAACAATTGAAGGCCTTGACTCAGAAGGTAGCTGAGGGATCAAATGACCTGACACAACTCCAGAGCTATAATCTATACCCAGAAGCTCATTATCCAGTTGGGTTTAAGATGCCCGCAATAGAGAAGTTCACAGGAACAACGCCACCAGAGTTGTACTTAAAATCCTATGTACGGGCGATGAAGATCTATGATATAGGTGAGGCTGAGTTAGCTAACTCTTTTCATTTAACTCTAGCCGGATCAGCCCAAAGTTGGTTCTTGGGATTAGAGAAACATCAGGTGCAGTGATGGACCAGTATTGTGAATGAGTTTATTGCCCAATAAAAGACAAACGAAGAATTAAAGATTACTCGCAAACATCTTGAAATGGCAAAGCAGAAAGAGGATGAAAATTTGAGTGAGTTTGTGACAAGGTGGAGGGCACTCGCTGCACAAATGGTGGAACGAATGGATGAAGAGGAGCAATTGGGAATGATCGTCAAGAATCTGAAGGCAGAAATTCGAAATAAGATGGGTCACCAATTCTTTGGCCACTTCAAAGCCTTGTTGCATGTAGGAAATGAGATAGAAGAAGAATTGGCTAAACAAGCTGAAGCAAGAAAGTTAAGTGCACAATACAAGAAGGCTTCAACCCCGGCTGCTAACCAGATTTCGACATACAACCCTTTTGTTCAAAGCAATATTGGCTATTCTGCCAATCCTTTCGCCACAACCACCAACATTCCTCCTTCAGGATACCAGGATTACAGCAACAATAGGGGGGTAAACCGAGTCAGACACATGAAAAGGGATTTCTCACAACTGCCAGGTCCATTAAGCAAAGTATACAAGGAATTGAAGGATGTAGGAATGATCTATCCGCTGAACCCACGACCGATACCCAATCCAGTCCCCACTAATTGGAACCTCAATGAAACATGCGAATACCATCAGAGTGTGGGACACACGACCGACAATTGCATGGCTCTTCGGCATGCTATTCAGGACCTTATCCAAACAGGAAAGATACCAGATCCGTCTCATCTAAACCATCAGTGATTGAAGATTTATCATTTGTCATTTGTAAACATGAACTACGAAGACCTGAGCCCCACATTGAATTTGTTTTTGGAATGTTTTAGGGGATTGGGGAACGTAGGCAACCTAAGAAGTGACGTCAGGCCCGGTCTATTCTAATAAAATAATCTCATTCACCCACAATAAGATAATGAAGGATTGGAAGAATAGTTCATTTAAAGGCACAAGTCAGATCGAAGAGCAATGAAGAATTGGTAAAGAGAAAATCATATGGCAAGGTGTGGAGAAAAGGACAAATCTTGATAAAGGTCTCGAGCAAATTTATTTTAAGATTTCTCTCAGCTGAAACAAAATAAAATATGAATTATCCGTTATAATTGCCAGATTCTCGGAAAAAGCGATCTTTGCATTTGCATTTGCATGGGTCTGAGGGTAAATTACGCATAAAGTATGTTATATAATAACCAATACTTTCATGAATAAAATGCACATTACAAAGCACTAACATTTTCATGAAATAATATATAAAAATGAGCTTGAAAACACCCATACTACATAAATATAATAATTCCAAGGAAATTTTTCAAAGAAAAACCTGACACATAAGGGGTACGGGCGCATGAAGTACTCTTGAGGTAGAAGGAGCCAGTGAAGACACTTAAGCTACAAGGTTTCGAGTAAGATTGAGACTCCGAAGGAGATTGCAAAAGAGGGAACGAATCACTTTGAATAGGCATTGGAAAAGAAAGTTTCAAATGAGATCAAAGCTCTTACTGAGGATGCAACAGGGGATAAAGATTGGGGAAGATTCTGAAACTAATACTTCGATGGATCAATATCAAAACTCTGAATGTGACTGAAAAATGGGGTTAGGACTCTCAGAATTCTAAATATGGAATGGAAGATCCAATATAGATACTTTGACGGAATGGCATCTTCAAAGCCTCATCTCATACTCTCATCCAAATGCGGACGCTTAGATGAACTAGTATGGCCAAAAGACTTGTCTTTCATCCTTACTCGGTCAGTCGTGCAGGCAACAACAATTGACGAATCTCAGACTAATAGAACCAAAGATGCATTGAAGAAAGCTATATCGCATGGAGAAGTTCGTGTTGAAGTGGAATGAAGACCGGTCATGCAAAGATATCCTTGGTCATCATTATCTCTCATTAGCCTTACGAAGTGAATGAATCATAGTCATCAAGAAGTGGAGTAATCCAATCAAACCAAAACGTGTTGCACGGATGAAGTTTTTCACTGAGGGTAAATGTACAGATCGATTGATGCATCTGAAGCTTTACAAAGTAAACGAATCATAGTCATCAAGATGTGGGATAACCTAATCAAACCAAGATACGTCACATGGATGAAGCCTCTCACCGAGGGTAGAAATACAGTCTGCAATTCTGTGGTAATTGGGAGAAAATCCAGCATCGGTCGACTTCTAAGATGGGGCGCATGTGTTATTTTCGTATAAAAATTGGGGGTATTTTAAACTGGGGGTGATGTTAAAATCTGAAAAATTTACAAAAATATTTTCATAAATCAAAATTGCACAAAAGGCCACCAGACCCACCACATCGCATGCATATCTCATGTTTTCTAGCATAAACAACATATTTTTTCTCAAAACGAGAAATTTGAATTGAAACATGCCTGTATACGTCGGAGAATCTTGTGCGCCAAAGACTCCATTATACACCACGAATGACCTTCCAATAACGGCCACCCTGCTATCTGATGATACATCAATCTTTATCAAATCCATTTTACCCCAGGGGGTCTCTCAAAATCCACACATACCTATTCGTCATCAAGAAAGGCGCATCATACAGAAATGGCTATGGCTGATCATCACGAAATGGATGACCGACAAGATTACTAGAAGGTAAATATGTGAGAAAGAAAAAGATATGCTAAGATGAGAATGAAAAGTTTGAAAGTTTAAATAGAAAAAGGTGACATTTTTGTTGCCCAGCTCACTCTGTCGTTTGGGCACTTGTTGTATGACAAGTTCCTTGTCATACAGCAAGTGGGGGGTAATCCCAAACGACAAAACCAACAAAGGTTTGACAAAATTTTGGAAAATTAACTCCTTGGACGTCTGAAAGACTTTCTGGTTAGTTTTCTAAGATGAACAGACTGAGAACCACTGACACAAGCATGACGAAGTAAGATACAAAGCCTAAAAGCTAAATTTTGAGATCTGTGGTGGAGTCGATCTTTGAGGAATGATTAGTCCTAGACACAGTTCAAATCTGGCAAAAGAGGAAGGTGTAAAAGAGGAATCGGGTATAAGAAAAAATTGAAAAAGTAGAGAAGAGGAAAATTCTGTTGGTCCAAGTGAGGAAAAAAGTGAGAAAAAACAGAAATGAAGGAAAGATCGACAGGGAGAGCCACACTAAGAGTGACAACTGTGCCAAAAGGCGGAGGGCTACATCTTAGGTGAGTAAGGCTCCTGTCTGGAAAAAAAAATTAATCCGAAAGCCAAAACAATGGGCCAGATATTATAAAAAAATTAAATGAAAATGAGGGAGCAATAAGGGCATCAAAAAACAGAAGATGATGCGGACCAACACCTTCCTCTGATAAGCCAGAGGGTAACTGGAGAAGGAACTGAGATTTTCGGAAGAGCTTTATTCCCACGTTCAAAAAAGTAAAGCCAGAAGATAGAGTTGAAAACTAAGTCCACTACTACGCACGAAAGTCTAAGATTCAAAGAGAACCAACCCAATTTCTTGATGACAGAAGACGAGTCAAACTAAGGGTAAGAACAGGTTTTGAAAAAGGCAACACTTGAACTTTCTATATTCTCTCTAGCATAACTTTCTTGCCACAAGGTGAGTAGGCATATATGATCAACGGCCAAGAGCAGAGGCAACGACAGGAGAATTGTCAATGGATAAGAGAAAATATGGGCTGATATCCTCAAGAATACGTCTCGAATTATGTGATGTGACATAAAGTTAATGGAATAATATGATTCTGAAGAAGACCCTATTGACGGAGTCAATCCTAACCTTAGACTGTGACAGCAAGACGGTGCGACAGGTGCCGACCCCACCGTTCTTGGCAGTCTTAACATCACATCTTTTGGCTATGTCATCAAGTACGAAGTCTTATCATGAAGACCTCTCGCTCTTGGCAGTCACTTACATGTCATACCTTCTGAGGGTGGCCAGGAGCGCCATTTCTTAGAAACCGTCATAAGGGAATATCTCCCAACGTTCAGCCTTAGACTATGTCAGCAAGATGGTGCGACAGGTGCCGACCCCGCCGCTCTTGGTAGTCTCTAATACAACCCTTTAGGGTGTGCCAGCAAGATGGTGCGAGTAGTGCAGACCCCCCACTCTTGGCAGTCGCTAACATATCATACCTTTATTTCCCTTTTGGATGCGTTCTATGGGAATTTACAAGTCAGCCCAGATTGTGTCAGCAAGATGACGTCCTATCGCGAGGACCAATCACTCTTGGCAATCTTAACTCAACTTTTTCAGGCTGTGCCAGCAAGATGGTGCGAGAGGTGCAGACCCCACACTCTTGGCAGTCGCTAATATGACATTCCTTCTGAGGGTGGCTAGGAGTGCCATTTCTTAGAAAACTATCATAAAGGAATATCTCCTGATAGACAACCTCGGTTATGCCAGCAAGATGGTGCGACAGGTGCCGACCCGACCACTCTTGGTAACCAACAACGTCCTCCCCAGAAGTTAGGGAGTTTCATCACATCCTCCATGAGATCAGGGAGTTTTGTCACATGGTTATGCTAGCAAGATAGTGCGATAGGAGCAAACCCCACTACTCTTGGTAACCACTTCTTCCCCAGATGAATGGGAAATTACACGATGAAGTCAAGAAGGTGTCATGCTGAAAGAATCTGAGTTCCAAAAACTTTTTCAAAATACATTGCAAAGAATGAGAAGTATTCATGAGAATAGCCCGGTCAGAGCGTGAATGGTAAGATTGATGCATCCCATAAGCCAAGGGTAAACATCGATAAGTTTGAAAAATCTAAAGAAAGAGAAAGGTCAACCATGGATCACATTGCCCAAAGAACCACAAAATTCCCCTACCATGAGGGTACATTTCGATTCACATATTTTCATGAATAAAACAACCAGTTGAGATTCACGCGAGAGTTGTGAATTGCTGTCTTCTTATTATCGTCCCAGAATCCTTGCAAGCAAGAATCCCGGGACGAGAGGGTCTGTGAACACCCCAATCCACGACTCCCGTGTGAACCTAACAAGCATTTCGCATCAAGTGTTGAGTCATCATGCATATAGAAGACCATTAGGAAAAATCCTGATTTTCGAGCGCGTTTGGAATCTACCACAACCTTGTTGCCACTTCGCTTACTAGGACGGGGAACGACCTGTTGGCCATGCCCTAGCCGCACGCCCCCAACCACACGGTTGGCTCCCAACCGTACGGTTGGTGCTTACCCTAGCCGCATGGTTGGATCCCAACTGTACGGTTGGCACCTAGCCGCACGTCCCAACCGCATGCCCCAGCCGCACGCCATGCGGCTACCCCCTGTGGTTGGCCTCCTTTGGAGAGTTTTTGGCGGAATTTTTTGCTATAAATAGGACCCTTGGGATCCCATTTGGGATCATGAACACTCAATAGTGTTTTTAAAGAGTAGAAACTCTGTCAAGATCACTACAGAGTTTTAGAGATAGTTTCTAGAGAGAGAAATGAGCAATCAAGGCAAGGTTCTTATTTCTTCTTCAAAGCGCATTAGGTACGCTTTTCTACAACCTTTCTGAATTTCAATACTACATTTAAATATCATTTTTAATATAGAAAATTAAATAACTTGCTAAGAAGTCCATTGCTTTCAAAATAAGTCCTTTCTAAGTTTTACAAGAAATCTAAAATCCGTTTTGACACGTTTTCAAAACAAAACTAAAAATACAAAAACAGTTTCCAAACAAGTGGAACTACGAGACTCTAATTTCATTCTACGAATGAATACGTAGGCGCTCGCAAAGCTCGAGTCTGATTTCAAAATACTATTTTAATTTAAATTTATCCGGAAAGGACTATTATAGAAACTATCCAAACTACTTGCAAGATATCTAAAATAGGAATTAAATACATGATCCATTAAGAGACCGAAAGGGTGAATTGGGTGCCTAACACCTTCCCAATTTGTAACGTAGTTCCTGAACCCTAGCGAGGTAAATTTTTAAATGAATCTCTGGTTTTAAACGTATGAACGATAATTCGTCTTCGAATTGTCTTTCGTACGATCTTTTGTTTGTTTTCTCGTAAAACAAACTGGTGACTCTATAAAACACACGTTTTCCTCAAAACTATTGAAAACCGAGAACGAGGACCTCTCGGGTCAGGGGTCCGGAATCTCACACTTATACTTTAGGCTGGGTACATTATATATATGCATTTCACGAAGGGCTTTTATATGCATTGGCTGCTTCAGAAATGTAATATATATATTTACATTTGTATATATAAAAAAAAATGTGTTTTACCCAGAGGTGATTTATTACAGAGAAGTAGCATATAAACTAAATTTACTTTCATCATATTGCATTGAATGGCATGCATTGTTTCCAACCTATTTTCTTATACGAACTCTTATAGTTCCCATTGAGCCTATTTGGCTCACTCCCATTTTCCAAACCAGGTTTTGCAGGTGTTCCCTGGGGACGGTGCGCTCACAAAGTCTAGATAGCTCTGAAGATTTGATTACCAAAGTTGTTTGGGAAACGACTTATGTCTTCTTTGTTTAAGTATTCATATTATATTGTATTAAACTCTTAAGCCATATATGTAAAATTTTTATGAGATTGGAACCTCGTTAGAGGAATTACCTTGTACTAGAATGTTAATTTCTATTTGACAAGGAATTGATAGATGTGGAGATATTATTTTAGTTAAACTTATGTTTGTTTGACAGGAAATGGTTTTATTGAAAGTACAAACTCCACATTCCAAAATTTTCCAGAATATATAGCTTTATCAGTAATTTTCATTTCTATGAGTTATAATTTTATACTATAACCCTCGTTGTCGCGTACGACACTGTGACCAACCAGGTCCTGGAGGCAAAATCCTCTAAACGGGATTTTGGGGCGTCACACATACGACCTTGCGGTTTCTGGGCTGCCAAAGGAGGTTCGTTCCCGATTCGTCAGTGACATGTCGGCGTTCATAAAAGACCGAGCGCCGATGTTGTACCCGATGTTTGGGGACATGCCTTTGTTGGAGCGGACGCACTCTTCGACCACCTGTTAGTAAGTACTTGTTTTTTATTCTAGTTAACTTTTTATTTTGCCTTACTAAATATTATTTTTATTTGTACTAATATTTCTTCTTGTTTGATTTGTGGGAGAGTTATGACATCGATCCTGTGGATAAGGTGCTTGTCACGTGGATGCAAAAGAAGGCTGCAGATCGCTTCAGAGATTGGAAGCACAAGATCCACAAAAATTGGCAGATGCACAATGATACTCCCATTCCAGTGGAGTTCACACATCACCCGGACCAGTGGGAGTGGTTATTCAATCATTTCAAGGCCGAGGCTTTTCAGTTAATTTTTTTTATTTTGTTTCATTTAATTTATATATTTATAAATACTTCAATAAATACAACTGTTTGTATTTTGTAGCAGTTGGGCACGCAAATGGCCCAAATCCGGGCCTCCAAGAATAAGAAGGCCCACAGCGGGGGGGCCAAGGCCTTTGTCTTCCGGGCTCATGAGATAAAGCATAAGGGAGATCAGGTGCCTCACCTCACTACTTATGTCGAGGTGTACAAGAAGTACGACCCCGACCGCGTGGTAAATCTTTTTTATACAACACTTTAATTATTATTTTTCATGTTATTATTATTTTGTTCATATTTAATTATAATAACTTATGAAACTTATTGTTACTTGCAGGCGGCCGTTCAGTCCGCAATGACTGCTGAGGTGGTGGAGAAGATGATAGCCGATCTGCCTCCGATCGATGAAGCGTCGGACGGTACATCACCTGCCAGCGCCCCTGCCTCGCTCCTCGTCCTCTCTTACGATACCCAGGTCTTTATCCTTGAGACAGCAGTGGGTCCTTCGAGAGGGACGAAGGTGAGGGGCTTAGGGAGCGGCTCCGCGAAGCTGCCGCAGAAGAGAGGCCTATCATCGCAAATGGATAGTGCCAGATATACGGAGCTTGAGGCTGAAGTCGCCCAGCTTAGGCACAACAAGCTGCGATAGAAGAGCAGCTTTAGACGGAGAGAGCTCAGCAAGATATGGAGATTCAGAGGGAGAGAGCTGAGAGGGAAAAGGAGCGAGAGAGGGAGAGGGCCGAGCGAGAGAAAGAAAGAATCGATTTTGAGCACAAGATGCAAGCTCAATTCGAGTATATGTTCAAAGCGACCAGGATTCAACTGTCGAATCCTTCCTCAATTGGTTCCTCCTCTGCTCCTTTTCCCTAGATTTGAGTGTTAGAATGATTTATCTTACTTGCAAAGTTTTTTTTAACATTAATTGTAAAGTATTTCGAATTGTTTTAATTCTTGAATGGAAAGTTTTGATAGTTTATTTGTATGTAAATTGATTGAATGAGAATAAATGTATGAATGATAAATTGGACAGGTTATATTTGCTATAGAATATTGCGCGCAGGTTGTATTGTTATAGATGTGCATGTGTGGGCTGCACACAGAAATAGGCTGTGCTGTGCAGGGTGACTAGCACTTAGGAGACGTAGGTTAATACCTACGTGGCCTAGGTGTAAACTTAGGAGACGCGGGTTATACCTAGGTGGCCTATGGTTTGAACTTAGGCGACCTAGGTTAATTACTAGGTGGCCTAGGAGGAAACTTAGGAGACCAAAGTTAATACCTACGTAGCCTAGCTGGACACTTAGGAGACGTAGGTTAATACATAAGTGGCCTAAGCGCTAAACTTAGGCGACATAGGTTAATAGATACGTGGCCTAGGTGGAAACTTAAGAGACGTTGTTTAATTTCTACATGGCCTAGGTACGTGGAAACTTAGGCGACATAGGAAAATACCTGCATGGTCTAAGACCTACTTATGCGATGTAGGTTAATACCTACGCGGCCTAAGACCTTGGGCGACCAAAATTAGGCGACGCATCTTACATCACCTTAGATAAGGCAACGTATGGATCCCTCTTAGGCGACGATTATGGTACGTGGCCTAAACCCCCAGCTTAGGTAGTGTTTCAGTCTAAGAGTTTTTCAAAATGTCATGAATGAGTAAGAGTTATTTGTAATGGTATCAATATTTCATCGAAAGGGAAAAGCAAAATTAATTTATTTTTGATGTTTGTTAAATAACAGCATAAAAAATGGTAGGAAAGATGGACAAATGTATTTACGAAATAGCTGGGGCATGCGCCCCACAACATTAACATAAAGTAGTCTTTTATATAGCCCATATTTTGTTTTAATTTACCGCCCCTTATCTTTTATCAATTTTAGTTTTTTTCCCTAAATTTTGGTATGCTTATATTTCTTTAAGTACCCATCGATAATTTTTTTCAATCAAACCTTCACTTATTCATATAAAATTTTTCTTGCATATATACTTTACATCACTTAGACGGAATTTAAAAATTTTAATTGTGTTAACTAGTAATTAATTATTTGTGTTTGGGACGCTAATATGTACAATTGTTTTCTCCAAGTGCTCCACATAGAAAAATTTTCTTACTCTGCCGCTAGAAGTAAAAATAATTGATTTGTGTGAAAATCTTAAAAATAAGTTGAGGCATGTGATGAGATTAAGGGATGTGTGTTCAATTCAAATTTTAAAAGAGTTTTATAAACTTTCTAAAATCCATATTCTTTTAAATTAATAAATTATTACAAATCCATATAGAGTCTAATAGATTTTGAAGCATTGATTTTTAAGGATTTTTATAGATTTTAATAAATCCATAGATTATTTAATATATTGTTTTAAAATAATCCAAATGAAATATAATAAAAGAATCTTGATAACGACTTTAAAGTAATGAACAAATTACAAAAAAATGTAATTGTGATATGATAATATGACATAGCGTTTGAACATCAATGTGTATACATGTTGAGCATCAATATAGTGACAAAAAAATTCGTCACCTAAATTACGCTTTTTGTCACAAAATACCTTTGCTGACAAAAAGATTTTCGTCACAGGATCGTCACCTATTCCGCGTCACTAAATGTTCTGCTTGACAAAAAAGTGGTTTGTCACATAATCACTAGATTAAGTGACAAAAAATGAATTTTGTCACAAATAAGTAAGCATTTTCTAGCACAAAATTTTTAATTAATTGTTAAACATTTTTGTCACCCATTAACAAATTTTGTCACAAAATCCCTATAGTACATGACAAAAAGGAATTTGGTCACGAATGAATAGGCATTTGTGCCAAAATATTTTGTCAGAATTAACTGTTAATATTTTGTCATTAATACTATATTTCTCTAATCCTTGCTATTATAGAGAAATCTTCCTTGCTATTATATTCACCACAATTAATTGAGAAAATTTTGAGATTAAGATGAATGCTCTACTCATAATTGATTGAGATTCAGATTGATTGAACAAATTTCGATAGCAATTGTGACTGAGGTGAATTTGATTCTAATATGAACAAAACGATGAAGAAAATCAAGCTAGGGCATTGTGATTCAATGAAGAAGAGAAGGAAACACTAAATTAGGGCATTACGATTCCGATTTGATTGAATTGGAGAAGAAACTAAGCAATTTGAGTGCGAGATTCAAATCTTGAAGTGGAGAAGAAGCGATTTGATTTAATGCTTATTTCTCCTGTGTGTATTGTACGGTACGATGGATACAATGTGTGGGATAAAGGAAGATACATTGTGTAAAATTTATGACTAATTAGGATTTTGTTACCTATAAACCCCAAATTTTGTGACAAAACCAATTTAGTTTTGTCACTAAAAAGTGGTCCCTATAATTTTTTTCTATGGTAATTAGGAGAAGTATATTTTTTTGGATGATTTGGTGACCAAGTTTTCTGGTAGGTCACGAATGGCAAGGCTATGGTATATTAACTCACAAATATGAAAAATTGTCACAAATAGTTTATTTTTAATGACAAAAACAAAATTTTCACTAAAATTTTTTCACTAATTATATAACTTGTTGTAGTGATATACATTTATTTATACTTGTCATATGGTAGATTAGTACTTTCCATTTGTCAAATTGGACATGCATATATGGACTACGATACTGGTAGTAATCATGGATTGTGATGCCCTGAATCTCGTTATGAGATTTTCACCTCCGGGACCTGGTTAATCATAGATGCCGTGCGCGATGGCGGATTTAAAATATAAAAAATCACAACTTTCTAAAAACTTTTCTTAACTACAATGTGATCTTGTTTAAAAGCTCATTTTACAAAATCTCGGCATGTGGAGTTTATTTAATTAATAAACTGGCCTGTAGGGAACAAAGCCAAATACTTACAAGCCAACATAATCAAACCACACTTCAAATCCAACCCCACATAACTGAAAACCATTTACACAACCTTTCCGAAAATATATGTTTACAATAAATACAATTTAAATGTCAAATCCAAAATTTATACACAGTATAGCAAAGTCCAACACCAAACGGTTAATAAAACATAGTCTTGTTCTTATAGGACTAGACACGGTCTTGTGGACATCAGAGGCTTCTATACACGTACATCACACGCCGCCCGTGATGTTATGCCTGCAAAACTGTTAGAAGACGGGATGAGCCAAATTCAGGCTCAGTTGGAATTATATAGGTTTTGTATAGAAAATACTTTACTTTAATGTAATAGTTTGACAACACGCAATGCAATGCAAACCAGAGTGCATGCAAACCCCACTAGAATTCCTATCATCGCCGCAGGAAGCTATCTACCCGACTACCCGATCTCTCCAATAACTGTTCCATAAGATTAAACTCTGAGAATTCCACAACCCAAGGAGATCGATTGTCTACAGTCACCTCATATCAAGTTATAGCTTCCTAAGGTTCGACGTGCTACGGATTATCCATTCACAAGTGCAACCCCGTGCTCTACTATGCTATTTAGTCCTTATACTGTAAGACGTAATTATTAGCTAAGTATTTATTATTTCCTCTTTAATTATAATTCATTATGGAACCTATACTTAGCCAGCTAATCGGCTTCACCTCAAGATCACCAATCTAAACTGTTATGTATGGCATACTCTCATTAGGCTATCTCGTTTGTTACGATTTCCTTTTATATTATGAGTATATTATGCATTATAATCTGGCTCGCTATTCTGTAATCCCTATGCGTCTATATACCCATACACCATCTCTAAAGTTCAATAGTTATTACTTCTTTCCACTTTATATATATCAATACATTATGGAAGGCTCGACAGTTCTCTATGTGTACCCTGTTCTGTCTAGATGTGCCCGAATAAGTCTTTACATTATTTACATCATAGCCGAGGCAACATATACAAATCAATATGAGACAAGATACAATACAATAATAATAACAACATAATCAAATTCTCACAGCAACTCTCGTATCACGTCTCCAATATAATGCCTCAGTTTCACCCCACGATCAGTACATCCAGGCCCAGAACAACGGATCCCGAAGGGTCTAAGGTTCTTATCCATATCTCCTTCGAGTGGAGAGTGGCTCAATGACTTTTTTCTATAAGTAAATCATTCGAAGATAACCCTCAAGACATTTTTTCGGGAATAACACTCTGAATAGTTAACAAGGAGAGCGCCTCATACAAACCACACCAACTCTCTGGAAAGAACTACACCAGGCGATACCCTAGCAGGGTAGTGACCATTAGTAGCCCAACTACTTTCAGAAAAACTTAACATTGGGAAAGTAGTGGCATACGGGACCTGCTCCACTGCTAGGGAAACTCATTTAACCCAGAATACATAGTCATGTGGGAAGGTAAGATACATAGAGTGAGCTCTCCTTTGTGGGCAACCACAACAACCGGAGGAGTCACCGAATTCATTTTTCCCGTGCACGGTTTAAGGATTTTCATCCATGAGTGGCAAATAGGCGGCCCCGTCTTCGAGTCACGGGGAGCTACCCGATGCTCTGTAAATCATATCCAGTCCATACGTGTGATCACAACAATAGGAATATATCGATTCCTCATTCAAGAGCATATATAATCATCAAATCATCCATCACCCGTATGGCTAACAATATATATACAATCACACAATCATCATCATTATAGTCATTGTTCACTCATCATTAACACAAGTGTCGTCATCACGCTTATAATCCGTATGCCCATCATCTAGTCACTTTCACTTAATATGGCAATTCTCACAATTATGTATCCAATATCATATCATTGCCCAATATTACTCGTAAGCATTAGTATCATTAATTATATAACGCTATGATACTATAGTGATCTTACGTCTCATTATCATTGTTATTGATCCAATTACCCGAAACCTTATCGTTTAACTAATGATTCCCATTATTCGACCAATTGACTCATTATCAATATATTACATCTCATTATGTGTCATATGTATCAAACTATGGCTATAAGTGTTTTATGTAGTTCCCAAGCCTCGTTGCCCAACTAAGCATTAATTATCGTGCTTCTAGTTCAACAAGTGTACATATGACTCTTCCTAGCCACATACAATTCTAATCAAGGCATCCTATGCTCCATCAAGAATATTTACTACATCACTAGATAGTATCTATGTCATATCCTTATTACTAGTGCCTACCATACATCATACAAGGCTCTAAACTCAAGGAATGTTGCGCTTCATTACGCCTTAACGGGTTCTCGGTTCAACACACATGGATAGAGTTCAACACTCTCAACTATATACGTATACTTGCATATCTGTTCCATATAATCCATAATCAACTATGATTCAAGCATTAATCCCGATATCCTCTCTAACCTAGTTCATTCTCTTAGTTACAATGAGGATACAATGTGTACGTGAGAAAACAAGGCTCACAACATGCTAATAAGTGATGATACATGACATCTAAGTGATAATCTATCAATTTTAGTTTTGATGAAAATCCCCAATTTGAATTCAAAACTCTAATTCAACGAGTAATAATGTGAAATCAAGGGTTTAGTACTAGTGTTCCCACCTTAGAGAAGCAAGATTGAGGAGTTGAGGAAGTGTAGACGTCGTCTAGCCAAAACCCTAGCTCGCCTCCAAGTTCCACGCTTGAAGACGAAGGTGGAAGATGATGAATAGTGAAGGAGGAAATGATTTGAGGCTCCAATCTTGTATGAGGATGAAGAAACCTCAAGAATCTCCCACTCTCTCTCTCTACAACTCTATAGAGTGTGGTGTATGTGTATGGCTCGAAAATAAGGAGTGGTGGGTGTTAAATGGCTAAAATATGGGATTAAAACACTTAAAAACATGCCATGCCTGAATCATGTGTTAGAGTGATATACTAAAAGCCATAATTTTCTTGTTGGTTTGGATATGTTATAAAGTTTGTTTTGCTATTTTAATGAGAATCTGTATGGGCAATGGTTGCATTATATTATTTATTTAAATATTGATACTGCGTACGGATTGAACTAGCCATGTTGTCTAGTTAAATCTATTAATGCATGTTATTGTTGGATAAAACGTAGAACTCGCTAACCTTTGTTTTGCAGTGTTCTTGTCCCGCTATTATGGTCACATAATTATGTTTTATGTGATTGGATCCCACGATTTTTTTATTCGTGGTTAATTTTAATGTGCATGATGATTTGGGTTTTATTCTTGGTTGTAAATTAAATTTAGATCAGATTTGTGAACTCCTAAAAAGGAGGCATAGGATCTATGTAATTTTATTTACAGTTTAGATATAATAGTTTATGTGTGAACTCCTTAAATGGAGGTATAGGACCTTTGTATCTAAGATTGCAGTTTCTTTAACGAAGAACGTTGAAGAAGGCGTTTCCACCAAGGTTGATTCCCGACATAGTCAGTGAAGTGACGACGTAGGTCGTGACAGGTTTTTCAACAGACTAGGGATGATGAAGCTGGACCATAATAGCAGGGATTTAATTATTCTTATTATTGAATGGTTTAATGCTTGTGTGATTGTGTGTTGGTCATATGTGTTTAATTATTAGGTTTCCTTATAATTTTGGACAACATAGTTACATGACCATATTTAGATCACCTTTTATTTTATGTTTACTTCTTGTCAAATTAAAAAAGGGTATATAAATATAAATTTTGCGTAATTGAAAAATATAAGTTTTTTTTAAAAACAAAAAGCAGCAAAATAATTTTATTACACATGTCTTTTATATTTCATACCCTTGTATTTTAGTTGACTAGAATTTAATATAAAATTTTCTTAACCCTCAGAAAATAATGTTTTAAATACTAAGTGGGTGAGGGATTTTTTCACATAAAAATCCCACGGTCTCCATCATTGGTTTGTAGATGATGTAATTTATTCTTCGTGTGTGTTATAGTGCTCACCTCCATATCGGAAAGAATAGATTGCGGAATCATTGTACAAATTTCACTGACTGATAATTTTAAATGATGTGATTTATTTTTCGTGTGGGTTTTAGTGCTCACCTCCATATCGGAGAGAATAAATTTCGGAATCATTGGACTAAATTAAATGATGGTATACACTTAGATATAAATAATAGTATGCTCTCCAACTAAGTCTCTACTATTATTTGTAGGACCAAAGGAAGTCGGCTATTTAAATTTTACTTGACAATAAAGGATTGTCTAAGATAGTATTTATTGCTTGACGATAAAGGATTGTCTAGATAGTAAAATTTAATAGGTTTACATCTGTCTAAGAAATAATGAATAATAGATGACCTCATTAACGGGGCATATTGTTCAAAGTCTTAGGCTGCTGGCGAACGCTTTTTGAAATGGTAGAGGGTACCATATTTAAAATATGTGTTCAAAGTTATTATTGTCCATCATAATTTGTATGTGATTCTCAAGTTTTAAAATGGCAAACTCTTTCAATCCACTTTTAATCATTCTCAACTAAAACAAATTGATTGGACCTAATTATATTGACTAAAAAAGGGAACTTGAACATTGTGCTTACTGTTAAAGAGTACAAGTTTGTGCTCACCGACTCTTTTTCAGCAGAACCTGGTAAGGGGGCGACCGATTAGGAAACCCAGGCTTGCCGGAGGTGAAAAAAGACTGATGAGATGGCGTGGTTTTACATTCTGGCATTTTTGTCAAATGTGCTACAGCATTAGCATTAGTCTTTTGCCACCGCCTACGACATAATGTTGAACCTCAAAGATATTTTTGGGGATCAGGATCATGTCGCAAGGTAGGTTTTGACAAAATGCCTCATGAACACGACTATTACTGAAGGAACCCGAGTTAAAGATCTTGTTTTGAGGATGATCAGTCTTCTGAATGAACTAAGAGATCTTTGGAGTTGAAATCGATGGGGAAACTCAGGTCGATATCATTCTCCAGTTGCTGCTAGATTTATTTAAGAGATTCTGACATAATTACAACATGAATTAGCTTTATTCGTTGTTGGAACTTCTTAAAGAATTCTAAGTAGTTGAGGAACTCCTTGGTAAGATGGCTAGTACTCGAGTGGCTGAGAAAGCTTCAACTTCTATGCCCAAAAGCAAGAAACGAAGAAGAAGAATGCATAAGTTGCAGTCCCACAAGGAGCAGTGCGTGCAGCAGTCACTGAACCTCTAGGAGGAGTGAAAAAGCCTATGGGCTAATGTTTTCACTGTCAGTAGAAAGTGCATTTAAAGAAAGATTGTCCCTGTTTCCTAAACCGTTATAACAACATATGTAAATTTCATCTATTTGTTATTGTATATTGTTTAGTGGTCCGATCTACCAGTACCTGGTGTGTAGATTCGGGAGCCACTAATCATGTCTGCAATACTTTGCAGGGGTTCCAGGAAACCAGACAACTTAAAAATAGAGAAAATTTACATATGGGAAGCTACAAATGTGGTAACAGTTGCAGTAGAAGATATTTATCTTCAGTCTAGTCAGAATAGGATATTAATGGTTAAGGAATGTCTATATGTATCTTCCATTAGAAGGAATTTGATTTCTATTTCTAGATTGGTTGAGGACAAATATTTTGTTTATTTTAATGATAAATCAGTTATCATTAGAAAAAATAAATAGTTTGTTTGTTCTAGTACATTAGTGATTGATCTTTACATTATTAATCCTGACTTGTCAGTACTACAACTGAGTGAATTGAATAGCATTAATAGTTTACCAATTAAGATAAAGGAACCTTCAAAATGAACCAAATGTATCTTTGGAACTTACACCTTGGTCATATTAATCTAAAAAGAATTCAAAAACTGGTTGAAAATGGACCATTAGGTTCATTGGAAGTGGAGGCACTTCCAGTTTGTGAATCCTGTTTAGAAGGTAAAATGACTAAGAGATCATTCTCGGCAAAAGGCTATAGCGCTAAAGAACAGTTAAAACTGGTTGACTCTAATTTGTATGGTCACATGAATGTCCAGACTAGAGGAGGCTTTGAGTATTTCATCACATTAATAGATGATTATTTAAAGTATAGATACATTTACTTAATGCGACGTAAGTCTGAAATCTTTGAGAAATTCGAAGAATTCAAGACAGAAACGGAGAAGCGTCTAGGAAAATGTATCAAGTCACCACGATCAGATCGTGGTGGTGAATACCTCTTGGGATAGTTCAAGGAATACTTATTAGAGAATGGGATTGCATCCCAGTTGTCTGCACCGAGGATGCCACAGCATGATGGTGTAGCAGAAAGAAGGAATAAGACTCTTATAGAAATGGTAAAATCTATGACGAGTTATTCAAACTTGCCTGATTCTTTTTGGGGATATGCTTTAGAAATAGCTGTATATATTCTGAACTTGGTACCATCAAAGTCAGTACCTACTATACCCATAGAATTGAGGACTGGGCGTAAGCCTAGTCTGCGGCATATTCGGGTATGGGGTAGTCCAGCACATGTGCTGAAAGGTAATGTGGATTTGTTGGAATCAAGAATAGAAGTGTATTTCTTTGTTACGTATCCAAAATGAATCAATGGTGGTTTATTTTATAATCCTCGAGAATTTAAGGTTATCGTTATCAATGCCAGATTCTTAGAAGATGATTATATCATAGACCATAAGCCCAGAAGTAATGTTATTGTAGTGGAAATAAGAGGAGAGAAAAACAGGGCACAATTCGTCTATACCTTTAGTACAAAAAGAAATACCACAGTAAATGGATATCGACATTCCATTACCTAGTCGTAGTGGGAGGATTGCCGATACTTGTGCACATCTTGAACAAATCACTAATACGTAGGTTCTTGAACCAGCATAGCGTGTGGATAGTGAGTTAGTATGTTCAATATTTGCACAATGTACACAAACACAAGTAGTGCCTCGTTGTAGTGGGAGGGTTGTTCGTTAACCTGGTCGTTTTATGTTCTTGGGAGAGTCTTTTGACAAGGTCCCTGATGAATAAGAAACGAACCATATTTAACTATAATGAAGTACTTCAAGATAAAGATACAGAAAATGGCAAAGGTTTATGAAATCTGAAATGGAGTCCGTGTACTCTAACAAAGTCTGGGATCTTATAAAACCACCCGAAGGGATAAAACCTATCGGATGCAAGTGGATATATAAGAGATAGAGAGGATTAGACAGGCTTAAATCAAGGCTTGTTGCTAAAAGGGATCATTCAGAAAGAAGGGGATCGATTATGATGAAACCTTTTTGCCGGTAGCCATGCCAAAGTCTATTCAGATTCTCTTATCCATTGCGACTCATCTTAATTACGAGATTTGGCAAGCGGATGTCAAGACATATTTCCTTAATAGAAGTCTTGATAAAAGCATCTATGATGCAACCAGAAGGATTCATAGCAAAGGGCCAAGAGCACATGTTGTGCAAGTTGAAGAAGCCCATTTATGGGCTTAAGTAAGTGTCTGGATCTTGGAACATCTGTTTTGACCATGAAATCAAATCTTTTGGTTTTGATCAATGATCAGATGAGTCTTGTGTGTACAAAAGGCGCAGCCGAAGCGCGGTGGTATTCTAGGTATTGTGTGTGGATAATATCTTACTTATTGGAAGCGATACGTGAATATTATCTTCAGTGAGGGTATGGTTAACAAGTCAGTTCGATAAGAAGGGCTTAGGAGAAGCCAGTCACATCCATGGTATTAAGCTTATGCGAGATTGGAAAAATAGGATGTTAGGCTTATCCAAAGTACTTACGTCGATACAATTCTTGGCAGAGTTAGTATACAAGATTCCAAGAAAGGGTTTCTCCCTTTTTAGGTATGGAATCACTCTATCCAAGATCAATGTCATAAGACACATGATGAGATAGAGAGGATAAGGGGAGTTCTTTATGCTTCGGTAGTGGGAAGCCTCATGTATGCTATATTGTGTACTAGACCAGACATCTGCTTTACCGTTGGTATGCAAATATCAGTCTAATCCAGGGAAAGAGCACAAAACTGCGGTAAAACATATACTTAAGTACCTTAAAAGGACTCGAGTTTTTATGTTGGTTTACCACGCAAACAGTCGTACCTGTTGGATACACAGACCAGAATTTTTAGTCAAATGTTAGGTTTTTAGAAAGTCAACTTTAGGTTATGTGTTTACTCTAGGAGGTGGAGTCATTAGTTGGAGGAGTATCAAGCAGTCAGGCATTGCTGACTCCACCATGAAAGCTGAATATGTGGCTGCTTTAAAAGCAGCTAAGGCAGCGGTTTGGCTCAGGAACTTCCATATGAATCTAGATGTGGCACCTTCAGCGTTATAAGCTATTTCACTTTATTTTGATAATAGTGAAATGGTTGCGAACTCGAAAGAGCCGAGGATTCATTAGAAGGGAAAACACATAGAGTGTTCACGTTGAGGGAATGAGAGTGAGATGCATAGCTGCATGGCTTTGAGTCTAATGGGGAGATTGTTAGAGTGATATACTAAAAGCCATAATTTTCTTGTTGGTTTGGATATGTTATAAAGTTTGTTTTGCTATTTTAATGAGAATCTGTATGGGCAATTGTTGCATTATATTATTTATTTAAATATTGTGCATGTGTGTCTTTTATTCCATATAGTAGATGATTTGGTGTGTAGAGTATAGCTTACACACAGAAGATCATATCATTGGTTCTTGTGGAATATAAGTTTAATGGTTCACAATCTTAGATGGAATTGGACACCCATCGGTAGGATTGTAGCACAAGTTTTAGTAGTTTATCTTGACTACAGAAAATGGTATAGTTTTAACTCGTTGTGCTAGTACACTTTGTGTGTATTGAATAGGACCGGTTCGGGTTAATTGTTTTTATACTGACTATATAAAACAATTTAAAATCCCATGATTATTATGATTACTTATGCTCTTAATCTTGAAATAATTAATAGGCATATATATGTAGTGTTTGTTGTTTTGACTCATTATGAGTGAGGTTCATTTATGGATCAAATAATCTTCGTGAATTGGATGACGACACTATATGTATGATGAATATTAATTATTGACGGAATCCACGTCCCGGTATAGGGATTGATGATAACCCCTTGAGAAGCTTATAAGTTTTGATCATGTCAAACCCTGCAGGTGGATTATGTTAATCCAACATGTCAAATAAGTTAAGTGGTAGGCTCAAGGATTAAGAAGTCATTTAAATATAATTGTCAGTAATTTAATTGAAATGATGGTTGTCTGTAATCTTAACGTGGGGAGAATAATAAGTATTTAATAATAAGGAGCTCGAAATATAATTTTGAGATAAGGATGGGAGTGCAATTATAATTCTTTAGTGGTGTGAATTATAATTTATGGAAGGAACTAATTCAGAGTGGAATTAGGATTCCAACTTTCCATAGGAAGCCCAAACACTTATTTCTCCTTAAGGTCCCTATCGTAGCCTTATATATACGCCGGCCTAGTCTCTTCTCATAACATAAATAATTCTCATGAGTTAGGATTTGTTCTATTGAGAGAGGAGAAAATCTTGGTGATACCATAGCCCACACTTGGTGCAAGATTTGATGGCGAAAGGAATACGATAGAAGATCTTTAGGTTTTTCGGCACAGCAGTCGTAAATCAATCGTAACTTTTGATCCCACCGTTGGATCGGGCTGATTTTTGGATACGTGGTTCGGAACGCAAAGTTACTATTATGGCGCGGAAAATCAGGACGATCAGAAGTCGTTTCGGTGGCGAAAAAAATTAATTTTCGCAGCCCAGCGAGAAAAAAAAATATTTGACCAAATCGCAATCTAATGCTTTCAAATCCTAGTCTCCTCATATGGATCCTCTACATGATCCACAAAGGTGAAATCCCTTTATTCTTATAGGGTTTTAGCATAAGTTTTTTGTTCAATCTATACGCAATATCAAACGATCCTGTATTTATGTCTCCATCATCATGATCGATCATGAACCCTTCTGGAACTTTTCTGGAGGACCATGATCGATCATGGAAGTCACTGCAACAGTAAATGACTTTCTAAGCCCGAAACGGACCTCAAAATGGCTGAATCTCGACTCGGCCCAAACACGAAAGTTGTAGAGGGAAAAATATTGAAGACGTGGCTGCAAATGGAGAGTTGTTTTGATATAGAATGAAAAACCTATGGCCTCTCAAAGTTGGCTAGAAATCAACGAATCACGAAAAGTCGAAACACGCGATTTACACCTCAGTTTCAATCCGAACCACTCGGATAATGAAACCATTGCTCCCTCAAACTTAATATGTCTAAGATGATATGCTAGAAGTATAGGTTCAAGTTCAAAGGACTCGAAACCCAATGCTCACTCTCCTACGGAGATTAAGCCGTACCGGGCTTAATAGAAGGTCAATGCGGAAAAAGGAACTCGGGGTATTACATGGATAACTATATTTGGCAGTGTTGCCTTTGTTCATAATCATGACCCAAAATATTCTAAACTTGATCCAAAGGCACACAAATGTATTTTTGTAGGCTATCCTACAAATCAGAAAGGGTATAAATGCTTTGACCCAATTTTCAAAAAATTGTACATCTCTATGGATGTCACCTTTTTTGGGGGAAAATCCTATTACAACGACTCCCATCTTCAGGGGGAGAGCACGAGTGAAGATGGTGGTTGTGGTTTCAATAATTCGGTAATTGATGTTTTGTATGAACAAGCACTTAATGATTTTAACACACAATCTGGGAAAATAAATGAATTAAATATTGAAGATACTGGTGTTGGTAATGGTGAACAACCAGGGCTAGTGTCATCCCAAAATCTGATTACTACCGATGGACCAGAGATGTGTGCAAAATGGTATAAAGGTCTTGTTTACTCTAGGAAAATTTCAGAACAAGAAAGGAAAGAAACCATCCCTCAACAACCCCAAGAATCCAACCTGGAGGTGGATCCTAATACTCATGATGACTCTTCTAAAATACCTGCAGGTAGTTCTTAAAATAATACCGAGTCAACTCAGTCTAATATACTTGATCTTCTTATTGCTCTTAGAAAAGGAGTAAGAGCGTGCACGAAATCTCCTAAATATCCCATTTTGAACTTTGTGTCATATAAAAATATCTCACCGTCTTATTCTGCATTTATCTCTTGTGTGTCGAATATAGTTGTTCCTAACAATGTTCAGGAGGCTTTAAATGTTCCGAAATGGAGAAAAGCGGTGTATGAGGAAATGAGAGTGCTGGAGAAGAATGCTACTTGGGAGAAAGTAAAACTTCCAGAAGGAAAGACAGTTGTGGGTTGTAAGTGGGTATTCACTGTGAAGTATAACTCAGATGGGTCAGTGGAACGGTACAAGGCTCGTCTGGTGGCTAAAGGCTTCACTCAAACGTATGGAGTCGACTACTCCGAAACCTTTTCTCCAGTGGCAAAACTAAATACAGTTCGGGTTCTTTTATCAGTTGCAGCTAACTTGGACTGGCCTCTGAATCAGTTAGATGTAAAGAATGCCTTCTTGAATGGAGACTTAGAAGAGGAAGTTTATATGGAACCTCCACCTGGGTTTACTGAGGAATTTAGGACAAAAATTTGCAAGTTAAAGAGGTCTTTGTATGGCCATAAACAATCCCCTAGGGCGTGGTTCGAATGATTAACGAAGTTTCTCAAGGGCCAAGGATATAATCAAGGGCAGTCTGATCATACTCTTTCCACAAAGATGTCCACAAGAAACAAACTTTCTGTTCTCATTGTTTATATGGATTATATGATTTTGACTGGGGATGATGTTGAAGAAATGAGTCGACTGAAGCAAAATCTTGCCAGAGAATTTGAGATTAAAGATCTTGGTGATCTACGGTTGTGAGAATCCGGACCCATACCCCCGTGAGAGGGCGAAGTCTTCCTTTCTCGGTTTTTTCTTATGTTAATGGAAAACGTGTGTTTTGTAGAGTCGCCAGTTTGTTTTACTAGAAAACAAACAAAAGATCGTACGAAGGACAATTCGGAACGAATTATCGTTCATACGTTGAAAACCAGAGATTCATTTAAAAATTTACTTTGCTAGGGTTCGGGAACTACGTTACGAATTGGGAAGGTGTTAGGCACCCAATTCGCCCTTTCGGTCTCTTAATGGATCATGCATTTAATTCCTATTTTAGATATCTTGCAAGTAGTTTGGATAGTTTTCAGAATAGGTCTTTTCGGATAAATTTAGATTAAAATAATATTTTGAAATCAGACTCGAGCTTTGTGAGCGCCTACGTATTCATTCATAGAATGAAATCAGAGTCTCGTAGTTCCACTTGTTTGGAGACTGTTTTTTGTATTTTTATTTTGTTTTGAAAACGTGTCAAAACGAATTTTAGATTTCTTGTAAAATTTAGAAATGACTCATTTTGAAAGTAATGAACTTCTTTGCAAGTTATCTAATTTTCTATATTAAAACGAATATTTAAATGCAGTATTGAAATTAGAAGAGTTGTAAAAAAACGTACCTGATGCGCTTTCTCTCTCTAGAGCTTTCTCTCTCTAGACTTTCTCTCTCTAGACTTTCTCTCTCTAAGATGACTCTCTAAAACTTTCTCTCTCAGAAATCCTCTAAAAATGACTCTCTAGTAATTTTGACAGAATCTCCACTTACTAGAAACACTATTGCGTGTTGATGCCTTCAAAAGGGATCCCAAGGGTTCTATTTATAGCAAAAATTCCGCCAAAAATGCTCCAAAGGAGGCCAACCGCAGGGGGTAGCCGCATGGCGTGCGGCTAGGGCGTGCGACTAGGGCGTGCGGTTAGGTGCCAGCCGTACGGTTGGGAGCCAACCGTGCGGCTAGGGGGCGTGCGGCTAGGTGCCAGCCGTACGGTTGGGAACCAACCGTGCGGCTAGGGGGCGTGCGGCTAGGTGCCAGCCGTACGGTTGGGAGCCAACCGTGCGGCTAGGTGCCAACCGTACGGTTGGGAGCCGACCGTGCGGTTGGGGGGCGTGCGGCTGGCTATAAAAAAACTTAATTTTTCTCGGTAGATCCCCGTCCTAGTAAGCGAAGTGGCAACAAAGGTTGCGGTAGATTCTCGGCGCGCTCGAAAAAGAAGGATTTTCTTAATGGTCTTCTATATGCATGATGACTCAAGACTTGATGCGGAATGCTTGTTAGGTTCACACGAGAGTCGTGGATTGGGGTGTTCACAACGGTACTTCCTTGGAATGGAGGTGGCCCACTCAAAGAATGGTATTATAGTCTCACAACGGAAATATATATTAGATCTGTTATCAGAAACTGGGATGAGTGGGTGTAAGCCATCGGATACTCCCATAGAACTAGGTACCAAGCTAAGAGATGTTAAAGATGGAGTTCTAGTCAAAACAGGAAGATACCAAAGGTTAGTTGGGAAACTAATCTACTTGTCTCATACGCGCCCAGACAACGCTTTTGCCGTTAGCATGGTTAGTCAGTTCATGCACTCACCGTGTGAAAAACATCTAGAGACTATGTACCGTATTCTTCGTTACCTCAAAGGCTCCCCGGGAAAAGGTCTATTCTTCAGGAAGAACGATAAGAGAGGGATAGAGGTGTACACCGATGCTGATTGGGATGGATCGGTTACTGATAGATGGTCCACGTCTGGCTACTGTACGTTTCTTTGGGGCAACTTAGTTACATGGAGAAGCAAAAAGCAAAGTGTTGTAGCTAGAAGTAGTGCAGAAGCTGAGTTTAGATCAATGGCTCAAGGAGTATGTGAGGTTCTTTGGCTACAAAGGGTCTTAGAAGAACTCAAAAGGCCAATAAGTCTACCGATGTAGCTATACTGCGATAACAAGGCTGCTATCAGTATTGCCCACAATCTGGTATTACATGATAGGACAAAACATGTTGAGATTAATAGGCACTTCATCAAAGAGAAGCTTGAGGGTGGAATAATATGTACTCCCTTTGTTCCGTCTAATCAACAAGTTGCAGATATTTTGACAAAGGGAGTGTTAAGACAACCATTCGAATTTCAAGTGAGCAAGTTGGGCATGACGGATATCTTCGCACTAACTTGAGGGGGAGTATTGATAATTCAATATTATTTAGTTTAGTTATTTATTTATGTCATTTTATTTGTGGGTAGAGTCCCACCTTGTTTGGCATTTTAGGTAAGTTAGGATGTTATTCCCTATATAATGTGCCTAGTATTCATTCGTTATGATATGGAATAAAAGAATTGTTCTCTCTAAATCATCAGATGCTAGCAATTTTTTTTCTTTGTGCACGGTTTAGAGACTATATGTAAGGTCCAAATTTATGAGTACTTAGTGCATAGTTGGCTTTATTCCGATGCCAAAGAAATTTTCTAATTGAATATTGGTAAGTGTCATTACGGATTGGAAGAAGAAATGTTCAAGAGGAATATAGCCACGCTTACCAGAGTTAGAATTAGAATTCTAAATAACAGGATCAAGGTAAGTCATGTAAAGAAAATGAAAAATAGTGTATTTGGCTGGTGGTTTGTCTTTTAATTTCTACACTACTTTCTAATTACTAATACTTACCAATTACAAAGTAAAAGAAATATATGATACATAATCTTCCATATACAGCCATTATTATTAAATAAAAAGAGTAGTTAATGAAAACATAAGTTGTATAATGCGTTGCAAAAAAATAGTGGAATTGTCATTTTCTTGAATAAATGTATAACATCAACTGTTATACATGTTATTTAAGAAATTAAAAGTCCATAAAACAAAGAATTTATATTCCCTTAATATGAAATTAAGTGACTACGGTCTTTTTAAGAAATTTTTGAATTAAGACCACAATTTTCATTATGTGACATTACTAATATAACGAATTTCAGAAAGTAAAGTAGTTACTCTGTTTATTTTTTTAGTTCAAGGGTTCATCCTCACAGGCTATTCGAGTCACCTTTTTATACGGCACATGCGTCATGTTGGCCTCACTATCTCCTCCGAAAAAGAACTATTATAAATACTACCACTTTGAATTTTCTTCCAAGTCGCACAAATACAAGACGACTCCTCATTATTTTTCAATGGAGATCAGCTTGATAAGAAAGAAGAAGCTTTTACGATGCATTGTTTAGAGGTAATATCTAGTCTCTTGACGAGTTACTCAGAGAGGATGAACTCACTCTTAACTACTGTGGAAGGCCATCTCTATTTGTCTAAATGAAACACCCTTACACATAGCCACTACTCGAGGTCACGTAGACTTTGCAAAAGCTCTTTTGCAACACAAACTGTATCTAGTCAACGAATCAGACTATCGGCTTCATTCGCCTCTTCACTTGGCTTCTGCAAATGGCACAATTGGCTTTAGGTCTAATTTGGTATTGTAGGATTGTTATAAACACAAATGAAAGGCCCAACGGCTGCACATACTCCGCGTCACCCAATATAAGCGATCCACATGTTAGGCTAAAAATTATGCCATACGTGAGGGGGCGTGTTGAGACTACAAATCCCACATCGGGAAAAAGGATCCTTACAAAGTAATATATAAGATGGAGGGGCTACTCCACCTATTGCCAATTACTTTTGGGTTGGATGCTCCGAACTCAAATATTACTAATTTCCCTTATTCTACTCTCAAGATGGTATTAGAGAGATTACGATCCTTTTTCCCTATAAAATCTACAACCAACTTTCATCTACAAACCTCGATTTCAGAGCCATAACCGTGCCTCAATTTTTGAAACAACTCAAAAATATCCATAGAACTCAATTTCTTACACAAACACAGATCTGACTCTATCATTCGCGAAACCCTAAGATAACCATATTGCACTGATTGTCTCATCTAGATGATCGTCTATGAAAAAAACCATCCCAAAAGAAGCCCTCACACTCCACCTGTTTGAAGTCCATTCCGTCACCGTCTCACGTACCGTTGACCTGATGCTGTTAACGGCCGTTACTCAAGCCGTTAGCCGATTTTTTCAGCCAGTTCAACAGAAGGTTTTATTACTGGTTCAGCCGTTTTTTGACCTGTTCTTGACCATGTTTGACCAGTTTCTAGGGCTTTTGACCATCCTGGTCTCAAATCCAGCCTCCGTTTTTTCATAATTTTCTTCAATTTTCTAGTTTTAGTAATAATCCTACGTAATGGCTCCTGATCCAACAGTAATTACTAAATCATCGAAGATGGCATCCTCCTCAATCATCATTTAGACTGACAGTTCTTCATTCAACATCAGGCCAGGTTACATTGGATGAAACTAATTATGATCTATGGTCTCAACTCATGGAGATGCATATCGTAAATAAGAAAAAGTTCTCGTTTATTCGCTGTACAACTCCAATTCCAAAAGAATGAACTCCAGAATTTAAAGCGTGGTATCCAACCAATCAGAGGATGATGATATAAATGAATGAGAAGCACCGGAATAAAAAAGAACTCTAACTCTAGTAGTATAAAGAATAAGGCTACTTTCCATCATGGTATGATCTTCCTGGATAGATGAAGGCATTAGATTGAAAATTCGGCTACCTTGGTTTCCTTGGCCCTGAGGTTGTGAGAGTCCTGAAAAAGATTGCTACTGAGGTTAACGTGGCTGGGAATAGTATGATTGAGGAGGGAAATAACTAATCTGATGCTGACTGCCAGTTGCAGGTTGTTCAAACCCCTGATTGACTGATTATGAGGATCGGCCAGAAGAATGACCCGACTGGCCATGACCTAGATTTCCATTACGACCCCGACCTGAACCTCGAGTGGTACTACTACCTTCTTCTCTGCTACGTCTTCTAGGATGCACTCGAGAGTTGTTAGGTTATATCCTTGCCATATGCCCTTGCTGCCCAGAAACGTAATATGGACTAGAGAAATTGCCAGTGATACTACCTCCATCACTAGAATAAAGTCCACCAGATGACTCGGAACTAGATTTTGCTTTCTTATTTTCCGCCCAGTTACTTAATACACTTCTCTTCTTCCTTCTATCAGATGAGTTGGAAATCGTATCTGAACGACTGGAGAAATTTTATCTACTAGGCTGCACCAACACATAATCTCTCCTAGAGGCGACCTCTACTACTTCCTTGTATGATTGAAAGTTAAAAGCACTTAGAACGTCTCAAAAATACATTCACAACCTAAAGAAGAAAGTCTCCATTTTCTCCCAATCACTTGGGCGATCCAAGTGCAAACATAAACTCTCAAATTTCTGATGGTATTTTACCACTGTCATGTCACCCTGTCTGACCATATGAAGTTCTTCTCTCTTTCTTCTTCGACGGGAAATCGAGATAAATTGATTCTTAAATCTTCTTCTAAACACTTTCGATGAACTCATCTCTACCATACCACTTTAATTTCTCCACCAGCTATGGGCAAACCCAGTTAACTTAGATGCTGTTATTCTGGGATGCAATCTATCAGGAACTTCAATATAATCCAATTTATCTTTCATGTTGAATAACCATGATTCGGCTTCTTCGGTCCCTTTTATCTAGTCAAAACTACTGGGGTCTAACCGATTAAATAACCTCAACAACTTTGCTTGATTATCTCCTTCATTATGTATAGCTATCACCTCTTGATTCCCTTCCTGTTCACCATCAACAGGTTCCCTAGTTGTTTGAGGACGGTTTAAATGAGCATCGGAAAGGGAACTAAGTGAAGTTTTGAAAACATCTCTCAATTCCCCCATGAATTCCTTCATCATCTTTTTCATAGAAGACAAAAAGTTGCGGCTGTTTCCACGGCTATCAGAATCTACTCACTCATCAATGGGAGGATCAACTACGGGCCATTCTGATTTGAACGTCTCGGCGGCATACTACAAGATGACTAAAGAGGAAATTAGCAAACAACAATAATTGCTACAAAAAGGAGGAAAGAAGCCAATAAATACGTTATGACAAATTCTTAAAACATATGTGGGTCATTAAGTGTAATTCCAACAACTATAGTAGACCGATCCTTTATAAAATAGTCAACCATTGCGCAGGCGATTGATTATAGTATAATTCACCTGTCACCTGGGCCTACTTGGAGTATAACTATAATTTACCGACTCAATTACGGTTATGTGCTGAACAAAAAAGAAAGAACCTAAATACCCATACCCCAGTTAAAAGGAAATTGAACCTATGCCTCTGATAACCCGCCTGTAAAAGCATGTGCTACTAGATGCTGTCCCTATTCAATAGCTAGTACAAGAAATAATATAATTAAATTTATTATACCAAAGTGTGGTACATCCAACAAAATTTTGGCATAATGTGCGTTTGACGCCCTTAATCCCGTTTCCAGATTTTCACCTCCAGGGCCCGGTTAATCATGGATGCCTTGCGCGACGACGGTTTTTAAAATGTAAAATCTCAACTTACAAAGACTTTTTCTTTAATAAAGTACAATCCATACAAAATCCTATTTTTATAAAATTTCGGCAAGTGGAGTTCGTTTCATTGAAAAACTAACCTATAAGGTTTAAAACCAATTTCATAAGAATAATCACATCCAACCTCAATTTCAAATCCACTTCATATATATGAAAACCATTTATACAAGTCTGCTTTAAGACACTGTTTGTACATCAAAGCCAAAGTCCTATTCATAAAAGAGAGTTTATATATACATTATGATAAAACAAAAAATCAAATATACAACGTAGTCCTCCTCGAGGACTAGAAAAGGTTCATGGACATCATAGGCTTTTATACGCAAATACTACGCGCCACCCGAAAGCATACCCTACAAGACTGGTGAAAATAGGGAATGAGCCAAATCCTGGCTTAGTGGGACCTATATAAGTTTTGTATATAAAGTACACATAGCACACATAAGCACGTGCATCTTTATTTAGAAAGTAAGTAATTTACTTTACTACGATGGTTTGAAAACAGTGCAATGCAATGCAATCCACACACAAGTGCATGCCGAACCCCACTAGGATTTCCATCCTAGGCACCGAAAGCTCTACCTGACTAACTGACCTTAGCTCTAGCATTCCATTAACATTACCTCTCGTTCTTCCATAACACACGAGGGTTATCGGTCTAAAGCCAGTTTTTTGCAATACTAGCTTCTTAAGGTTTATCATGCCACAGTGGAAGGGTTCTAAAGTATACCGAACATAACTTCATGTTACTCGCACTCACACCCAGAGTCCTTAACTAATAACCAAGCATTTATTGTTTCCTATTAATAGTTAGTCCATTATGAATGTCCATGCTTGGCCGACTAATAGGCTTTACCTCCCATCGTCCTCCTAAGTTGCTACGTTACAGTGTTTCCTCAATTAGCTATAATACCGCTTTAATTATTAATAGATTATGTTCATTATTGTTCCAAGCAACTTTTTATACAATCCACCCGTGTTCTCACACTCATATACTACATCTCTAAGGCTTAATTTATAGCTATCAATACTTTCCACTTCACATGTCAGTACATTATGAATTGTTAAACACTTTCCTATGTATATTATTATCCATTTAACCGTGTCCACACTAATCTCACGCTATACCCAATGCATCCGAGGCATTACATATAAAACAATACATATATGATACAACAATAATAGTAGTAGCATTCAACCACATCACATCACATCGATCCCTATCATATCTCTTACATAATGCCTCAGTTTCACCTCGCAGTAGCCTAGGCCTAGAACAACGAATCCTGAAGGGTCCAAGGCTCTTGTCCATGTCTCTTCCAAGCGAGGAGTGGCTCAGGGACTTGGTTCTCCATGTAAATCATTCGGAGATAACCCTCTAGACATTTTTCCAGGAATAACACTCCGAATAGTTAACGAGGATAACACCTCATACAAGCCACGTCGACACTTTGGAAAGAACTACACCATAAGACACCCTAATAGGGTGATGTCCACTAGTGGTCCAACTACTTCCCGGGAAACTCACTAAATGGGATAGTAGTGGTACACGGGACCTACTTCGCTGTCGGGGAAACTCTGTAGCTCGAGGACACATAGTCAGCCAGAAAGTAAGATGCATAGAGTAGGCTCTCCTTTCGTGAGATTTTAACGACCCAGTGGAGTACACCGATCCTCTTTTTCCGTGCACGATTTAAGGAATTTCACCCAAAGGCCGCAATTAGGCGGCCCATCTTCGAGCCATGCCAGAGCTACCCGGTGCTCGGTCCATCATATCCAGCCCATACGTGTGATCGCAATAACAAGGATGTCTCATCCATTCTTATATGAAATGTGATCGTATTTCTATTCAATTAAGATGGATCCGCAACCCTTAAAGTTTGAAGACGCAAGAACCTTGGAATCACAAGAAGTTGATGGAGGTGGAACCTCAACCCAATTTCCTAGAACGAGAATGAACTTGGTATAGTCGAAGACAAATAATCAATTGATGGATTAATTGACTGCTAAGTCGAAGAACAACAAGAATCCTAATTCTGGTTGTTTCTAGACGTTCTTAGAACGTAAGAGGTGAAAACACTCAAATCGTATTAATCAAAAGGTTACCTCAAACAATAGCATTATCTCCTTTAAATAGGAGAAGAAGAACACAACCTAAACAAACCCTAAAGCGAAATTAACAAAAACAAGCCCAATTCGAAAATAATTAAACATTCTAAACAAACCCAAAAAACTCTCTTAGCAGGCCCATAACTCTAAATACTAATTACCCATAATCCTTGGGCCTAAAACAATGCAAAATAAATAAAACAATTAATAAAACGACCTCATTATTCTACGTCTTCTTGGCTAAGAATTATTCTCCATTCTCGTTCTCCATCTCATTGAATGCTTCTCCAAGCTCCAGCTTTATTCATCAAATCTTGGACATGGCCATAAGTGCTTCCTTTATCTTCTTGGCTTTAGCTCGGGTGATTGGACCACTTGGAACCCGGATAAGATCTGCATAGCCTTCACTCCATGATCCATCCCCAGTGCTATCCTTAGGCTCATCATTCCCCTCTTCTTGAAATGGAATTGTCCTCAATTCGTCACCTGCACTAAACGGACTTAGATCAGCAACATTAAATGTAGCACTCACATTATACTCACATGGAAGATCAAGTTTTTATGCATTGTCATTGATCCTTTGCACAACTTAAAATGGTCCATTTCCTCTCGGTAATAGCTTAGAATGCCTTTGAATTAGAAAGCGTTCCTTCCTCAAGTGCAGCCAAACCCAATCTCCCGGTTCAAATACCACCTTCTTCCTTCCTTTGTTTGCTTGCTGTACATACTACTTAGTTCTTCTCTTAATGTTTTACCTCGCCTTCTCATGAATCTGTCTAATAAACTCAGCCTTCTTTCTGCCATCTAGGTTAGCATGCTCAACAGGTGATGGTAATAGATCTAAAGGAGATAACGGATTAAAATCATACACAATCTCAAAAGGAGAAAACTTAGATGGAGAATGAACAGATCGATATATGCAAACTCAACATGAGGCAAACATTCTTCCCATTCTTTCCAGTTCTTCTTAATTATAGCATCCAACAAAGTGGATAAAGTTTTATTTACTACTTCTATTTGACCATCAGTTTGGGGATGACATGTAGTAAAAAACAATAATTTAGTACCCAACTTTTCCCATAAAGTCTTCCAAAAGTAGCTCAAAAACTTTGCATCCCTATCAGAAACAATGGTTCTAGGCATGCCATGCAAACACACAATTTCTTTAAAGAAGAAATTCACAATTCGTGGTGCATTATCAGTTTTATGACAAGCAATGAAATGAACCATTTTAAAAAATTTATCAACTACCACGAAAACAAAATCATTCCAATGTTTAGTCCTAGGCAAACCCAACACAAAATCCATAGAAATATTAACGCAAGGGTCACTAGGAATGGGCAATGGAGTATATAAACCATGGGGGTTTAACTTAGACTTTGCTTTCTTACAAGTAACACATCTCTCACAAATTCTTTCAACATCTCTTTTCATGTAAGGCCAAAAGAAATGTTCTTGCAATACTCCTAAGGTTTTAGTTATACCAAAATGCCCCATTAGATTCCCACCATGAGCTTCTTTCACAAGTAATTCATGCAATGAACATTTAGGCACACAAAGTTTACTTTCATGCATTAAGAATCCAACATGCCTAAAATACTTATCAAACCCCACTTTTACACATGCATTAAAGATATCTCTAAAATCAACATCAACACAATACAAATCCTTGATGTACTCAAATCCAAGCAATTTAGCATCCAAAGTAGCAATTAAAGCATACCTGCGCGATAAAGCATCTGCTACAGCATTTTCTTTACCTTGCTTGTACTTAATCACATATGGGAAAGTCTTTATATAACACCCCGTTCTTCTGTTTCTTTGTAGTTACCTTCATTCGTTCGTAAATTTCACCTCGGGTGGTGAAATTGTGTATTGAAGAGCCTCGTAGTGTTCTAGCACTCTATATTAGTCATATTAGTCTACCTCCACTCATGTGAGTGATCATTTAGTGATTCGGGTGGTCCGAATCAATATTGGCTCTTAAATTATGAGTTCTGGCCTTACGCGATTTCTTGTTTTTAGCCGACTTTGGAGCAGCGTAACTTCTTCGTTCCTCACCAGATTTTTAGGCAATCTACAACTTTTGTGTTTTGGCCAAAGGCAAATTCAGAATCCTACTAGGTTGAAACTGAGCCCGAAATAGGCAAATCGCTAATAGTTGTTCATTCGGTAACATTAACACGCTGACTTCATCGAATTTCTGGGAATTATCCGTCCATAATTTGAGGAGACTTTCTGTTCGATACTTGTAGAGATTTGAATAAGCTTTCTGTGGACATAAAAATCAACTCAATCAAACTTTCGAGCAAGAAGTTATGGTTGTTCAAAGCTCAGTGCTGTAGGTCCCAAATAGTGACGCGTGAACAATACTCGGGAGTGGAGAACGGGATTTATATATATCGGTTTAACTTCATTTCTTTTTCATTTCATCACTAACATCTGAGAGCTCTTAAGGAGAGATAGAGTGAGGAAATTCTTGATGGTTTTGGTGGATTCTCATCTCCAACCAAGAATTAAGCTACAAAACCCCCCACCTTATTTACTATTCATCATCTTCTTCACACTTCTTCCTCCATTAATGCTTGAGAGCTTAGAGAGGGAGCTATTGATGGAGACATAAATACAGGATCGTTTAATATTGCGTATAGATTGAACAAAATACTTTTGTTAAAACCCTATAAGAATAAAGGAATTTCACCTTTTTGGATCATGTAGAGGATCTATATGAGGAGACTAGCGTTTGAAACCATCAGATAGCGATTTGGTCAGATTTTTTTAATTCTCGCTGGGCTTCGAAAATCAATTATTTTCTCCATCGAATCGACTTTTGATCGTCCTGATTTTTTGTGCAATAATGGTAACTTTGCGTTCCGAACAACATATCCAAAAATCAACCTGATCCAACGGTGCGATCAAAAGTTACGATTGATTTACGACTACAGTGCCGAAAACCTAAAGATCTTCTATCGTACTCCTTTCACCATCAAATCCTGCACCAAGTGTGGGCTACGGTATCACCAAGATTTTCTCCTCTCTCAATAGAACAAACTTTAACTCATGAGAATTATTATTCTTATGAGAATAGACAAGGTCGGCGTACATATAAGGTTATGATAGGGACCTTAAGGAGAAATAAGTATCTGGGCTTCCTATAGAAAGTTGGAATCCTAATTCCACTATGAATTAGTTCATTCCATAAATTATAATTCGCACCACTAAAGAATTAGAATTTCACTCCCGTCATTACCTCAAAATTATATTTTGAGCTCCTTGTTATTAAATACTTATTATTCTCCCCACGTTAAGATTATAGATAACCGTCATTTAAATTAAATTACTAACAATTATATTTAAATGACTTCTTAATCCTTGAGCCTACCACTTAACTCATTTGACCTATCGGATTAACATAATCCACCTGCAGGGTTTAACATGATCGAAACATATAAGCTTCTCAAGGGGTTATCATCAATCCCTATATTGGGACGTGGATTCTGTCAATAATTAATATTCATCATATATATAGTGTCGTCATCCAATTCACGAAGATTATTGATCCATAAATGAATCTCATTCTTAATGAGTCAAAACAACAAACACTACATATATATGTTTATTAATCATAATAACCATGGGATTTTAAATTGTTTTATATACTAAGTATAAAAACAATTAACCTAAACTGGTCCTATTCAATACACACAAAGTGTACTAGCACAACGAGTTAAAACTATACCGTTTCCTGTACTTAAGATAAACTACTAAAACTTGTGCTACAATCCTACCGATGGGTGTCCAATTCCATCTAAAACTGTAAACCATTAAACTTATATTCCACAAGAACCAATGATATGATCTTCTATGTGTAAGATATACTCTACACACCAAATCATCTACTATATGGAATAAAAGACACACATGCACAATATTTAAAAAAATAATATAATGCAACCATTGACCATAAAGATTCTCATTAAAATTGCAAAACCAAGTTTATAACATATCTAAATGAACAAGAAAATTATGGCATTTAGTATATCACTCTAACAGCTATAGCAGCCACCAGCCGCAGTCCCCCAACCGCACGGCTACCTGCCAGTCGTACTGCTGGGACCAACCGCACGCCCCTAACAGCATTCCTGCGGCTACCCCTTGCGACTGGCCTCTTTTGGAGCATTTTTGGCAGAAATATTTCTTTAAATAGGATCCTTGGGCTCTCACTTGGGATCATCAACACTCAATAGAGTTTTTAGTAAGGAGTAACTCTGTCAAAATTATTAGAGAGTCTTTTAGAGAGAAAGTTTTAGATAGAGAAAGTCTTAGAGAGAGTTTTAGAGAGAGAAAGTCTTAAAGAGAGAAAGTCTATAGAGAGAAAGGAGCAAGCAAGCGATCCTCGTTCTTCTTCAAGCGCATAAGGTACATTTCTCTACAACTCTCCTGAATTTCAATACTGTATTTTAATACGAGTTTTAATACAGAAAGTTAGATAACTTGAAAAGAAGTCCACTGCTTTCAAAATAAGTCCTTTCTAAATTTTACAAGAAAACTACAATCTGTTTTGACATGTTTTAAAAACAAAACAAAAAAATAACAGTTTCCAAACAAACAGAACTACGAGACTGATTTCATTCTACGAATAAATACGTAGGCGCTCGCAAAGCTCGAGTCTGATTTCAAAATACAGTTTTAAACTAAAATTATCCGGAAAGGGCTATTCTGAAAACTATTCAAACTACTTGCAAGATGTCTAAAATAAGAAACAAATATATGATCCATTAAGAGACCGAGCGAAAAGATCAACTTAATCAGACTTCTGAGCGAAAAGTTATGGTCGTTCAAAGTTCAATGCTGCAGCTCCCAAATAGTGACGCGTGAATAGTACCCAGAAGTGGAGAACGGGATTTATATATATCGGTTTACGTTTATTTCTCTTTCATTTCATCACCAACATCTGAGAGCTCTTAGAGAGAGATAGAGTGAGGAAATTCTTGAGGGTTTTGGTGAATTCTCATCTCTAACCAAGAATTAAGCTACAAAACCCCCACCTTATTTACTATTCATAATCTTCTTCACACTTCTTAATCCATTGATGCTTGAGTGCTTAGAGAGGGAGCTATAGAAGCCACCTTTGGAGCTTTAAACATGTGGTAAATCATCAATAGAGCTGGGAACACTAATAATAAACTTGTTTTTCAAAGTATTATGTGTTGATTTAGAGATTTCTATCACAAATGGGTATTTTCTTGAAACCCTAGGTTTGTTTGCATGCTCATGTGGGTTTGGTTGGGTTAGAGTTGAATCATTGATGTGTATGAGTAAATTATCATCCAAACATCATGTATTAGTGATTGATTTCTTGTTATAAGCCACAAATTTTCACCTACACATCACACCCACTTGTTAGCTAGGTGTATGAACCATGAATTGGGGATTTCAGGATTTGTGCGTGATTAAGGGTTTTTTATGGACTATAAACTATAGAGACGCAACATTATGCTAGTTGATATGTATATAAATAGTCATCCTTGAGAATTGCACAAAGTCCACAACTACACAAGCTAGCTATAGCAAATTTTTGGGATACTTGCACACATGTGTGCATTGGACTATAATTTTGTGTCAAACCTTAGATATTACACTCTTATGTGTTGTGAGTATCGATTTGTGGGGTGTAAGCTGCCTTAGTAATAATGGCAGGAGATTAATGTACCGTAAACTGACCTGTTAAAGTGAGAATCGTAGGAAATGGTACTTGCGTGGAGTAGGATGTCGTATATGAGCGTCTAAAACTCATAAAGTCATATTATTATGCTATAAGGCATAAAATACCGATTGTACATAATTGGCCATAGAGTACGAGCGATGATATCACAATGAGACATCTAGCACCACTAATGAACCAATTGGCCGTAAAGTGTGAATTAACAAGTAACGTTAAGATTATGGACATGAAGCATGATAATGACGCTTACTTTGATTATGATGAATGTATAGTGGGTTGTGATGGATTGTATTTACATATGTGATATGCCATATGTTTGATGTTAATGATGATATTCATTGTGAACGAAAATGATATTCTCGGTTATTGCGATCACACATATGGGCTAGATTATTGGACCGAGCACCGGGTAGCTCCCGCATGACTCAAAGACGGGTCGCCTAATTGCCGCCCATGAGTGAAAATCCCTAAACCATGCACGAAAAAGAAGGTGGAGTCCACCTATGGTTGAATTATCCACAAAGTAGAGCCCACTCTTTGTATCTTGCCTTCCAACTGGACTATGTGTTCTTGGTTAGACGAGTTTTCCCTGCAAGCGGAGTAGGTCCCGTGTGCCACTACTATCCAATTAGTGAGTTTCCCAGATAGTAGTTTGTGAACACCCCAATACACGACTCTCGTGTGAACGCCGGTTTTCTTAAAACAAGCATCTCGCATCAAGTATTGAGTCATCAGGCATATAGAAGACCATTAGGAAAGACTCCATTTTTCGGCCACGTTGGGAGTCTACTATACCCTTTGTTGCCTCTTCACTTACTCAGGTCTCGGGGTGCGGGGCAACGCCCCGTTAGAAATTGGGTTTTTTCCCGAGTGTTTCTGTGCGGTTTTGTGAGCCAGCCGCAGCCCCCAGCCGCATGCCCCAACCGTACAGTAGGCTGCCAGCCGTACGGTTGGCACCCAGCCGCACGCCCCAGCCGCAAGCACCAACCGCATGCCCCAACCGCACGCACCAACCGCACGCCCCAACCGCATGCCCTAGCCGCACGCCCCAACCGCATGCCCTAGCCGCACGCCTGCAGCTACCCCCTGCGGTTGGACTCCTTTGGAGCGTTTTTGGCAGAATTTGTGCTATAAATAGGACCCTTGGGCTCTCATTCTAGGCATCAACACCCAATAGTGTTTCTAGTAAGTGGAGATTCTATCAAAATTATTAGAGAGGTTTTTTGAGGGAATTTCTAGAGAGAGAAAGTTAGTGAGAGAAAGTTTTGGAGAGAGAAAGTGTTAGAGAGAGAAGGAGGCAAGGAAGGAAAATCAAGGCAAGGTTCTGTTCTATTTTTCAAGCGCATCCGGTATATTTTTCTACAACTTTTCTAATTTCAATACTGCATTTAAATTTTTGTTTTAATATAGAAATTTAGATAACTTGCAAAGAAGTTCATTGTTTTCAAAATATATCCTTTCTAAATTTTACAAGAAATTTAAAATCCGTTTTGACACGTTTTCAAAACAAAATAAAAATACAAAAATAGTTTCCAAACAAGTGGAACTACGAGACTCTGATTTCATTTTACGAATGAATACGTAGGCGCTTGTAAAGCTCGAGTCACCTTCCCAATTCGTAACGTAGTTCCCGAACCCTAGCAAAGTAAATTTTTAAACGAATCTCTGGTTTTAAACGTATGAGCGATAATTCATTTTCGAATTGTCTTTCGTACGATCTTTTCTTGTAAAACAAACTGGCGACTCTACAACACACATTTTCCTTTAAAACCATAAAAAAAATCGAGAACGGAGGATTCCCTCTCTCGGGTCGGGGGTCCGGATTCTCACAGTGGCGACTCTGCTGGGGACGTCGAGAACTAAGCTCTTATATAATGGATCATATATCTAATTTCTATTATTTATTAGGAATAGGTCTTGAAAGCCTTAGTCCTAGGATAACATAGAAGCTATCTAGGTGGATACCTTGATGCCTTTATTTGCTAATTATGTGAGGAAAATCTTTTTCATAAATCAAAATTGTGTAAAAACCTGTAACAAATCCTAAAGCATTGATCAATAATGAACCGCCAGATTATTATTTTGCACACACTCACGTCTTATCATGCATTTTCGCGAGTGTGAATTTTACCCTATCAACCTCGGGACCAGAGTCGTGACTAGGCCGCGGACTTGCGGGTCCGCACTAGCCAAAAGCGCCTGGGACCACTCTCCTTGGCCAAGTACTTACCGTGGTATATCGAGTGACGAGAACACTCACGTACCCGGGATGTATATCAAAAGGTCCTTACAAGTACCTGCGCTCTTAAGGTATATCGTAAGACCTGCCAAATAAGAGGGAGCCTTAAACTTTACCCTATACAACCACGCTTGCATACAGGGGAGTCAGCCTAGAACACAAAGATTTTTTAGCGTCGTTTTAATGACCGACAGTCATGAGAATCTGAACCAGCTAAGGCCCTGCCATTTATACTATGACGGTTTCGACAGGTACGACCGGAGGCTGTCCGACCTTCGCTGTAAAAATTCACGAGGACTGAATCTTCATAATTTTCCTGATGCTGATTCCATGAATAAAGCAACTCATGAAGAGAGAACCTCCCGTGATTTTCAAATGATTTTTCTAAAAAGCTCTTTTTTGAAATAGTTTTTCAAAACTATAGACGATCAGGGAACCCATGGAATTCTTTTCCTACCCTATCTCTATACGGGGCTCTCAAGTTGTTTCCGTCGGTCTGTTTTTGATCACACGTAAAGAAAATCTTTTGTGTGTTTATTTTTGTCCCGATCGATGTATTTCTGGATAAAGTCTGGCAAGTTCTAAATGATATATTGTTGTTTTCTGGGGGGGGAATGTGCGCTATCGAATTTGTTCTTTTTTCCGGCATCAGACATTCACACTGGCCTCTGCGTGGGCCGAAAGAGATAACACCGGTAGACTCATCAGACCAGGCTCAACTGACATTATGGATCAGAATACTCCGAACCCGGGAATGACACAGAACAATACCGCTGAGGGTCAGCCACTACATCACACCCCATCTCTCAATGCCGATCCAAACTTACCTAGTACAAGCGAAAACATGAACGCTCCATTGCCAAACCCTGAGGACATGTATCGGATGTTAATGAACCTGAACCAAAGCATGGCCATGTTGCTAGGTGACAATCAAAACGCTCGTGCCAAGTTGGACGAGTTGGCTAAAGGCCGCCTGGCAGAACCACCGAGGGAAACTCCGATTATTCCTCCACCACCACCGCCACTCTCAGTTCATACGGAAGCACCACCCCCGTTCGAACAATTGAACCAACCCAAACACATGCATGATCTAGTTGGCAATTGGTTACACCAAGATCTTATCAATCAAGCCCCTCCAAAAATGCAACCAGTCCACGAACCTTATCACGATCCATATTATGAACCGATAAAGAGGCCCATGAATGTCCAAGGGGAGGGACCCTCACTAGTGGAAGGTTACCGGGGGGACAAAAACTTATCTGAACTTAAGGAACAACTGAAAGCTCTTACCCAGAAGGTCGTTGAAAGTTCAAATGATTTGACCCAGTTACAGAGCTACAATTTGTACCCTGTGGCTCATTATCCGGTCGGATTTAAGATGCCTTCAATTCCAAAGTTTACAGGAACTACACTGCCGGAACTCCACCTGAAATCATATGTCCGCTCCATGAGAATTTATGATGTTGGGGAAGCAGAATTGGCTAATTCTTTTCATCTTACGCTAGCTGGACCGACCCAGAGTTGGTTTTTGAACCTCGAAAAACATCGGGTTAGATCATGGTCAGCCATCGTCCAAGAGTTTGTGGCGCAATATAAAACTAATGAAGAGCTTAAAGTCACAAGAAAACATTTGGAGATGGCTAAACAAGGTGGAGAGAATTCGTTACGAGGTGGAGAGAATTGGCTGCCTAAATGGTGGAGCGCCTAGATGAAGAAGAACAATTGGGAATGATAGTGAAAAATTTGAAACCCAAAATTCGGGTTCAAATGGGTCATCAGTTCTTTAGCAGGTTCAAGGCTCTGCTCCACGTGGGTAACGAAATCGAGGAGGACCTGGCCAAACAGGCCGAAATCAAGAAGTCTGCCTCTCAATACAAAAAGACTTCTACATCCGCTGTCAATCAAGTAACGTCTTACGGGTCCTATGGTAGAGGATACTCCAACAACCCTTATGGTCAAAGCTCTGTGAAAAACATTGGGGATTATCCTACACCGGGGTATCGCAACAACAATAATAACAACCCCCGGACGTTTGATCAGAACCGCTCACAGGATCAACATTTTTCACAATTACCGGGACCGTTGGGAAAGGTTTTTGAGCAACTGAAAGAAGCTGGGATTATGTATCCCATGAATCCGAGACCTCTACCACAACAAATACCGCCTCATTGGAACATGAATGAGCGGTGCAAATATCACCAAGGGTTTGGGCACACTATTAATAGTTGTATGGCTCTACGGCATGCTATCCAAAACCTGATCGATAGAAAGAGAATCCCAGATCCGTCAGCCCCGAATGTTGCCAGGAATCCCCTTCCTAATCACCGAATCAACGCTATCGAGGAGGATTTAGACTTACCAGATCCTGTATTCCTGATTAAACCTGTTGCGTATGCAGACAATGTTGAAGTGTTGAAATTTGGCTGTTTAAAGCCTTCACCCATAGTCACCGAATACATTCCCCCAAAGTCCCAAAAAATCGCCGGAGATACCGAAGATGAACCGAGGAAATCCGAGGCGACAAGGGCTCGGATATAACCGAGGAAAAGCAGTAAATAGAGACACCCATCAAAGTGCATATTCCTCACAAATAAACATGATCGCTTTTGATTGGAGCAAAGTTTCGCAAACTGAGGAAAAGTCGCCTCCAACCCCCGTTGAAATAACTGAAAAAGGAAATGATCCAGTTGCAACGTGGGTCCAATAGTTGACCCGTTCTGGGAGAGTTTACCAACCACCGAGTGCCAAACAATCTACTGATGCCACTACTCCCAAGGAACAGACAAAAGATCCGGAAGAAGGGCGTGTTGTTCAACAGTTGAAGAAAACACAAGCCCAAATCTCAATTTGGGGACTCTTAGTAGCTTCTAAACCACATCGGATGGCCCTAATGAAAATGTTAGACCAATCAGTTGTTCCTCTGGAATCCACCCCGAATGAGTTAACAACAATGATCGCTTCAATGGGGGTACAAAAGCAAGTACTTGGTTTTTCTAATGAAGATCTATCACCGCTCGGTCGGGATCATAATCAAGCCCTACACATCACCGTCGTGGCCTGTGGGATGTCTATCCCTTACGTTCTTGTGGATAACGGTTCTACGATTAATGTGTGTCCTCTGAAAACTGATGTTCGTTTGGGTATCGACTTAACTACATTAGAAGAATCGCCAGTCACGGTTAGGGCATACGACAATACCAAGCGAGAGGTACTGGGTTCCGTCATGCTGAGTATACAAATAGGGCCGGCCACGTTTACCACTGAGTTCTAAGTCATTGACATTCTATCAAGCTTCCACTTGTTATTGGGACGAGTTTGGCTACATGAGGTTAGGGCACTCCCTTTTTCACTTCATCAAAAAATGAAAATACCATTCAACGGCAACATCATTATCATTAAAGGAGATCCTGAAAGGGCAATAATGCCAAAAAATTCGCCTGTATTGGGAATCGGAAGCCAAGATGTCCAACTCGGGGGATTTTCGTATGAGCCGAAAGTACAAACTCTCACCACCCAAACTGTGAATTATCTACCCCCCAATGACATGGCTACCATGAAGGCGCAAGTCGTACAGATGATGAGGAAAATGAAATTCTTACCGAGAATTGGCTTTGGAAAATACAAAGCCGGCATTGCGCAAATGATTGAACCATACCAACAACCGAGTCCTCTTGCTGGGTTGGGATATACGGGGGATGATGATCGCATAAAAAGTGCCGTATTCACTGACAGATCGTTAAATGGGTGGTTCGTGAAAGAAGGTGAAGACTTCCCTTACTGCGGATTTCAAGAACCATGGGTAAATGAGGAGGGAAGGCGCCAGCCGGGATTAGAAATCTTCTTTGAAGAAGACTTGTATGTGAGCGAAGGTTTTACTCATACCTTCTCATCAAAGCTGAAAATAACCAAGCCACCTGCCGAGCCACTGGAAGATGAAGATATGTTGGGTGACATGTTTGAGGTTATGGCAATTGAGGAAGAAGACTATCTCGAGGACCCTGTACATCTCATACCTCCCGTTGAAGAGGAAAAGAAGAAAAAGAGAGAGAAGAATGTTGATAGAAATGTACAAAATTTAGAATGTATGCTATCTATACCAAATGTTGTTTCTATCAATAAAATTGACAATCTTTCCCCTTACTTTGATTCTTGTGATGTTGAAGTTATGAACGAAAATTTGAATGATGAACAAAGAATACAACCCATTGAAGGGGACATGATCACAATAAATTTGGGAACAACTGATGACAAAAAAGAGATAAAAATTGTGGCCGAGTTAAGCCATGACGAAAAAACAGACTTAGAAAATTTGTTGAAAGAGTTTGTTAGTATTTTCGCTTGGTCATACGCTAATATGCCGGGTTTAGACGCCAATATTGTGATGCATGAAATACACACTAAACCTGAATGCAAACCTGTCAAGCAAAAGTTAAGAAAACTAATACCTGAGTGGTCACTCAAGGTAAAAGAAGAAGTCACAAAACAATTGGATGTCGGATTCATACGGGTCGTTGAATACCCTACTTGGTTGGCCAACGTAGTGCCAGTACCAAAAGCCAATGGCAAAGTACGGGTTTGTGTCGACTATCGCAATTTAAATGCTGCATGTCCAAAAGATGATTTTCCACTGCCAAACATTGATCTCATTGTCGACAACACTGCAAATCATGCTTTAAAATCATTCGTTGATGGCTTTGCCGGGTATAATCAAATCAAAATGCATCCTGATCATCAGGAAAAGACGGCTTTTATCACGCCATGGGGTACTTATTGTTATACTGTCATGCCATTCGGGTTGAAAAATGCAGGGGCCACGTATCAGCGAGCGGCAACTACTTTATTTCATGATATGATTCATAAGGAAGTCGAAGTGTATGTTGACGATATGATCATCAAATCATTAGACCGAGCAAGTCATGTGGAAACTCTTCGGGTCTTCTTTGAACGGCTTATGCAATTTCAAATGCGTTTGAATCCTCATAAATGTGTATTCGGGGTCACCAAAGGCAAGATACTGGGGTATATAGTTAGCAGAAAGGGAATCGAGGTAGATCCAGCAAAGGTTAAAGCTATTCAAGAAATGCCAGTCCCTAAAACCGAAAAGGAAATACGAGGCTTCCTCGGGAGACTACAGTTCATCAGCAGATTCATTTCACAGTTGACTCGAACGTGTGAACCAATTTGTAAGCTACTCCAAAAGAGCTCAGATGGGCAATGGAACGAGCAATGCCAAGAAGCATTTGATAAGATTAAACAATATTTGTCCAAGCCGCCAGTCTTAGCATCTCCACAAGTAGGCACTCTGTTGATACTATACATGTCAGTCAACGACTCATCAGTTGGGGCAATGTTAGCATAACATTTGTTGAAAACAAGAACTGAACAAGCAATATACTACCTCAGCAAAAAGTTTTCTCCAGGGGAACAAAACTATACAGCTTTAGAGAAATCGTGTGCCTCGTTGGTTTGGGCCACCCAGAAGTTGCGACATTATATGTTGGTCTTTTCCGTGATCTTAATCTCTCGCATGGATCCTCTGCGATACTTGTTCGAAAAGCCAGTGTTGACTAATCGAATGGCTAAATGGGTATTTCTACTTTCAGAGTTTGACATTTCTTATGTAACTCAAAAGGCTATCAAAGGGCAAATCATAGCAGACCACTTAGCGGGTAATCCTATTATTGATACTGACGTACAGGACTTTGGATTTCCTGATGAAGGTATCATGGAAATTACGAAAGATGATGAATGGAAAATGTATTTTGACGGGGCTTGTAATCGAAATGGGAATGGAATCGGGATCCTGCTAATTTCTCCAGATCAAACCCATGCCCCTATGTCCTTTCGCCTGGAATTTCCTTGTACCAATAATATCGCGGAATACGAAGCTTGTATTGTCGGATTAGAAATCGCTTGGCGGAGAGGGGTTCACAAGATTTAAGTGTTCGGAGACTCCGCTCTCATTATTCATCAGATTTTGAAAAAATGGAAGATTAAAGAGGAAAAACTTGTGCCATTTTTAGCCCAACTCGAAGAAACTTCTGAAAAATTTGACTGTATTGAGTTCTTCTATATCCCGAGAACACAGAACAACTTTGCTGATGCCTTAGCTACTCTGGCCTCGATGATTGAAATTCCAGGGGAAAGAGAAGAAATTCAGATTCAGATTCAGAAGCGGATAAATCCAGTATTCTGCCTATCACTCGACGTTGAAAGTGGAAATGAGATTGATAAGAACGTTTGGTATTATGATATCTGGAAATTGCTCAAGCATGATGAATACCCGCCAAATATCGATAAAACCACTCGGGTTACACTTCGCCGACTCGCATCCCGGTTTATCATCTGTGCGGGAAAATTATACCGAAGAAATGATGATGGTATACACCTTCAATGTCTTGACGAAGAGAAAGCCCGAGCAATGATGGAACAAATTCATAGTGGAGAGTGTGGTCAACATATGAGTGGTCATACATTGGCACGTAAAATAGTGCGACAAGGGTATTACTGGCTAACGATGCAAAAAGATTGTTTTAACTACGTCAAAGGATGTCACCAATGCCAAATATACGCCAAGGCACAGAAACTCCCACCAAAAGAGTTATATCCTATGACATCTCCCTAGCCATTTTCCATCTGGGGTATCGACATAATTGGTAAGATCTCGCCAAAAGGAAGCAACGGGCATGAATATATTCTGGTAGCCATTGATTATTTCACCAAGTGGGTTGAAGCTGAGTCTTACAAAGATTTGAATGCCCGAAAAGTAGCTCGATTCATCCATCACAACATTATATGCCGATATAGGGTGCCACATGAGATCATATCCGATAATGGGACGCATTTTGAGGGTGAAGCCAACGAAATCATGGAAGAATATGGCATCAAACGCCACAAATATTCTCCGTATTGCCCGCAAACTAATGGAGCCATTGAGGCTACTAATAAGAATTTAAAGAACATCATTAGTAAGATGATCAGATCCGGCAGAGATTGGCCCGAAAAGCTCCTATATGCACTTTGGGGATATCGAACTACTAAGAGGGTTTCTACGGGATCAACACCTTTTTCCCTCACCTATGGAATGGAAGCAGTCTTACCAGTGGAAATGGAAATACCGTCTTTACGGGTTGTCTTGGAAAATCAAATCACTGAAAGTGATTGGATAAAGGCGCGGTATGAGGAATTGGCAATGATTGATGAAAACCGTCTGAGGGCTTCATATCAACATCAAGGGTATCAAAAACGTGTTGCTAAAGCCTTTAATAAAAAAATCCGAGACAGAAACATCGTAGTTGGGGATTTAGTACTCAAAGAAATTCGCGAACCAGCCCGAGACCCACGAGGAAAATTTTCGCCAAAGTGGACAGGCCCCTACATTGTTACCAAAATCCTATCTGGAGGTGTCGTGCTTCTTACCGACATTGATGCCAAGAGTTAAACTTACCAGTCAACCTTGATCGATTGAAGAAATACTACCAGTAAGACTGTATTCATGAACTACGAAGACCTGAGCACCCCAAAAAAAATCAAAAAAAATAAAATAAAATAAAATTATTATCTGGGGAAACGTAGGCAACCTGAAATTAGGCCCGGTCTATTCATTATAATAATATTCATCCATTTGAAAGCAAAAAGGGAGACAGAAAGAGATTTTCCATATATATAATCAAAGTCAAGCTACTACATACTCTTCCATGTAAACAAACCTACATACACCAAACTCCTACATACTTTTCCTACAGACCCGCCTACCTACATACAAAAAGCTTTCATAGAGAAGCAGTATACCAAACATAACCTAAACAAAAAAACCATCAGTCAGAAGCGGAGTATAAGATCCTCTCTCGATCCATGGTCTGATATGAAGCAAGTACTGTCTCCTCCGTCACTTGTGAGTCTGCAAACCTATACCACCTCATCATCATAGGCTCGTGCTCAATGGTCTGACGAACTCGACGCCAAACATGCAGTACAACGTCAGACCGGGTCACCTGGGTAATGCCGAGCTCTCCTCCATGGAATCGACGAACAAAACGAGTAGACCAAAGACCTCGTAAAGTCGTCTCCAACCTCGGGGTAATAGGCAGCGCAACCGAAGAAAAATCTCTAAGTGGGAGGGGTATACTCAGAGGAAGGCCGAACTGTCTAATCAACCGGCTGGGTATGTAGAACGATGTCTCTTGTAAACCACGGAATCGGAGATAGTTCTGCCCACCCATACTCATGATCATGGTCCTCATGCGCCACCATGGGATATCACAACGAATCGACGAAGAAGACTCAGAAAAACGCACATCCCAGTCGAAGGATGACAAACGATGGATCAGGGCGTAGTCGGGACGAAGAAAGAAGTGTCGAGCATCCCAGGGAAGTCGAATCCCCAAATATCGAAATCTCTCAATAACCCACATATACAACAGATATGGGCTACCCCGAAAATGGCTAAGTCGGCACTGAACCACGGCATCCAGAACATTCAGTGTCTCCGCCAGTAAGATGGGAGTCACCAAATGGCCGCATCTAGCCTCAGATACAACCCGAATAATAAGAGGATCAACCATAATAGCATCATCAGTAACTAGAAGCATCTGTGAAAAAGTAAAGATCATACAGGCAGTAGTCTGACCTGAAAAATAAGCCGGATCATCACCATGCTGCAGGAAGAAGTCAGCCAGGCGACGTAAGTGGAGCCGTCTGTCTACAATCATCGACCGACACTCACTCTCCCGCAGTCCCAAAAACTCCGCCAGCATAACCCGAGGGCTCCTCGCATCCCGCAAAGACGCCAACGGCCATGAGAGAGCCTGGCGCATCAACAAAGTGAACTCCTCGATCGTCGGGCAGAGCTCGTCTAACCCGATACGGAAGCAATGATCCTCAGCATCCCAGAACTCGGTAAAACCAAGAAGGAACAAATAGTTGATCTCATACGAGCACCAACGGTGAAGATGGCTCAGGTCGCCCCAGTTGAGACCGCAGTCGTCCTCGGCCAAAGACACGAAATCAGACAAGAGGGAAAAGGCAGCACTGGTACGAAAGATAGACATGTTGACAGAAGAAAGACAATCTACTTTTAGGCTAAAAGGGTAGAGTGAATAGTGATTCTGATGGGAAAAAGGGGCAAATTCGTGCTCTATTTATAGCAAAAATGCACAAGCCAACCGCACGGCTGGCTGCCAACCATACGGTTGCCTCCCAACCGTACGGCTACCCCTTGTGGGTAGGGCGTGCGGTTGGCTCTCCCCCTTGCCAAAAATCTCCGTTTTTCCAAATCTTTGTTTCCCAAAATTCTTCTTCACAATAATTGCATGCATATAAATTGAATAATCACTTGCCAACACGAGTACTTGACCATTTTTGTAATTAAATTCGCATATATTTAATAATTTCGCCAATATATATAATTAATCATTTTTCATTTTAATCAAGTTCATAATGATTTTGCCAACACTTGTTATATAACCATTTCTTCCAAATACATTCACAATAATATTATAACATTCACATCACATCACACGCAAACATGTTTTCTGTAAAAAGCATAAATATTTTATTCATAAAATCAAAACCGGTCACACTAATAAACCAACATTTTTTCCTAACAAAACAAACACATTTAAATTAACCACTAAATTAACAAAGTTTTTATTAAAATCAAAACATTACTAAATGAACTACTTAAATTAAAAATATTTTTTCCTAAACAAAACCTAACATCTTCAAACCATCAACGCTGAGGAGAAGGGGGAGGATCCATCGTGCGCGGCCGCTTCGCTTCCGTCTCTCCCGCACCCTCCGCTGGACTCTCCGAGAGCGTACGACCCTCGCCATGAGGAGAGGGACCAAGACGGGATGTACGCCTCGACTGCTGGACCAACTGAGATGGCGCCGCCGATCGGGACCGCGAGCGTGACGGATGGTAGGTGACAGTCGTATCTCCCGCCAAGCGCCTGCTGTACCGCCCCATGTACTCCGTAGGGAAGGGAGCCGCAAACGTCAGTAGTCCGTACATGTTGAAGTAGCTCCTTAGCAACTCAGCTACCTCGCGGAGTCGGAATAAGCCCATCTGCCACAAAACCAATTTGTTAGTCATCATTCACAATAATTCATTTACTTAACTTTTTAAAAGATAAACATACCTCCTCGTCCGAGACGTGCACTAGGGCCCCCATCCGCTCGTCGTCCACAGGCACATCAGGAATCCGGTAGCTCTTATGTAGACGGAGATCCAGGTAAGGAATGTCCCGCGGGTACTCCGGGATCGAGTAGGACGTCGACGCCCCACCAGCCTGTGACGGACCAGCTCCACCATCGCCGCCCGTCGGGGGTATGTCCTCCCCGGTATCCTCTCCCATCTTTGACTCGAGCGCCACCGCTTTTCCCTTCCCCTTGTCACCGCCCTCACCGGCCGAAGTCTGGCCGATGCCCGCCTCCACTCCCAGCTGGACCTCCCTCTCTCGTAACTCCCGGAAGACTATGCCGCGAGCCGCTCCTGAGGAAGGGGTAGATAAGGAATATGGCCTCAACCCCACTGATCCAGCACCCGGCGACCCCACGGGCGTGCGCAGCAAAGGCGAGAATGACACATGCTGGGCCCAATCCATATCTCCGGACCCATAGACGGGCGACGACCCTGACATCGACCCACGTCCCTCGGGTGTCTGTACAGCCTTCAGCATCTATCGCATATCCTCCGAAGACAACTGGGTGTCCTCCCTGCCATCGCTGGTGGAATGGGCGGCCTTGATACGGGACTCCGACCTCCCAACGGACTCCTCCCACCCCTTGTGACCCTACCTCGCCCGGGCGAGACCGCAGCAGTCTGCCCCTCGACCCCTCCTCTGCCTGACCCAACCGGGGGCAACCCGCCGTTGCTTCCTCCCAAAGGCACCTCCTCCGACCCACCTTCTTCATCCTCCTCCTCCTCCATCTGCTGCGGCTCCGCGTCCCTCTCACCATGCGGATCTTCATCGTCTGAATCTGCAATCCCCTTTGCCCTCCGGTTCAGCGCAGGAGCGGGCTGATGTGGGACCCTCTGCGAGATATACAGCTGTCCCTGGATGAACATCGAATCTCCCCCGATGGCAGCGTACCTCGCGTATATCACCCTGCCGCGCACTCCCTTCATCTCCCTCATCTCCGTACTCCCCCTCAACCAGGAAGCCCTCCATCGGGATGCCTCCCAAAAACGAGACCCGCTCCTCTGAAGATAGCATAACTGGCCGCCTCATCGCCACTGGGGGCCAGGCCGGAACCCTGAAGCCTAACCTGGGGGTGTGCTGCAGCACCACGCGCTCCCCTAGGTAAAAAGCCGCACCATACTCGTGCAAAAATAGTCGCCTCGAACGAGCCGCCACCAACGCATCCGCATACCCCCACTGCTGCGTCACGAATGCGGGCCATGGGCTCCACTGCACCTGCCACATTGAATATACACAAATATTATTTAAATCTCAGTTAAGTCAATCTCATACCCGATCTAGCTGAAGACCTGCGACGTCGCCTGCACTGACGTCCGGGGTTAGATATCGATACACCCCAACTATGTTCCCGCTGTAATACCGTCTGAAGAGCGGGAACTCATCTGCGAAGGTCTGGTGCAGATGGATCTGACCAATACCCTGATGGGTATGCGTAATGAACCACATCTGTTGCAAATTATCACAATTAATAAAATCGTCAGTTTTTAAAATCAGATGCTCTTCTCGTAAAAAGATAAATTGAGATTTAATTTAAGTAATTACCTCCCAAAGCGTGACCAGTCCGCGATGGTTGAGCTCCATATGACGGCACACCAAATCCATCGACTCGTACAACACTGCCAGTACATAACCTCCCCAGGCAAATGTGTACAGCTGATCGAAGAACCGCAAGTAAGGCAGCCACCATAGCCGTAGGTTATCGCCGCCCCGTGCGTAGAAGAAGTCGTGTATCAATAGCAGTATAAAACACCGAGACAGCTGTCGGACCTTCTGTCGTGTCATCGGTCCGTCCCCAAACCTCTCTCTCTCCGCCTCGATGTGATGAACCATCGCAGTGTGGGGTATCCCGTCTGCCACAATCCGACTTGGTCTCCAACCTAGTGTCGCTCCCATCCCATCTAGTGTAACTCGCAACCGGGGGTTGGGCGCCAGAGCTTCTCCTCTAAATGGAAGTCCCGTTAACACGAATACGTCCTTCGGGGTCAGTGTCATCTCTCCCCAACTCCAATGGAAGGTGTGCGTCGTATCCCACCATCTCTGTCCCAGTACTGTCGGCAGACTCACCGATCGCTGGAACTCTCCGCCAGGCAACACCTCGATAAATCGTCCGAACGGGGTCGCGCTCAAATAGGCCCTCACCAACGGGGGTTGCTGATCTCGTAACTCCGGTGCGGCACGAGTGAGACCGCGGCAACGTCCAATCCTCTGATACAATCACATGTTTTAATAAAATTTAGAAACTCACTATTTCAATTAATATTGGATAATGCATATTTTAAAAATAAACTATGTTAAGTATGTTGATTATGGCAAGTAATTATTAAATTTATCATATTTCATGCATATCATGGCATTGCATGTTTTAAAATATCATATGGCATAAAAATCAGTATATACCCGAGTACGGCGACGGATCTCATGTGCCGCAGGCTCCATCAGTAGCCACTCCCGTCACTTTCCCGGTGAGATCAAGGGCACGTCACGATACATCGCTCGCTGTAAAGAGCCGTCTGCCCCCAGTGGCCCCTCCCAGGCCACACCCTCCCAGTCGTCGTGATGCCTCGCACATACTAGTCGGCCGTCCATCATCACCGTGATAGAATCCATCTCATCGCCAGGCAGTAGCTCCGGCTCATCCCCACCCTCCGGTGGGCCCCCCTTCATCATGAATACGAAAATCGATAGTAGTCTCGCAAATGCTATCACTCACACTCGTGTAAAATACTCACTCAATGTTTTTGAAATCAGATATTTATATGCTAGAGAGAGATTGCAAGAAGAAGTGACGAGAATGATCCAAACAGCCGCCTATTTATAGATTTTGGAGGCCAGCCGCAGGCTAGCCAACCGTACGGCTAGCCCCCAACCGTACGGTTGGCTGCCAGCCGTACGACTGGGGGATCAGGCCTGCGGCTACCTCGTGCGGCTACCCTCATTTTTTGACCAGTTTGGTTAAAAAAATAAAAATAAGTGAGGGGAACAATGACAAGTTCTGGACCAGTCTTTTCCAACACAAGAAGACCAAGACTCACGCACACGCACGAGACGACTGATCAAACCCCAAAGTTTGACACTCCAAAAGTCTGTGGAGGAACCGAAATTCAAAAGGATGGATCCATTATCCGCAAGGCTTGAATCTGATTGATAAAAAGGGAAGGTGTAAAAGAGGAATTGGGTACCAGAAAAAATTGAAATAGTAGAAAAGGGCAAAATCCCGTTGGTGCAAGAGAGAAAAAATGGAGAAAAATAGAAACGAAGAAAATCGACAGGGAGAGCCACACTAAGAGTGACAGCTGTGCCAAAAGGCGGAGGGCTACATCTTAGGTCAGTAAGGCTCCTGTTTTGGAAAAAGCCAAGAAAGAAAAGGGCAAGTAAAATTCGGAAGCCCAAAAAATAAATGGGCCGGATAATCAAAAGAGGGAGCAATAAGGGTATCAAAAAACAGAAAAACGATACAGGACCAACATCTTCCTTGTAGAAAAGATCAGAGGGTAGCTTGAGGATGATTGGGAAATCCAAGCGAAATTCTATCCCCACGACCGAAGAGAGGAAGACTGAGGGTAGAGAACAGTCAGATCCCAAAATCCAGGCACAACGGTCCGAATGTTTTAGGAAAAGTTGATTCAAAATTCTGATTCCCGATAAAGCCAAAGGTCAAAACTGAGGGTAGAAAGGAATGGGAAAGAAAAGGCACTCCAACTTGCAAAACAGTTCTCTCTAGCATGTTATTTTTAATAAACCAACAAAGCAGTAGCGGAACCATGGCAATGAGACAGGGTTAGTGGGAATTTTCTCGGATTCCTCAGAGTTAGGAATTCTTCGCATTCCCCACGATGGGAATTTTTCCGAAATCACTTTCCCCACGAAGGGAAATAACGACTCCACGTGTTCCCCACGAAGGGAATTTTCTCAGATTCCTCAGAGTTAGGAATTCTTCGCATTTCCCACGATGGGAATATTTCCGAAATCACTTTCCCCACGAAGGGAAATAACGACTCCACGTGTTCCCCACGAAGGGAATTTTCTCGGATTCCTCAGAGTTAGGAATTCTTCGCATTCCCCACGATGGGAATTTCTTCCGATCCCCTTTCCCCACGAAGGGAAATAACCTTTATCACATATTCCCCAAGAAGGGAATTTTTCCTGGATTCCTCAAGGTAGGAATTCTTCGCATTCCCCACGATGGGAATTTTTTCTCCGATCCCCTTTCCCCACGAAGGGAAATAACCTGTACCGTGCTTTCCCCACGAAGGGAACAACTTTATCCCCCACACTCCCCACAATGGGAGTTTTTAAATTTCTCAAAAGATATTGATTTCTTCTTACTCCTGATCCCCATGAAGGGATATATCACAAAACCGAAAACACTCTTTCACTTTTTGGGAAACCTTTGAAGCACTTTTCCCAACGAATTGTCGAAACTTCTCATGTAAAGTCTTATACACTGAGGGTGGTGAGCTACTGAGGGTAGCATACCGCTGAGGGTAGACTGATAAAAAGATTGATGTATCGTGTTCCCCGGTCGAAAGAAAAGGGACGGTCGTGAATTGCATCGCCTTGAAACACAATGAGATCTATAAGCCAGAAAAGGTACATTCCGATTCAATTATCATCATATGGAGATTCACCCGAGAGTCATGAATCGTTGTATTCTTATCGTCCCTAAATTCTTGCAAGCAAGAATCCCGGGACGAGAGCGTCTGTGAACACCCCAATCCACGACTCTGGTGTGAACGCCGATTTTCTTAAAACAAGCATCTCGCATCAAGTATTGAGTCATCAGGCATATAAAAGACCATTATGAAAGACTCCGTTTTTCGGCCGCGTTGGGAGTCTACTATACCCTTTGTTGCCTCTTCGCTTACTCAGGTTGCGGGGTGCGGGGTAACGCCCCGTTTGAAATTGGGGTTTTTCCCGAGTGTTTCTGTGCGGTTTTGTGAGCCAGCCGCACGCCCCAACCGTACGGTTGGCTGCGAGCCGTACGGTTGGCACCCAGCCGCACGCCCCAACGCACGCACCAACCGCACGCCCCAACCGCATGCCCTAGCCGCACGCCCTGCGGCTACCCCCTACGGTTGGCCTCCTTTGGAGCATTTTTGGCGGAATTTGTTCTATAAATAGGACCCTTGGGCTCTCATTCTAGGCATCAACACCCAATAGTGTTTCTAGTAAATGGAGATTCTGTCAAAATTATTAGAGAGGTTTTTTGAGGGAATTTCTAGAGAGAGAAAGTTTTGGAGAGAGAAAGTGTTAGAGAGAGAAGGGGGCAAGGAAGGAAAATCAAGGCAATGTTCTGTTCTATTTTTCAAGCGCATCAGGTATATTTTTCTACAACTTTTCTAATTTTAATACTGCATTTAAATATTTGTTTTAATATAGAAATTTAGATAACTTGCAAAGAAGTTCATTGTTTTCAAAATATATCCTTTCTAAATTTACAAGAAATCTAAAATCCGTTTTGACACGTTTTCAAAACAAAATAAAAATACAAAAACAGTTTCCAAACAAGTGGAACTACGAGACTCTGATTTCATTTTATGAATGAATACGTAGGCGCTTGTAAAGCTCGAGTCTGATTTCAAAATATTGTTTTAATCTAAATTTATCGAGAAAGGACTATTGTAGAAACTATCCAAACTACTTGCAAGATATCTAAGATAGGAATTAAATACATGATCCATTAAGAGACCAAAAGGGCGAATTGGGTGCCTAACACATTCCCAATTCGTAACGTAGTTCCCGAACCCTAGCAAAGTAAATTTTTAAACGAATCTCTAATTTTGAACGTATGAGCGATAATTCATTTTCGAATTGTCTTTCGTACGATCTTTTTGTGAGAATCCGGACCCATACCCCGAGAGGAGAGAAAAGAGTCCTTGTTCTCGGTTTTATTTGAAAACGTGTTTTGTAGAGTCGCCAGTTTGTTTTACGAGAAAACAAACAAAAGATCGTACGAAGGATAATTCGAAAACGAACTATCTCTCATACGTTTGAAACCAGAGATTCATTTTGAAAATTGACTTTGCTAGGGTTCGGGAACTACGTTACGAATTGGGAAGGTGTTAGGCACCCAATTCGCCCTTTCGGTCTCTTAATGGATCATGTATTTAATTCCTATTTTAGATATCTTGCAAGTAGTTTGAATAGTTTTCAGAATAGTCCTTTCCGGATAAATTTAGTTTTAAAACAATATTTTGAAATCAGACTCGAGCTTTTCGAGCGCCTACGTATTCATTCGAAGAATGAAATCAGAGTCTCGTAGTTCCTTTCTTTTGGAAACTGTTTTTGTATTTTTGTTTGTTTTGAAAACGTGTCAAAACAAGATTTTAGATTTCTTGTTAAACTTAGAAAGGACTTGTTTTGAAAGCAATGAACTTCTTTGCAAGTTATCTAATTTTCTGTATTAAAAGTGAAATTAAATGCAGTACTGAAATTAAGGATTTGGTAGAAAGTTATACCTGCTGCGCTTGAAGAAGATAGGAGGACTTTGCCTTGACTTCCTTCTCTCTCTAGAGCTTTCTCTCTCTAAAGCTTTCTCTCACTAGCCTTCTCTCTCAGAATTTCTCTAAAAATGACTTTCTAGAGACTTTGACAAAGCTCCTACTTACCCAAAATACTATTCAATGTTGATGATCCCAAAATGGGATCCCAAGGGTCCTATTTATAGGAAAAATCTCGCCAAAAACGCTCCAAAGGAGGCCAACCGCAGGGGGTAGCCGCATGGCGTGCGATAAGGGTGTGCCAACCGTACGGTTGGCAGGTAGCCGTACGGTTGGGTGTGCGACAGGCGGCGGCGGTATGTGCCAACCGTACGGTTGGGAGCCAACCGTGCGGTTGGGGGTCGTGCGGTATGTGCCAACCGTACGGTTGGGAGCCGACCATGCGGTTGGGGGGCGTGCGGCTGGCTATCAAAAAAACCTAATTTCAGGTCGATCCCCGTCCTAGTAAGCGAAGTGGCAACAAAGGTTGCGGTATATTCCTAACGCGCTCAAAAATCAGGATTTTTCCTAACGATCTCTCGTATGCATGATGACTCAAGACTTGATGCAGAATGCTTGTTAGGTTCACGCGAGAGTCGCGGATTGGGGTGTTCACACTTTTGTTTGTTTTCTCGTAAAACAAACTGGCGACTCTACAATACACATTTTCCTTTAAAACCATAAAAAAAAACCGAGAACGGAGGATTCCCTCTCTCGGGTCGGGGGTCCGGATTCTCACATAGTTGGACTACTAATGGACACCACCCTGCTGTGGGTCTCCTAGTGTAGTTCTTTCCAAAGTGTCGATGTGGCTTGTATGAGGTGTTCTCCTCGTTAACTATTCGGAGTGTCGTCCTTGAAAAAGTGTCCTGCGTGAGTTATCTCCGAATGACTTACTTGGAGAACCAACTCCCTAAGCCACTCCCCACTCGGAGGAGACATGGACAACAGCCTTCAGGATTTGTTTTTCTGGGCCTAGAAGACCACGGGGTGAAACTGAGACATTATGCAAGAGATATGATACTGACCAATGTGATGTGTTTGTATATTATTATTATTGTTATTGTTGTTGTATCATATCTATGTTGTTTATGTATATAATGCCTCAGATGTGATGGGAATAACATTATTTGGATCGGACAGGATTGGACGGATCGTAATACACATAGGAAAACAATGGCTACCCATGTAACACCTCCGCTTTAATCTACAGGACAACACCCGTAATTAAGACCTGGAGTGCTACTAACCCATCTTAGATTAACTAAAATGGGTATATATATAAATGTATAAAGAAATCCAAGTAGTAATATAATGCGTGTCAAACAACAACTTCGTAATATTATACAAACCAACTAAGTAAAGTTAAGATAATATACAATACTTTGGGCTAGCCGTGGCTTCCCGAGATAACATATACACAACAAAAATGAATCCGTAACAGAGCCTTCTATATCGATCCCGAACCCACCATCCTGTTAACATCACACGTCCCCTATGTACCTGTAATATTATAGAAAACAGGGAGAGCTCACAACCCAGTAAGGGGAAAATATAGGGGATAACGTGTTTAAAAAGCATAATCATTAGTTTCGATAATAGTTTATACTTCACCAATCAATCCATGAAATAATGCAATTTGATGATAATATACTCCTTACCCATCAGTCCAATTAAATAACATGATTTCACATATAAATAATGCATGCTCATGCATATGTAGGTTACCTCCCTTTTTGTCAACCATTACATTGAATCACTAGAATATGGATGAGCCAAGATAGAAAATGATACAAGTCTGCCTGCCCAAGACCATAGCCGGTCCTTATCAGGAGATATAACTGGACTGAATCATAACTGTAACAATGACCGTGGACCCAACCATCCCACTAGAAGATCTATCCATGAGCATTCATAACATGGGCCTGACCGCCCTCAAGAGACATAAGATCGAGATCATACCATGGCCTCTCTGTCTCGGTTGATTATCAACATATAATAACAATTAAGACCATAGTCCACCATATCACATCAACGGCTCATTTCCATATCAACCAGAATATTAGTGTCTTGTCGTTGTCTAGATTTTCAAACTACTCACTGTTGGCTGTAGACTGTCGACGACGTGATAATCCCCCTGGAAGTTTAGGGCTTTTCAACCTAAGGGCAGCAGGCCTTGCCTATTTTTCATACCGGCAAACACTAACCACAATTATTCTCCTTCACCAACGGAAGGCCCAAACATAGATACTGATAACTGTGGGCAACATCCCACCATATAACATAACCGAGAATATATCCAGATATGAGTGAAGAACTCCCGAAGATAGATAATCAAATATTCAAGAATGTCATATGAGCATAGAAATCCATCCACAACATGGATACGAGATATAATTCTCGCAAGAGACAATTTTCGCACCATATGTCATAAGAATGCTATGAACTTTCCATGACATGATCAAGATGCCAGGTTGACACAATAATGATGCATAGCGTGCCATTCATGCTCTAAATATAAACTAGAAACAACATATGCCATATAAACCTCATAACATCATACTTGTCCCTTGGTTCATACCAAAATCATTTATTAGTTTAATCATATCAACTTAACACATATACACCCGAGAGACATCCCATAGATATCAATACTATGTGAATATCGAGTTTATATGACATACCTCACTTCACTTTACGAAATTCATAGCTCAATCATGCACAATGTATGGATATTAAATGATATGATCAACATGTTAACATTCATGTATAAAATCATCCATGTATAATCAATAACAAGAGATATGTAGTTAATATATCACGTATATGTATATCATCCATTTCTTTTTGAATAAAATCATATTATCAAGCTTAGAGAAGATATAACCCCTACCTCAAGTTTGTAGACCAAAAGAAAGAAGAAAGATGTAAATCGAAGCCCTGTTCGGTGAAATACTCAAGCTCTTGCGTCAACACGTTCCTAGCGTAGCAAAATCCCCGAATCAATGATGTATGAACCCAATCCATGTAGCCAAAGCTCACGCTTGAGCTTTTATAGAAGAAAATCAAGGTAAAAGATGATGAATAGTACCTTAGAGATGGGTTTGGATGATTTCAAGCTTGAATCCTCGATTCAAACGGATAGCATGGGATAGCATTAAGTCGGTTTAGCATACTTTAGAACCCTTCCACTATAGTATGGCGAACCAATAGTGTTGGAAATATACAAGTATGCATACCTGTATACGTAGCGAAAATAATATTGGATCTTGTAAAATTGGCCTTACGGTACTCACATTTGCGTAGTGTTACTCGAATAGCTAACACTATGTCCACAGCTTCAAGTGCTTTCTACGAGGAACCCTAGAATGTGCTTGAGAACAGATGACGGCTGCCTCTAATTTTGTTGTGTATTGTGTAAAATTATTTAGGTTTAAAGACCCTTTCGCCCTCATATCACTTAGATTATATTCAATTGCTTTCCCAACGATGTCCCTTTAGGCCGCATCAGTCTTAGCCATATGATACACATCAAAGTAGCATACACTAAACTTCCTCTTCATGATACAATCAAAAGTCACATAGGGAAAAAAAAGTATAGGATCATGCACATCGTATTAATCCTTAAGGACTCACACAGTTAAAAAGAAGGGATATTCTTTCGCTTTCTTATATAGGTCGCCAAGCACATGTAGTATGACTTACATGTTATGGTGGAGTTCTCTTTCAATAAAGAGCGTATGTCACTACCAAACACCGTACAGATCTTAGTTCACTCACTGTGAAGCGCCTAACCCAAAAAATCTACTTGCTCGTTCGTCTCAACGCCTAGTTGAAATTTTGCATCCAGCTATTCACATGTTATATATGGATAGTGGGTTATCCATATTCAGTCTTCGAAAGACTCTAACTGTTGACATACTCATACCATGATATCCCAACAATGGGTAAAGTATGTGCTAGCAGTTATATTAAAACAATAACATAAGAGCAATAAATTCTAAAAAATATTATTAATAATAATATAAACGACATCAAATATCCTCTATGGTCAGGAAGCAAACAATCACAACCTACGTAACCCTAGAATCCTAACATGAGCCTGGTAAATGTCTCTAACTATAGGCTTAGTCAAGGGGTTCGCAACCATTCGACTAGTAGAGATATGCTTAAGGACCACTTCCTTTTGCGCAACCATGTCACGAATGAAATGGTATCTAATGTCTATGTGTTTGGTTTTCCCATGATACTTAGGATCCTTGGAGTATACAAGAGCTGCCAAGCTATCACAATATATCGTAACCTTCTCTGAAGCGTTTTTAACAATGCCAAACTCTCAAAGGAATCTTCTCAACCAAACACATTCTTGAACAGCAGCCGAACAAGCAACGTACTCTGCCTCCATTGTAGATAGTGCAATACAAGTCTGCTTCTTGCTGCACCATGATATTGCTCCATCGTTGAGCAAGAAAGCATAGCCTGACATCGATTTGTGTCCGTTTGGGTCACCTCCCCAGTCAGCATTGGTGTATCCAACCATACGCAAATCCGATGCTTGATATCAAAGCATATAAGCAGCTATCCCTTTTAGATATCAGAGTATTCTCTTCACTGCTTTCCAATAAGCAATGCTAGGATTCCCTTAGAAGCTACTGACAAGACCAACTGCATAGCAAATGTCGGGCCGTGTACACATCATCGCATACATCAGCGTTAGCATACGGAACACGAGCCATCTTCTCCTTGTCATCAGGAGTCTTAGGACACATATCTAGACTTAAGGTATTACCCTTCTCAACAAGAGTGTCAATGGGTTTATAAGCTTGCATCTGAAAACGCTCAAGTACATTTCTTATGTAAGTCTCTTGAGACAAACCAAGAACTTTCCTTGATCGATCTCTTAGGATCTTAACTCCGAGCACATAGCTTACCTCTCTCATGTCTTTTATTTCAAAATTTGAAGACAACCATGTTTGTATGGCGACAACTATCTCCTTGTTGTTTCCAGCAAATAGTATGCCGTCTACATACAAAAAGAGAATCAAGAAACTATTCCCAGAACGTTTAACGTACACACAGTGGTCCTCCTCGATCATCATAAACCCATTTGAAGAAATGGCTCGATGGAATCTTAGGTACCATTGTCTAGATGACTACTTCAACCCATAAATGGATCGTTTAAGCTTATAAACTTTGCGCTCTTTCCCGCTAGCTATAAAACCAACAGGTTGGTCCATATAGATTTCCTCATCTAGTTCTCCATTGAGAAATGCAGTTTTAACATCTATCTAAAAAAGTTCTAAATCCATATGAGCGATAATAGCTAGAATGAGGTGGATTGAGGCAAACCTCACTACCAGTGAGAAGGTTTCCTCATAGTCAACGCATTCCTTTTGGGTGTAGCCTTTCGCCACAAGGCGAGTTTCATACCTATCAATGGAACTATTTGCCTTGAGTTTGACTTTTAGAACCCATTTGTTTTCAATAGTCTTTCGCCCCGACGGAAGATCTACTAAGTCCCAGACATTATTCTTCCTAATAAACTCCATCTCATCAATCATTGCAACTTTCCATTTAGCCGAAGCAGGGGATGTGATAGCCTTCTGATAATTTCTAGGCTCATCTACATCTTGCGGCGTAAATATGAAAGCTGCCCCCTCAATCTCAAAACGACGATGTGGGATACTCTCACGATTGCTCCTACGCAAGTGTGGACTTTGGGAATCAGTCTCTAATGGAGGGACACTCCCATTAAGAGGTCGCACACTCCCACTAGGAAGCGAGTCGCTCTCAACATCCTCATTCAGATTTGAAACACCTTCGTTCGATTCAACCATTTTAATCAACTAAATGTTTCTGTCCACATCCCCTCTCTCGGGGAATTCCTTCTCTAGAAAATCCACATCTCATGACTCAATCTCACAAACAGTTCCATCTTCTTGTTCACCAAGCATCACATATCCTTTAGATTCCTCAGAATATCTAATGAATATACACTTATGCGCCCTAGGGCCTAGTTTCCCATGCGAATGAGAACTAGTGTGAATATATCCCGCCGCACCCCATGGGCACAAATGGCTTAAGTTAGGCTTCATGCCCGTCCAAAGCTCACAAGGCATTGATGAAACATATTTAGAAGGCACACAGTTGAGGATCTAGACCGCAGCTAAGATAGCATCCCCCCAGAAAGATATTGGGAGGTTAGCTTGCGCCATCATCGATCTAACCATATCGAAAAGGGTTTTATTCCTTCTCTCCGCTACACCATTTTGCTGCGAAGTATATGGAGCAGTTAACTGCCTCTGAATACCTTTTTCATCACATAGCTATTTAAATAACTCAAATAAATACTCACGTCCATTATCAGTACGGATAGTCTTAATGGTCCTCCTACTTTGATTCTCAACCAACCTCATAAATTGTTTAAAGCAATCTAATCCTTCAGACTTATGGGAGATCAAATGTATAAAATCGTAATGTGTGTAATCATCTATAAATGTGATGAAATAGCTAGCACCATGCCTTGCCCTCAGACTAAGTGGGCCACAAATGTCTGAATGTACTAATTGCAAAGGAAAATATGCTATAGTGGCTTTTCCAAACGATTTTCTAGTTGACTTTCCTACTAACCAATGCTCACAATTGGGCAAACTAACTTTAGCGAGCTGACCTATATGACCAAATCTAGCATGCCAAATTGCAAAATTATCAGTATAAGTCAAAAAATAAATAGAATTATTATTACTAGAATAACAAATATCCAAAACAAATAATAAATCCGAAATAAAACCACTATCATAAAAAATTATTCCATTAAAAATGCTAACATTATTGTTTTTGAAAATAACTCGAAATCCTAGCCTAAACAAAGTAGAAACTGATAGAAGGTTCGTCGAATATCAGGAGCAAACAATACATCATGGATCAACAGGTTGCGTCCACCACTTATGCTCAGCTTGGAGGTACCAATACCTAAAACTTGAACAACTTCTCCATTGCCCACATAAAATACTTTGCTTCCTACTGGTATCTAGCGGTACTCCACATATCCAACTCGATCCCTCACGACATGTTCAGCTGCTGCTGAATCCACAATCCAATCATAGGAAGGATGAGCTACCATAACATGGCTTGTTACATAAACAAGAGGAGAATTATAATTTAGGACTACCTTCTTTGGCTCAGCGCAGTCATGAGCGAAATGACCTTCCTTACCACAGTTGAAGCATGCTTTGCTAGCACTGCCCTTCTAGCCACCACGCTTGCCCCGCTTACGTTTGGTAGAGTTTGCCTTCTTAGGCGCAGGTTCATCATCGCTCCTCTTCCCATTGTTCTGGTTCTTGCGCTTAGACCCAGATGTCTTGTGCGAACCAGAGTGAACCATAAGAGAGGAATTATTAACTTTAGCAGCTTCCAAGCGCTCAGCCTCTAACTCCAAATGACGTGCTAGATCATCAAAAGTTTTGATGTTTTCATTGTGCATCATATTGACTCTCATATGTTCCCATGAATCAGGTAGAGAACGAATCCCAGCTTGAACCTGCTGCTCATCGCTCAAGTTGTTCGCAGCTTCTTTGAGCTTGCAAATCATAGTCGACATCTGTCTAAGATGCTGCTTCATCGGGGGTGTTAGAGTGCATCTTATATAAGTCAAACATCAAAGTCAACGCGCGTAACCTAGGAGATGAAGTGGAACCATACTTAGCTTTCAGGGCATCCTATATTTCTCGAGCAATCTTACAGTCCTCGAATGCGCTGATCAAGTCATTGTGCATGCTGCTAAGCATAATAAAGCGCGCACAACAATCCTTCTTGACCCACTGAGTGTAGGCCTCTTGATCGCGCCGATGTTGGGCACCATTGCCATTCTCCGGTGGTGGAGTCAAAGAGTGGGTCAAGGTTTCCAAAACCTCTTGCTCATCAAGGAGATATTGAATTTTACGGTGCCAAATATCATAATTGTCACCATCCAATTTCTCTCCTTTGTTCAAGTCAGCAATAATGCTCTTAGAAGTCATATAATATGTGCAAAAATAAGGATATTTAATAAGGATATTATTATCAGCACAGGACACATAATATTTTGCAGCACAAATCTAAAATAAAATTTCATAGTTCACACATGACATGAGATCGAAAGATCTCTACGCTTAAAATCATCTCCCCCATCATGTGATACTATTAAATTAAAATTTAAATTACACGTAAAATTGTATAGGAGCTTTGTGACGGCCCAAATCCCGCTAAGAGGATTTATCCTCCGGAACCTGGTTAATCACGGTGCCGTACGTAATGGCAAGTTAACGAAACTTAGTTTCATGTGGAACACTTAAAAATTTATATTCTAACTAGCAAAGACATGACACATTCTATAAAATTTGTCCACAAAGCAAATGTTTTAATATAAATAAACAACTAGCCTCCAATGAGGCCCCAAGTACAAAATGTACGATTTCTACAACATGTACGTAAGTTCAATCATAAGTACAGTACACATATAACATTTTATGGTGTTAAGGAGCGATAGTCCTTCTATCGTGAAAGACCCATGTTTAGGTTGTGGTTATTATGAAGCTGTGTCCTCCCTCTTTTCTTTCCCAGAAGAACCTGCGAGTCGAAAGGACTCAGTGGGAATCATATAATAGATTTTGTGTGAAAACAATACTTAGAAATCCATTTTATTAGATCATGAGAAATCCTTTTATATGATGATATGAAATAAATCCTTCATACATATATATATAATATTTAAGAAAAAACCTTCTTTCTATTTTGTTAAAGTACCTTTAAAATCCACGGACAATGTAGAACCGACACCAAGTAATCCTATGGCACAATTAACGTACATTCATAAACCTCGAGCCATAATCTCATAAATCTCGCCACTATCCAAGCGTACAACCAGGTTTGCATTTCGTAATCTTTCAACCACGTGGCAGCAGGGCCTCCTGTTATTTTTCGTGCACGGTCTCGGGTGTTTCACCCAAGGGCGCTCTGTCCCAACTTATGGCCCCAATCGTTAGAGACCAAACCTAGGACCGATCATGGACTAGTCCTAACATATATCACAGTAACACTGGCAGGCTCATATGAGAAACAATTGTGCCATGTAACTATTTTTCATTGCTCAAGCACAACATCAATATGTAGCTGACAGGAGAAATATCGTATCAATCATTTTGTCTACTTTAATAACTCATAACCATGTGTTTCGTAATATAAAAACCACCACTTGAACCCTCAAGAGTAGACAATTAGCTTATAGTAAGGATATTCAACAATAAAGTGGGTTCCAAGTGGTTTTTGTATAAATCACATTAATAGCCTTAATTCCTCGTTGAATCATGTGATTTAAACCATAAATAGGCAATTCAATTCATATAAAGCATCAATTCCACATATAATCAAAAACCTCTTTTGACATGTTAGGTTTATATGTAATCAAGAGGTAAGATCATAATTGAGTAGTAATAAGTTGGAAAACAAGTTTTAGAATTAGATTCCCACCTCTATGAAGCTTAATCCTCAGGTTTAGAACGCTGAATCGAGCCACAAGTCGTTGAGTCACTGTGACGCCCCGAGTTCCGTTAGGAGGGAGAACCTCCGGAACACGGTTGATCACGGAGCCGTACGCGACGGCGGAAGTGAGTAAAAAGATAAATAACTCTGGCGTGGAAGACAAATATGCAAAGGTCTAGTACATAAAACAAAATCAACTGGGAACATGCTAGAACTGTAGCTTCCCCTCCTGTTAACTCGTGCCTTACAGATTAGTCTGTACCGTTGCGCACCGGTTAACTAAAATGTAAGTCACTTGTCCACATTAGGATAACATTCAACCATAGACATGTTCCTCCAACCCATTACAAAATAACCAAAAAGAATAAAATTAAGGAACAGTAAATGTCCGCAAAATACATACATTAGCAATATATATCTGTCACAAAATAGTCATACACAATACAGTCTCCATAACCTCAAGTAGGCTACATAGAGAGTACAAACATGGATACATAATATAAGTTGGGTTATGGCACAATAAGATAGATAACATGGCCTTTCAGTAGTGAAAGGCCCTCACACTACAGTATCAGAGGAGACTAAGACTTGTCGACCTTTCCCTTATCAGCTCGTCCCGTCCCATCCTTAGAAGTACCTGTGTAGGAAAAACTGTGAGCCAAACGGGCCCAGTAGGAACTATAGGAGCTGTGAGAAAAACATGTATATGTAGGAGAGGCTTTATAAAGTGAGTTTATGAGTAGTCCGTATACATAAATCATAAATAAGTATGTAAACAGTGTAATATATACATAGTCTCAAGACACCGCGACCAGGCCTACATCGTATCAACCATGTATAATACTCACGTCTAGGATTTTTCATATCTACTGTACAGAGATAGCCGGCACTCGGTTTCTTCTGCCCAAGGCAGGGACCACCTACCAGGTCCACCTAGACGCTACCTCACGCAGCCACACAGGCATACGCTACCTCACGCAGCCACAAAGGCATACGCTACAATAATCTCACGTAGCCACTAAGGCTATACGCTACTGGTAATAACCATCTACCTGGTACGAGCGGTGTTGACTACTCTGTATAAGGAAAATCATATTTTTCCCAATCACAATTATAAGATCATATACATCATGTAAAAAGGTATATTAATCCATTTCATAAGTATCAAGTGATATGAAGTGCGTATCATAAGTTTACTTCACTATACGGACTGATAAGTACCTGCGCGCTAGAGGCCAGGAACAAGGGTTTGTCATAAATCAAGGAAATGGAAGAAATACTTGAGGAAATATGATATACTACATTTTATAGGATATAAACAACCATTTCCCTCATAATTTATAGGCCCAAAGCGCACATATACGCAACAATAGTTGTAACCCTAGAAAACCCCCAAATTTGTATAAAAATGGTGATTGGGTGTATAAACTCTTAAAATAGGTTTTAATAATAGTGTTCCTACCTCGATAGCGTCAAACCTTCACCACACGAGCCGCAAATCGAACTCTAGACGACGGGAGCGCAAGATACCATAGTTGGCTTTGAAACCCTAGCTTGGTGGATGTGAAGAAAAGATGAAGATGATGGAGCTTATGTGTTTGATCCTTGATTTGGGTGATAATATGTGTTAAAAATACACACATGAACTCATCTCCATGCTCCTACACTCCTCTCAACTCTCTCCCTGAGCTCTTGGTCGAAGTGGAGAAGAAGAATGGGGTGAATGTGTATAAAAATCGAGTCAAAGCTTAAAAAATATCTTTTTTGACTGCTACAGTGCAATGTAGTCGACTACACTACAGTTCATGTAGTCGACTACATGGTTCTGGAAATTGGTTCATCCTCAGATTTGCTTGCTTTGCCACCAACTGATCTTGTAACCTTATTTTGACCAACGAGAAGTGGGAATTGGCTTCCGGGCAAAACACGAAAGTTCTTGGAAATTGAAATACCTTTCCAATGGTATAAAGTAGGTCCCATTCTGATCTAAAATGAAAAAGTTATGATATCTAGAATGACTGAAGGTCGGTTTGTCGGGTAAGTTTAAAATGTGAGATTTTGCAAATTTCGATTCGGGTACTCTACATAACCCTTTCCAATTGAAAAGATGAATGTAATAACATCTCTAAAATAGTGTGGAAGTATTTCCTACCTTCGAATACGGCCCAAGCACACTCTCGCGTCTCGGGCATAAAATGTGGTACATTTACCCTATGGGTGTTACAGTCACAAAATCCCCAATTCCTTGGTTTGAGCCCTAGCCATAGAGGAAGAGAGGATGACGATGGAGGTTTGTTTATGGGTTGAAATATAGATGAAAACCTCTCCGAAACCCCTTAGAAATGAGCTCTCAACTCTCTCTAACTCCCTCTTAAAGTTGTGGCTCAAAAATGGGGGAGGATGGGGCTTAAAATGGAGTAAAAGTGGCAAAAACAGACTTACTATTGTACCATGATCGATCATGGAGTCCACTGCCGGCACATGCATTTTGGATCTGGAACACTGTTCGTATTTTGGTCATCACTTCTTGCTCAGAACTCCGATTGAGGTGATCTTTATGTTCGCAGATAGCTAATTCAAAGATCTGCAACTTCATAAGAGGAAGTATCCTCAAATTATGGATGAGCAAATTCTAGAAATTCGTTGAAGATAGCGCTCTGCCGAAGCACTGCCGAAAGAACATATTTTTGTGCCTTGCTTACTTCGCACACTATTTTGACCAACGAAAAGCAAGAATTAGCTTTCGGCCAAAACACGAAAGTTGTAGGTTGGATCAAAGACTAAATATCGGTGCAAACGGGAGCTTAATCGATCAAGGAATGAAAAGGTTATGACACCTCAAAGTGGGCTAAAATCGATGAATCGTGTAAAACCAAAACGCATGATTCATAACCCGATAACAATTTGAACCATCTGAATTGCGAAACAACCACTTACGCAAATGTATGTATACCATTACAACTAAAATGAATTACTAGAACAATAAGATTATCCATAAATCTATAATTCACCACCCGAGATGAAATTGAAGAACGAATTAAGGTAATTGTGGTAATGCAAATGAACGGGGTATTACAATCTCCCCTTCTTAAGGATGAAGATGTTCAAAGGCTATCGTTTCGACTGAGGACATCTAAACAACTCCCATTCTTCAAAAGTATAAACGAACATTGAACTCTAGGAAATGAAAACTTTCTATTATAAGTATTCCAGAAGATCAAACACGAGAGAGAGTTTCACCTACTAGAACATTTACTAGTTTTCAAAGCCTGGGTGAAATTTAACTCACGTGACAGATATTATGATTCACCTCTTACTCGGGCAAAACACCAAACAACTTATCAAAAATCTGAAGCAACAACAAATTATGATAGGATTACTCAATCTTATTAATGAAAGCATAATTGATATATGACCATAAATCAAAATCGTGATCTACCATATTGAATTATGAGGCTTCTCGTGTATACACATCCTCTATTAATCATAATGAGAGAATGGAGTTTCCTTATCTCATTAACTCTACAGTTTTTGTCTGAGATGAAAAGATAATGTGAGTAAAATTTCCAAGGGTTCTAGTTGCAAGTTTAAAAGAACACCATTCCACGTGATTACAGATGACAAGAAAAAGAAAAGCTCAACTCAATCCTTGGCTAATTGAGCCCAAGCTCCTGTGGGCATTTCCCTGGTCTTTTTTTCTGTCCTTTACGCGGTGCGGCGTTAAATCACAGCTCAGGTCAATCCCACTAGCTCTGAATCATTTATCAAAATAAAATTGGAGAATTCACCATAAGCGAACACACCTACCCCAAAGGGGTTCAAATAGAAATAACTGGACCACAAGACTTGAAATGAATTCGGTTCTTATTATTTGTACAAGGTACTCAGGGTAATTCAAAAATGAAGTTGTCCAATTCTTTATGCAAAAGGAGGGGGGGCTTTCAGGAAAAAACCTTTAGTAATATTTAATTCCTTCGAGGATCACCCATTGTTACCTAATGAACGCGCAATCATTTTGTAACCAAAGTTTGAACCATCTTTGACACATTTTTGACGTGCGACTATTATTGTGTACGACTGTAAATCATCAGCCGTACCATAAGAAGAAAGATGTTTACATTTTGCAATTCTACACCAAGAAGAGCAGTTATACCTTTCTACTCAAGAGGAGGGTGCTATCGAATCTCTCGCATTTACAGTCCGCTTATCTGGCTTCTTTCTCTATAGGTCTAGGTTGTGTATTCGAACAAATCAACCAATGAAGGAAGGAATGAACTCAAATTCTTACCCCTGATCAGTTATAATTTACTTATCAAAAAAATCAGGATTTGCAAAACTTATTATGGATCCACTTTCAGAAAATAACAATTGAAATTTTGAATTTCTATAAGGGAACGTACTAAACAGAATGAAATCATGGGAAAAATTAGGTTCACCCGATGCGTTCAAACACTAACTCCCCTCCTTAAATAATTGGCGATCAAATGGCACTAACAATGGCTTTCGATTTAGAGTACCGCTTTGGTCTCCACACTTGACTCAAAGGAAAGCAAGAGGATTTCAGTTCAAAGACGAACCTACTCTTCACCTTAATTGTTAAGGAGAGTAGAATAAATCCATTAAAATCATAATACCAATCTCCAAAGCTAAAACATAAAAGTACTCAACTTTTGAAAACTTTGGGCATACATATTGAACTTCCCTATTATGTTGCGATTCCTAACTAACTGAAGAGTAGTATGAAAATGCCTCTTTTGCTAGGCCTCAAACAAATGTAATTGAAGATGTCATCAACAAGGACCATTATATATTGATCCGGAAGGGCTGAAAACAATTGATGCATTAACTATCCCAAATGGCATAATCAGGAGTTGAAAATGACTATGACGGGTACGAAAAGTTATTCTTGGGGATGTCCATTTCATACATATGAAAATTGATGATACCCAATTGCAAATCGATCTTAGAAAAGAATTAAGCACCCTGAAGTTGATCGGACCGATCATTTATACGAGAAATGGTACTTTTATAATGATGACTCGGTTCAGTTAATGGTGGTTAATATAAAGATGGAAAGACCCACCGGCCCCTTTTGATAGAAAATCATTTAGATGAATTTAAACTTGCTAAGTTCTGTTGAAGCCAAAAGGTAGTGTACAATAGGAAAAGGTACGGCTCCTGGCACCTAATCAATATTAAATTTAATCTCCCGATATGGGGTAATCCGAGTAAGCCATCGTGAAATACGTCCACGAATTTTCTGATAGTAAGAGTATCGTAAAGAGTTAGTGGTGAGGTTTCGGTACTTACAATGCTTGTTAGCCATCTTATGTAATCACTTCATTCTTCTAGGTGGCATAGATTGTGGGTATATACAGTACTTTATTCAAAAATAACTTTCTCACCCCAAGGATGAGGGATAACGACTCCTCGAGGGTAACAATCTACCATAGCTTGGTACTTAGCTAGCCAATACATATCCAGGTTTAAGTCATAGGGACATATCTCTAAAATGATGAAATTATCTTCCTCATGAGAATCAGAAATAAGGGAGATACTAATGATGTAATAACTACTCAAGTAACTCCATTACCTATTGGCATATCAACACTAGTGGGAGATTCTATCTTCTTCGGCTTCAAACCCAAGTTTACAGCATAAATAACTGATATGAAATAATATGATACTCATCTTATCTAATAAAACCCTAACATAATATAGAGAGGGCAAGATTGCATGCCTTTCATTACAAAGTACTCTTAGTCCACTATAGGAATTTAGTTGAAGACTCGATTAGCTTGGCTCCTCTAGCTTTGAGGCTAACTTAGGCAATGGTTTGGTTATTGCTATTAGGATTGGGAATGTCCTTAATACTAGCTCCTATTAGGAGTCTAGTCCTAGGACGGCGATTAAAGAAAATAGTATCTAGGCCTACACATTTGATCTCTCTTATTGTTTCCATCTCTCCCTAAGTTCACAAATCTAGTTCACCTCTTCGTGCTTCAGAAAATCCTTGTGATAATAGTCTCGATTCTCATGAATAAAGCACCCGATACGTGGTCCACTGTAACCATGAGTACTAGCATTATTTCCTCCAAAAAATTTTAGACTTATATAGGTTCTTATTCTTATCACGCGTACTTTCACGGTCATTTACCTTCCTCTTGCCCGCTGGCCCATAAGATGGACGGTTTATTCAACTTTCTATCAAGCTTAAGCTTAAGGTATGTTTTGACCTAGGCCTTATAAGAGGAAAAGTCAGCAAAAGTCATAGTACAATGATATTGAATTGGAAGACCATAAAGTAGCCTTTTTTGCTTCGCTGATCGAAATTCCTATCCACATATGTATTCAACTCCTCAAACCTAAGGCAACCACCCTTCTACTCTTAATCAAGTTATAAAACTTATTTATCTTTGCTCTATCGTAAGCATCGAACACGTATCCATCATAGAAGATTCTATTAAACTCAATCTTCCTAGTGATTTACCTTAGGCCCACCAATGAACATACACTAGCGTAGGATGCTACCCTTAAGTTTTAAAGAAACAAAACCAACATGTTTGTTCTCACGAGTATTCATAATCTTAAGTAGGGAACCGATATTAGAATGCCACCCTCCAGTAGCCTCGGGCTCAGGTGAACCTTCAGACTAGGTGGTCATGAATGTTTAGACTTCTTGAGATAATAAACTTTATCACCATACATAAGGATCACGCTAGAAGCTTGCCACCTCATTGATATCAATTGAAGAGTTTCTTGGAACCCTAGTGTAGCTGGGACCAACAACACTTATGGTACCATATCCACTCTTCAAACTTCGATGAGTTTAATAGGACAAGCATGATAAGATAACACGGGTTAAAAGCTAAGATGAAATTTGAATGGTAGAAAGAATGGACATTTTGGATGGAACTCATCGTGTTTTAGTTCTAGTTAGCAGCAGGCAACTAATGACTTATAACATAGTCATCCGTTGCCCTGCGGATGAGTGTAATATAACCCAATAGTCCTTCTACTGCTACCCTAGAAACCAAAACCGATTCCTCGAGCTTTCCCTAAATATTGAAACGATAAAATTGATAGAACGGTACAGAATTGAATTTCCTAATCTACCCCACTCTCCGGCGAAGGAAGAAAGAAGAAGAAACCTATGCCTCTGATACCAACTTGTGAAGCCCCGAATCTCGTTAAAAGGATTTATCTTCCGGAACCCGGTTAATCACAGTATCGTACGCAACAGCGGGTTAACGAAACTTAGTTTCATGTGGAACACTTAAAAATTTATATTCTAAATAGCAAAGACATGATACATTATGTAAAATTTGTCCACAAAGCAAATGTTTTAATATAAATAAACAACTAGCCTCCAATGAGGCCCCAAGTACAAAATGTACGTTTTCTACAACATGTACGTAAGTTCAAGCATAAGTACAATACACATATAACATTTTATGGTGTTAAGGAGCGATGGTACTTCTATCGTGAAAGACCCACATTTAGGTTGTGGTTGTGAGGCAATCTATAAAGCTGCGTCCTTCCTCTTTTCTTTCCCAGAAGAATCTGCGGAAGAATCTGTATGGAAAGTAATTAGGTGAGTCGAAAGGACTCAGTGGGAATCATATAATAGATTTTGTGTGAAAACAATACTTAGAAATCCTTTTTATTAAATCATGAGAAATCCTTTTATATGATGATATACAATAAATCCTTCATACATATATATAATATTTAAGAAAAACTTTCTTTCTATTTTGTTAAAGTACCTTTAAAATCCACGGACAATGTATAACCAACATCAAGTAATCCTATGGCACAATTAACGTACATTCATTACATAAACTTCGAGCCGTAATCTCATAAATCTCCCCACTATCCAAGCGTACAACCAGGTCTGCATTTCGTGGCCTTTCAACCACGCGGCAGCAAAGCCTCCCGTCATTTCCCGTGCACGATTTCGGGTCTTTCACCTAGGGGCGCTCTGTCCCAACTTACGGCCCCAATCATTAGAGACTAAACCTAGGACCGATCATAGACTAGTGCTAACGTATATCTTAATAACACTGGCAGGCTCATATGAGAAACAATTATGCCATGTAACTATTTTTCATTACTCAAGCACAACATCAATATGTAGCTGACGGGAGAAATATCATATAAATCATTCCGTCTACTTTAATAACTCATAAACATGTGTTTCGTAATATAAAAACCACCACTTGAACCCTCAAGAGTATACACTTAGCTTATATTAAGGATATTCAACAATAAAGTGGGTTCCAAGTGTGTTTTTGTATAAATCACGTTAATAGCCTTAATTCCTCGTTGAATCATGTGATTTAAACCATAAATAAGCAATTCAGTTCATATAAAGCATCAATTTCCACATATAATCAAAAACCCTCTTTTGACATGTTAGGTTTATAAGTAATAAAGAGGTAAAATCATAATCGAGTAGTAATAAGTTGGAAAACAAGTTTTAGAATTAGATTCCCACCTCTATGAAGCTTAATCCTCGAGTTTGGAAGGCTAAATCGAGCCATGAGCCGTTGAATCGCAAAATCCCCAATTCCTTGGTTTGAGCCCTAGCCATGGAGGAAGAGAGGATGAAGAAGATGAAGATGGAGGTTTGTTTATGGGTTGAAATATTTATGAAAACCTCTATGAAACCCCTTAGAAATGAGCTCTCAACTCTCTCTAACTCCCTCTTAAAGTTGTGACTCAAAAATGGGAGAGGATGGGGTTTAAAATGGCGTAAAAATGGTTAAAACCAACTTACTGTTGTACCATGATCGATCATGGTCTCCCCATGATCGATCAAGGAGTCCACTGCCGGCACATGCATTTTGGATCTGGAGCACTGTTCGTATTTTGGTCTTAACTTCTTGTTCGGAACTCTGATTGAGGTGATCTTTATGTCCGCAAAAAGCTAATTCAAAGATCTACAACTTCCTAAAAGGAAGTATCCTCAAATTATGGATGAATAAATTCCAAATATTCGTCGAAGACAGCGCTCTGCCGAAGCGCAACTGAAAGAACAGATTTTTGCACCTTGCTTACTTTGCACACTGTTTTGACCAACGAAAAGCACGAATTAGCTTCCGGCCAAGACATGAAAATTGTTGGTTGGATCAAAGACTAAATATAGGCGTAAATGGGAGCTTAATCAGGCAAGGAACAAAAAAGTTACGACATCTCAAAGTGGGCTAAAATTGATGAATCACGTAAAACCCAAACGCACGATTCAGAACCCGATAACAATTCAAACCATCCGAATTGTGAAACAACCACGTACACAAATGTAAGTATGCCCTTACAATTTAAATGAATTACTAGAACAATAAGATTATCCAGAAATCTATAATTCACCACCCGAGATAAAATTGAAGAACGAATTAAGGTAATTGCGGTAATGGAAATGAACGGGGTATTACAAGCTTTAAGATACCATTACACTCCCACTATATATAAAACAGGTAAAAACATGCAACATAATCATATATAATTCACTTGTGCCCTAGGGGCGTTATTTAAAACTTGTGCCCTAGGGGCGTTATTTAAAATTGTTAGTTGTTTTATGCCACAAATGTAACATTCTGTCAAATAGTTCCGGCTGTGTAAGCCACAGGTTTATGAGACAAGAAAACACTTAATGGTGTCAATTCACAAAGCAGTTCATGCTCCACGTCGCATCACGCTCGTGTCTTGAGGGGAAACATCATAACGATATCAATATGGAAATCAACAAAAACTTTGTCAAAGAATTTAACAAAATTAAAGACCAAATCAAAATTGTATTATATCAAAAGCATAAAGAGAGAAAATCCAAGAGAGGACAAAATACACAAATATGCCCTTATGACGCAAACATTAAGCCTTGGGAAGGGAACTAGCGGGAGATGCATTCTCATCTTCCTCAGAATCAGAAGAAACTTTAGCATTGTAAAGGTTAGGTGGACACAGTGCAGCTTGACTAAACAATTCATGATCAAGGGGGAGACTAGCACTTTCAAGGCCAAGTTTGTATCTGCCTTGGTAAATGAGATCCTTGAGCTTAGACACCTCAGACGCACAGTCACCCAGCACGTCATTATAACCTCCATTCCTCTCATCGATCAAGGCAAATTCATGCAGAGAACCCAGTTGAGATATTTCGGAGGCATGCATTTCCTTCAATTGATCCACGGTCGAAGCATGCTCCTCCCTAACTCGGTTTAGCTCAACAACGGTACCATTGGCCATCAGGTCGGCACTCTCCCTAGCTAGCTTATCAACCCCCAAAGCACTCTTGACTTCATCAAGGCTGGAAGTCTGATCTTGGTAAAAAGCCTTAAGGGCAGCAAATTCGTTGCCTTGGGCAATTTGGGCCTCCAACAGATCGGTGATCGAGGCACGCTGCTTCTTGATCTCGGCCCTCCATCATTCTTAATAGCTTTGGCCTTCCTCAGCTCTTGCATGCGCTTAAGCTCGAATTCTGAGAAGCGCGCTCCAACCTACAAGCACGATAACATTCATATGAACATTGAAGGAAATCATAACCGATGAGGAAAGATAAGGGTGATAGGGGTGATTTACCTCTTGCTGCAACAGTTCCTGATCCTTGGGGAGGGACATATATGTAATCATGGTGCAAGCAACCTCGGGATCGCGGATAACCGAATCCTCTACAATCATTAGCCTATCAGGGAAGTATAATCTCTGCTTTGCCACGAAAACTTTCGCTTTGCCCTTATCTACAGATGGGTTAGGACCAACATCGCCCTCAATGGCCAAAGTAGGAATATGAGCCCCCTCACCAGTAACCGCCAAGTCAGAAGAGGAGCCACCCTCAACAGAAATCACGGCCTCGGAAACGATGGGAGCAGTAACTTCGATGTTCAAAGCAGCACCCGACGATGGAACCCCGTGATCAACTTGGACAATCTTGAATGGGACTGTTTTCGCATTACCTTCGTGAGCACACCCCTTTCCCTACCCTTCTTTAAAGGAGTAGCAAGCTTGGAAATTTTAAAAGCCGACACCGCCTTATTCTCTTTCAATAAGCAAACATGCTGAAAATTCAAATGTTCTGTTTAGGAAGGAGCCATAGTCTCCACGACTGGGACAGAGGAAAGGGGAAGCGAGACCTCAGCAGTGCTTATTTCATGAAAACAACGAAAAGGTTTAGCACTAACTTGAATATGAAACTATCTTATGAGGTGCCTCTTAACTTTGGTAGGCCACGAAAAGAAATCTTCAAAAACAATAACACTGGAAGAATGAGAGAAAAGGGGGAAGGCACCTTCGTTTGCAGCAATCTCTTTGTTTAGAAGAGGGTTGTCCGATGTATTTGTAGTCGGTACGAAAATGGGACGTACGGTTTCGGCATCCAAACCGACCTACCCCTCTATAGTGGTCATGGGGAGAAGATTCCCTGATTCAGTAAAAAGTTGCTCAATCTCTGGGTCCTCCCCCTCATTGTACATATTAAGGTTGTCTAGACCCTCAACTAGAACTACTATCCCTTGGTAACTTAAAGCGACAATGGAATCGGTGCATCAAATGTAACAGGAGCAGCCGAACCCTCATTGATAGCAAAAACTGCCAAAACATTCACTCTGGCCGATTTGTGGGCCTTACTCTTCTGGCGCTTTTTCTGCGGCTAACCCAAAGCTGTCTCGGCCAAACCCTCAGCCGCTTTGCACGCAGTTCTCTCTGCGTCGGCCGGAATGTCTCGGTTAAGGATATGATACCAAGCGAAAAATTAATACTGAGCAGGAGATTCTAGCTGGTCTCATATCCAATCACCTAGGGAAGTCCTATCGAGAAAGGACGTACAATCAGGGTGATAACCCAAAAGGTTATGGGCTCCCCGGTGTGAGGGCGATGCGTTTAATTGATCGTAATGAACGATACCCCAAGTAGGTCTTGTGAACAATCTCTCGTCTGCAAGAGGTGGAAGCAACACTTAGATAAGAATCAAAAAGTAAAGGACGTTATTCAATGCTATATACGGTTCGACAAACTGAGAATCCAGTGGGATTGGGATCTACATTCCCTTTTAAAACCATCGCATCGTCGTACATGTACTTACTAGAATCCCACAAACCAAGAATTAGGGCTAGGCCTTCGGTCTCCCCTTCAAACTCCATATACCCTCAGATTAGGAAAAATTGAAAGAGTAATAACACACAATGTATCAAAAGTTAAGTTGCATATTAAATCTCCTATTCACCTCGACCAAACCCAATATTATCCTGACTGTGTTAGGAGCCACTTGACTTAGGTGAAGGCAAGTTCGATGAAGAAAATTGACCAGTAGTGGGTCGAAAGGAACCCGCAATCCGGCTTACCCAAAATAGGACATGTATATGGGATACGTGCGGCGTCAAACGCAACTTTCTCAGAAATCGCATCTTTGTCACTTTCGATTTCCTCCCATTTGAACTACTCAAAAAGAAAATTGCGGTGAAATTCTTTCATTCTCCCCTGAGTTCCCAATCGACAACGACCCATCACTTTCTAAGGCTTTGAGAGGGTTGATGACAACGATAATGGCCGGGCCAACGAGAAGATGAATGAGGTTGGGAGTAGCTGACTTGATAAAACCCTAGAGCGGAGGCAGGGATGCTTTAAAGAGTGAAAGTTTTTTCTCTTTGGAAGAACAAGCGCATGATAATGACAATGCAATATTCAAAGGTCAGTTATACCTTTAAGAAGCGCACAACGAGGAAAAAAAGAATCACGAATCCGAAAAGAGTGGATCAAACCTCAAATTATTAAGTAATCAGACTGATGATCGACACGTGGAATCGGGTCAGGTCATCCAAGAAAGCCTCTGGTAGAAGATTAGGCTCAAGCACGTGATCCACATCCTATTTAATGAGATCGCATGCTTGAGGGGGGCAATTGAGGGAGTATAAAATTTGGTTAAGGTAAAATGGGCCAGCCCAACCTGCACGGAGGCCCATACCTTGGGCCAAGTTGATATGCCACTCCCGAAGGAAGAAGAACAGCTAGGAGGCATGCTGTAGCAAGAGCGTCTGGGCACGCTAATTCGGAAAGTCAAGGCCGAGACCCCTGGGAAGGGTGCACATGCCATGACATGTGTAGAACAGGTGAAAAGGGCCTCTACTTTAAATAATATAAGGGTCATTTTTTAGTAATTCAGGTCAAAAAAAAAAAAAAACTTTTAATGATATTTTATTTATATAATTATTAGCTTGTTAGAACTTAATTTTTCTTTGTATTTATATATTGCATATGTACAAAACTAAAGTTTGATAAATAATTTGAAAACTCATTTTATCTTTATCTCCCAGGGCCCAACTTCTTTTGAATCGCCTCTATATAAATGGGTATACAAATCGCCCCAACTGACCATTGATATTCACCAGAAATACTGTTTTAAAGACAACAATTATTGAGGGACTAATAAGCATTAAATGGCATTAATCTTTTATTACTATATAGTATAATGGATGAAGTTTAGCACAATTAATGCAATTTTTAATTATTGTTATAAGTAACTATTTTGTATTTCTTCTTGATTGTTTGTTCTTTTTTTCACTCTACTATTATAACATTGATCATTAATATTAATAGTTATGATAATATATACGTACTTAAATTCTTGCTATTTATAATCTCATCATTTTCTCTGAACTAGGTATCTTAGTTAATTTTCACTAATTCAAAAGTCTTTTTATACATATCAATTTGTATTTTAATTTTATATAATTGGGTTGTTGAATTGCTTATTTGTAATTTTTTTTTACCTTTATATTTTTACATTTATATTACATGGATATTTTGGCTTAACATTATAAATCATATTTTTTATATTTATTTAATTTGAAGCATTTACAAATTATATTAATTAAGAAGCCTCCGCATCACGTAGGTTACACACTTGTTTATTAATATAACTCACACTTCACATATCATAATAATAGATAGATTGGATGAGAACCCAATTGGCATAAAATATTTAAAAGACCCAAAGCGGGCTTCTAGAATTAAAAGGTGGGTCCATAGTTGAGCCCGACTAATGAGAGATGTGTGCATTCATAGACACAAGGCTTATTTTGGTAGAATTTGTTGTTAAGAACTCGTATAACATCAAGCAATAAAGTGATAAATGTACTAGAATGTTTCCCAAATAAAGCCGCCTAATGAAAGGTGAGTACACACACATAAACTTAGTCCAATTTAGATAGTGTGTTACTAAGCACTTGTCTAACATCAAGCAATGAAGTGGTGAGTTGGCTGGTGTTTCTAATAAATAAAAAGGGGGTGTTGAGGTGTGTTTTTAATTAAATTTTAGAGATCAGTGTTTATGACGATGTAAATAACATCGTCCTAAAATAAATGATGGCTTTCTTTGGTGCCACAAAAGTCCGCATCAACCTTTATGGATAGCCTAGTAAAGGATTGATTTAACTATTATAATATACGTTATAATTAATTAGGTTTCCTTATTGTATTAGTTTCCTTATAGTATTATATTTCCTTTTTCTTCCCCTTATGCTTAACCCTATAAATAAGGTCCTCCTGTATCAATTCATCATTATTAGAAATGCAATCCATATTCTCATCACTCTCTAAACATCAATATGGTATCAGAGGAAGGTTAAATCCTCTAAAAACCATCACCATCAACCCGAGCATCAAAACTTTCTTTTACACTTAAAAAGGTCTCAAAATCCACATACATCTACACCAAACAACACAAACCAAATCTAAACTAATCACAACCTCGATTCTAGAGCCTAAACCACAAAACATACCATTAATACATAGCTCCAACATACAGCCATAAAACATTGGGTCAAATTCCCACTTGCAGAGAGTTTTACAAAATAAAAAGGGTGCGATAAATTATTAAAGGAGTCCACAGCTCATCTAGTAGCTGCTCTAAGTACAGACAGATTGGTCTTGAGTTTAACTCCTAGCAACTACAAGTTTCTTGGCCTTAAAACATCACAAATAGCCACAACATCTCTACCAGCACATGTTACTACCACATCATCCCCCCATTGCCATGCGTCAGTCCACGTAAGCAACCACGACTGCAAATCCTAGTCAACATTGATTGCTACGTCATTACTGACATTTCAACACAATTGACTGCCACCTCTGTGTGGGCTGCCAAATCACCTGCCATCTTAGCACTAATTGACTTTGACCACCACATTATCTGACACCTCATCACCATTTGATTTGACCAGTAGTTGACTTCAACCAATAATTGACTTTAGGGGTTTTCCACATTCTAAACACAACTACAACATCATTTTTTCTTGAATCAACCTCGATTTTTCAGCTTTACAACCTTACAATGGCTTGCAACTACATTATACATAATTAGTCTAACTCAAATGATCAAGATCGATCCCAAAAAATCTCAAATTGGCAGATTCACAAAAACCAAATAGGTGTCTCACAATTTTAAAATTATTGGAGCAATTCAACTTAAGTATCCACCTTTTTCAGTATACGGACAAATCGGACATTCAAAGAAAGGTTGCTATGAAGTAATCGGTTATCCAGACTGGTGAGATCAATTTTAGAGTCATCATTCAAATCAACGTAATGTTAAAAGGAGTTCGTGGTTACTTACAACCACTAGGACACCTTGTAAGGCGTTTAATTATGCATCTGTTTTGAATGATACATGGATAATTGATTCTAGTGCTACAGATTATATGACATTCGATTCTAAACATGTCACGTCTCTTACCCCTTCATCGAAAAAAATTATGTCCATAGCTAATGGTGATCTAGTCCCTGTTATTGGGGAAGGGCCTGCTCATATATCAAATTCCCTAAATTTAAATTCAGCGCTCGTAATCCCTTCACTAAAAAATAATTTATTGTATGTTACTCAAATTACTAATGTTTTAAATTGTATCGTTGTTTTCTGGCCTTTTCACTGTGTCTTTAAGGATATTCAAACGAGGAAGACAATTGGTTATAGAGTTAGGCAAGGAAACTTATATTATTTGAATTTGGCATTGAAGAGCACAAATCAGTTACATCAAGCCTTGCAAACTAACGTGACTCTAGGAAAAAAGGCCGAGGATGAGATTTGACTGTGGCATAGCCAGTTAGGTCATGCATCCTTTAGTTATTTAAAAAGGTTATTTCTTAATACTTTTAGGAATATTGAACTCTCTACTTTTCATTGTGAAGCTTGTGAACTTGCAAAGAGCCATCGTACTTCCTTTCCACCGTCACTTAAAAAACTAGGGTATACCCGTGCCATCTAGCACGGTAAATTAAAGAAGAACCGATAATAAGATAAAAATAAGAAACGTGTGATGAATCTAAATCGACAAACTTATGTTAAATATATCTTCATGTTATAACAACTAAAAGTAAACTGGATTGGACCGACTTATTTTTAATTTTTAAATAATCGTTTAATCATATTTTTTTATCTTATTTTGATCTCGGCAAAATAAGTTTTTAACAAATTAAAATCAAGGCTATATGTGAAAATAATTCAATCACGTCTATTGGTATGATTTGAAAATAGTCCAAAAATTTAACTAATATATTGTGAACACTGCTAAAAACGACATTCTAAGATGATCAATAATAATGTACAAACACATAAAATATCTTGATCTCGGTAAAATAAGTTTTTAACAAATTAAACTCAAGGCCATATGTGAAAATAATTCAATCACATCTGGTATGATTTAAAAATAGTTCAAAAATTTAACTGATATATTGTGAACACTCCGAAAAATGACGTACTTAGATGATCAATAATCTAAGAACACATAAAGTACGTCCTTAAATTTATGAATACTAATGTATGAACACTATGATGGATCTCGTTTAATTGATCTTGATTAGTAAATTTTAAATATTAAATTTTGAATTTTTTATTTTAAGTTATGACATATTTATTGTAGAAAAAATGATTGATATGTGAGAATTTATTGTGTGTATATTATTGGTATTAAATGTTACTCAATAATTTGTCTTAGTTTTTTTTTTAACATAATTTTATAGTCATGATGGATTGTTTAATTAATAATGATTAGTAAATTTAAATATTAAATTCATAATTCTATTGTTATGGAGGAACTATTTGGATCGCTTTTTCAATATCAGATCCCTCCAAACGGATTCCATTAAGTCCCGGCGGTTTAACAAGTCTCACAAGAAATCCCAAGTTGGCTGCGTCACGTCTATGCTTCCTATTTTTGCAGTTTGGGAACTCTTGAAGGAACGCAATAGCAGGAAATTAGAAAACTTAATATCTTAACCGGCTGCTATTATTCAACAAATTGAGGACTGGCTGAAAGATTGTTCTCAGCTTCTTGACATTAGATCATCTGGGACGTTTACTAATTCTATTCTTCTGGGTGCGCTCCACATTCATCAAGCTCATAAACTCACAATTGACTTCAAAATTGATGTAGATGGTGCTTAGAGAGAGAATCCGGGTTTGAGTTTAGGTGGAGGCCTCATTAGGAATCACCTTGGTAAAGTTGGGTCACGTCCAACGTTGTTGCAGAAGTTCGTTCTATAGCAGATGGTCTCAGAGCCTGTGAATCTCTTCATATTTCTGAAATTCTTTGAGAAAGTGACTCCAAAATCACTGTTGATTGCTTCAATGAAAATAAAGAAGCCCCCAGGGGCATTACCCATACCTAAAGTCATGGTGGAGCTTCATTTCATCCAAATTCTCGGCTGGCCATTTCAAAATCGTCCATACATTTAGAGAAAACAACAAAGTGGCAGACTCTTTAGCAAACTTCGGCTGCGATTCTCAGTCTGACCATTGGGTTTCCTCCATTGCTGCTCGGAAGTGGCCTTAGGCTCAATGATTGATCTTCTGTGCTAAGGCTAGCTTCTCATCCCATCTTTCATCTTATCGCTTCGGGCTCTCTTCGGGAAAGTGTAAAAGTGTAACCTGTTGCTCCTTGATTTCACATAAACAACTGAGTGCCTTCTGCTCCTTTTGGTCTTCTCTTTCTGTGTCTATTGATCTCCTGCCCACTCACATTCTCTTTATCGAATCCTTCTAGGGAGATAGGACTACTCCTGCTTGCTCTTGGCCTTGGTTACTTAGAGACATCCATTTAGTTCGTCTTAGAGAATGGAATTAGGAATTTAATTTTTGTCTCATTGTAGGTTGGTCATCTATTCAATCTAGAATTACATCTCTTGTTTGGTTTCTGGTACCGGTTTAAGTTCCTTTGTTCAAATCAATATCTATGTCAGGCTTCCCTTCCTGGTTGTCTGTTCAATCCGTTGTTCTTCTGTCTGAGGCAAAGGCGAATCCCTCATAATGTATACGGTCAAGCTAGCTTGGCTAGTACATTAAGCATATCGGCATATTCTTTGTTCGGTGTGGTACACATATCTGTCAATGTAAATCAAGTAATAGAATTCATTCCCACTGTCTGAGGAAAACGTGAAGAATTAAAATTTTATAAGCTTGTAAGGCCCGTTGAAGTCCCAATGAACAGATTCTTTTCTCTTATTTTTGTCAAAACCCGAGGTCGAATAGGAGACGAAAGGCGTGAGTACAATAGACGTTTGAAAGACAATATGAAACTCAAATCTTTCATCTCTTCATCCGCTTTCGGATTCTTTTAAGAAAAAGCTTGTTTCCTGACTGCTTTCCAGAAAAGCTTGCTTTGTGACTGCAAACTCTTAAGTCCAATTAGCCGGAGACTGTTTTCTAGCCCACTCTTCGTAAGATGCTTCTTCATCTCCAGAAATTTGAAAGGGTCTTTTTGGAACACCTACGGGCATAAAAAAGAATTAAGTACTAGATTTCACTTTGATCTGGAAACATAACAATCGGTTTATTGTCTTTCTAATATTGTCCTTTATCATATTTTAAAACCCCAGCAAAGGACTCCTATTCTTTTTTTCTTTTAATAAAGAGTGCCCTATTCTCCTTAACCCCTTGGAACCCATACCTCTCTTTTAGGCGCGGTAAGGCTCGCTCTGTTCTCAAGGCTTGGGGCACGGTCTTTGTCTCCAGCCGATGCCAAAAAACCGATCGAAAAAGCCGATGCTAGTTCCTGCCTTGCCTTCTAGTTCTCCAAGTGGAGTTGCCAATACCAAGTTGGTTTCAAGCAAAGTCAAGGCGAGGCAGCCCTCGACCAATAGGGAGAGGATTGAATTCGAGAGTAGGCTGCTTGAAGTCCTCTCATTGGTAGTGGGAGTGCAGGGAAAAGGAGCTCCAATGGTACTTTAGAATAAGAATAATAGGGACTAATAGGAGAATGCAAATAATAGGTCCTTTTAGCCAAATCCAGGCTTTTGAGTTTGTAGCTAGGCAGCAAATCAATTAAACAACATCCATCATAACAATAGAATTATGAATTTAATATTAAATTCATAATTCTATTGTTATGATGGATGTTGTTTAATTGATTTTGATTAGTAGATTTAAATATATTTCTTTATGAAATTTCTTGATCGATTAGTATATTTTAAATATTAAATAATTTTTTTATTTTAAGATGAATCTTGTTTAACTGATCTTGATTGGTAGAGTTTAAATATTAAATATTAAATTTTTTATTTTAAGTTATGGCATTTTTAATGTAAAAATATTTATTGATGTGTGAGAGTTTATTTTGTGTATATTATTGGTGTTAAATGTTACTTAATTTATTTTTTTACATAATCCTATAGTCATGATAGATCTTGTTTAATTGATCTTGATTTGTAGATTTTAAATATTAAATTTTTATTAAATTTTGAATTTTTATTTCAAATTATGACATTTTTAATATAGAACAAATTATTGGTGTGTGAGAATTTATTGCGTGTATATTGTTGGTGTGAGTGTTTTAACTTTGATGTGACATCTTGATGTGTGTATAAAACTCATACAATGGTGTAGAGTTAATGCACACCATAACATGTATATTTTTAACCATTAGATTTTTATACTTTTCGAAAATAAATTTGGTTAAACTTGATGTTTTATAATATAGATGTTCAGTTCCCTTGATGATAATCCATTCTCTTAACCCATCTTTAAATGTGCTCGTTAGTTTGTTACTCTCATTGATGATTGCACAAGAATGACATGGGTATGTCCTATGAAGTCTAAAAGTGAAGTAAGTTCTTTGTTTCAAAGATTTCACAAATAAGTCAGTACACAGTATAAAGCCACCATTCAGGTGCTTTGGAGTGATAATGGAGGAGAATACATGAGTATGGAATTGCAAGAGTCTTTTAAGCATCATAGAGTTGTTCATCAAATAACATGCTCGTATACACCTCAGCAAAATAGTGTTGCAGAAAGGAAAAACATGCATTTATTAGAAGTAGTACGTGCATCACTACTCGAGGCAATGCTCCAACATCTTATTAAGGCGAAGCACTTATCTCTGCAGTTTATCTGATCAACCGTGTTCCATCGGCAGTCCTTGATTTTCAAACACCATTTGACGTATTCCACAAAGTTGTATTGGCTCCTGCAGTGTCGAACTTGCCTGGTTGCCCCCACGTGTATTTATATATGTTGCATTTGTTCATTTGCTGAAAGAACAAACGATACAAATTAGAATCATGCGTTCTCAAATGCGTATTTGTGGGTTATTTCTCTTCTTAGAATGGATATAGCTGTTATCATCCTCACACTCGAAAATTATACGTGACCATTGATGTTGTTTTTCATGAAGAATATATGTATTTTCATTAGGCTGAACTTCAGGGGAAGCTTCATAGTGAAGTTTAAGTTTTTGATTTTATTGATGGAGTCAAGGATAAGATAATTCAACTGGAGGTATCTCCACAATCAATCTCACAATTACTGAATCCACTAAGTTCACCACCGAATTCGCCAAAATCAAGCTCACCAAGTTCACCATTGAATTTGGCACAATCCTTTAGCTTGCTATCTGTAGACACCCCGATCCGTGACCCCCGCAAGAACCCTAACGACCTACGAGAAATACTGTTTTTTTTGGAGTCCGGGACCCACCCGAGGACCCGAAACTACCCCGGGGGGGTTTGTTGCGCGACAAACCTATTTTTATCAAGGATTGTCGCACGACATATATCACATTGTCGCGCGACAATCGTTGGAATGTCGCGCGACAATCCCACCATGTCGCGCGACAATCCCTCTCTGCACCCGACCAACCACTTTCTGACACATCACAGTGTCATGACCCATCACTTCAGCCGTTTGTCGCACGACATACAGGAATGTCGCGCGACAAACAGATATGTCGCGCGACACTTGCCTTTTTTGGGGAAATGTCGCGCGACAATCTTCCCCGAGCAGTATAAATAGACCAACCCCCCAAGGGTTCAGGGGCAGCAACTTGAATCTGAAAACTCTGGAGCTTTAGTCTGATTTTATTATCAAGCATTCTATATTATCATCTTATCTCTGAAGAATTATCGAATCTATTCCCGACACTCGACGTGTCCCGTCTCTGGAATCGAATTCTCGGAAATATCTGAAGAAGGAGAAGATTGTTATCGCCGGAGATCTCTCTGCCGTATTATATTCTCTTTCTTATTATTATTCTCATCGGGAAGGTAAATAAAGTTTCTTCTAGTAATTAAACAGGTCTATCTGTGTACTTGTTTTATTTTTGTTGTTTTGTCCACGTTTTATTTGTATAAACTTATTGCCAAGTTATAAATAGTCTACCGTCTTCAAAACAAAAAGACCCTGATAAAACCATTTGCAAAACCAGAAGAATAAGTACGTTATCGTCCGGATAAAATTCTGTTTTCAAAAACCCGGACTGATACGACTTATCTAGGAATTAAAATCAACATATCCTGTCTTCTCTATAGACTGCGACGTGTCTGATAACTCTCCTCAAAGAGTTCTAGTTCCATATTAAATTAGTCCCGATACAAGATCCGAACTTTTACAAAAGTAAACACAACACGAAAAAAACGTCATTATCTGAGGAAATAATACGGGATACTCTTTCAAAAATAGAAGGTTTTTGTCATTTGTACTTACATCTTTCAATAATAAAAAAATCGGATCTCGGAACACAAAGGTTTTCATCCCTTTCCCGTTTTCCCCCAGAAATTAGGGTTTTCATTTGAAAAGTAGTAGACTATCAGTAAAAGCATCAAAGTTTTTCAACATAGAATAAATATATAAGACCACTAGAGACCGAAAGGGCGGAATGGGTGCTTAATACCTTCCCAAACCGTAATATAGTTTCCGAACCCTATAGAATCCTGGTTTCGTAGACAAACGTGTAAAGAAAGGCTTATCTGTAGCCTTTCCCCTTACACAACCCTTTTTGTCCGTTTTCTCGTAAAACGTACTGGCGACTCTGAACGCACCCCTTTGCATCTAGAATAGACGTAGGGACACCCGATATAAATCATCAAACAACTCCAAGCAAATGGAGTGACGGAATCCCTTCCGACGCTTCAGACACCCAACGAAACGGGGACGAGACCCGGGGGTCGCATTTGCGGATTCTCACAGTGGCGACTCTGCTGGGGAATCTAGAAAACTAGACTCTTATATGTGGACTTTTGTTTATCTATTGAATACTTGCTTTTACTGCTTTTCCTACTTATGTTAATTGATTGAGAAGAAACATTTTTTTTCTGAAAATGGGAGTTTTTCAAAAATACGTAATCAAGATAATGATACTTGTAAACTCAACTGCTTTTCGCACGCACTATCACAAATCATGCATTGGTTCTACGAGTGTGAAATTACCCTAAACCCTCAGAAGTATTATAAGTGAGTAGGGAGTTGGCTTGCTTGGGCCAACATAAACCGAAAGCATTTACTTCCACTCTCCTTGGCCAAGTACACCCCCGAGGTATATCGAACGACGAGAACACTCACGTACCCGGGAAGTATATCAAAAGGCTCTTGCACGTACCCGCCCTTGGGGTATATCGCAAGGTCTTGCCAAATAGGAAGGAGCCTGAAGCCTTAACCGTTCGCACACCTGCGCTGCATATAAGATCGAGTCGAGTTAAAACACTTGTCAAACAGCCGTAGGGGATGTACCACCTTACGGCTTACTTTTTGACACTCTTTTAAAATCCGAGGCTCTTCTCGACATTTTTTTAGTGGTTCTTTTGGCAAAAATCGAGTCGCATCACAGTCTTCCTTCATCTTCACCACGTGGTTTCGTCTACAGTCGTGAAGCAACAACAGACTGGAAGGTTGGGCCGGCCGTGATCACACCGGAAGACTAGTAAGACCAAGCACACCTGAAATGGCCGATGAACACGAGAATCGAGAGACAGATCAGAGCCTAGCCGAGGTATCATTAGCTCAGCCAACCCTAGCCGAAATGCACCGCTTACTCATGACCGTCAGCAGGGATCTGGCAAACCTCACGAACGAGCAACAGGGTACTCGGATCCGAATAGAAGAATTGTCAGCCGAACGAACTGCACCACCGGGGTTTGATCGACTACCACCGAATCGAGATCTAAACCAAGGACAGTCTTCACAAGTACTCCCCCCAGTTCAAGGAACCAATCCACCCCAAACGGGCCCTATCGTAGCTGGTCCCGTTTAAACCGACCCCAACAATCAGAACCAATGGGCCCCGGATTCAGGCCCCACTTACCAGCAGCAAGAGCCATCCATAGTTTGGCCGCAACCCCAAGTACAACCCGGCTTTGACCCCCAATACCAACCATGGCCACAAGTTCCCGCAAGACCCATTCCACCACCGGCCCCAGCAGCCCTCCCCAATGAGTACCCAGACATCAACCGACTTCGGGCAGTATATGCAGAATCGGTAATAGCACGGGAACAGCCCGACGAGGTGTCAAGAGAGAGTGAAGAAATGAAGAAGCTAAAAGAGCAGTTGAGGGTCCTGCAGAAGGGGGTGTCCCTAATAAAAGGAGCAGATGAGATCACAGATATGAATGCCTTCTCCCTCTACCCAGAAGCAAGATTACCCCAGGGATTCAAACTCCCTTCCATCACCAAGTTCACTGGAACCACGCCCCCTAAAACCCATCTACAGTCCTACATCAGATCCATGCAAGTGTCCGGTTGTGGAGAACCGGAATTAGCACAGGCCATTCACATGACTCTCACGGGGGCCGCCCTGAGATGGTTTTTTGGTCTAGAAAGGCATCACACGCAGACTTGGAGAGATATCATCAAAGAATTTATGACCAAATACGGGTCCAACGAGGATTTGGAAATTACCCGTAAACACCTGGAAATGGCCAAACAGGGCGAGAAAGAAAGCTTCAGCGACTTTGTCACCCGCTGGAGGGAGATGGCATCCCAAATGTCCAAACAACCCGATGAAGAAGAACAGCTGGAAATCATTCAGAAGAACTTCACTCCAGCCATACTGAGTTGCATGGGAAAGCATGTATTCCCACACTTCAGGGCCCTGTTGAGTATGGGGTCACAAGTAGAGGAAGAATTGGCCAAGAAAGCTGAAACCGATACCAAGAAAGCCGCATACATAGGGAAAAAGACAACCACTACAGCCGTGAATCAAATAAACTCATACCCCTATCAACAGAACCCCTTTCAACAACCACAACAGCCACCTCCGATGAGTTGGCCCGCACAAGGGGGCCCTTCAAACACCGAGGACAAGAAAAGGAGAAACTTCTGCACCCTTCCCACTACCTTGGTAAAAAGTCTGGAGCTGCTCCGAAAGGCCGGAATAATCACTCCACTCAACCAGCGCCCTCCACCAAATCCTATTCCAAACACCTGGAGAATGAATGAGAATTGTGCGTATCATCAAGCTGCAGGGCATGACACGGAGCGTTGTTTGGCCCTTCGCCATCGTATTCAAGACCTCATTGAAGCCGGAACCATCCCCGCACCCGGCGGGCCCAATGTTACCAACAATCCACTCCCTAACCATGCTCCGCCTGCAGGGATCAATGCCTTCACCACTGATGAAGAAGGCTTCGACCCCGTGGGGCTCATACGAGATGACCCAGCCTACAGGGCACCCATTGTACTGCCTGCAAAAGCTCAAGTTGCCCCAGGCCTCAATCCCATAATTGACCAATGGATGGCCAAAATGAACTTCCTACCCGGGCAGGGTTTAGGAAAGGCGAATCAGGGGATCTCATAGCCACTCGCAATCAAGACTAATCCCGGAAAATCTGGGATAGGATGGACCCAGGATAAGAAGAAACAGACATGTAAATCCCAAAAACCCCCCAGGGAGACAATCTGTATGACAGAAACCTCCCCCAGGACTTTCAGTTGGTCGACAGAGCCGGAATCATCAGAAATTTCGGAGGAATCAGACCCGGCATCCCTTTGGATCCAACATATCACCCGTTCAGGAAGGGTATACCAACCACCACTGACGAAGGCCGAAAAAACACCGTCACCTAAGGAAATGGGAGAAGATAGAGTGCTTGAGCAATTGAAGAAGACCCACGCACACATCACCATTTGGGGACTCTTGGTTGCCTCCAAACCCCACAGGACCGCTTTAATCAAACTTCTGGACGAAGCCGTGATATCACAAGACTCCACACCCGAACAACTGCCAAATATGATTGGGTCACTTACAGTCCAAAGAAGTCTGTCATTTTCAGATGAAGATCTGTCTCCATTGGGGAGGAAACACAGCTTGGCTCTCCATATCACCGTCCGAACCCGAGGGAAAATCCTGCTACAAGTCCTTATCGACAATGGGTCAACCATAAACGTCTGCCCCCTAAAGACAGCCAGGTGTCTAGGCATTTTGGACTCAGAACTCTCCCCATCAGCTGTGACTGTCAGGGCCTATGACAATACCAGAAGGGCGGTCCTGGGTTCTCTAAAGCTTGATCTTATGGTCGGTCCCGGAAACTTTCCGGCCGATTTCCAAATCATAGACATTCCTTCTAGTTTTAACCTCCTGCTGGGAAGAGCATGGCTACACGACATAGGAGCACTCCCCTCCTCCTTGCACGAAAAGATCAAGATACCGTTTGAAGGGAACATAATTACCATCCCAGGAGATCCTGAAAGGACCTTGGCAGATCTGGAGTTACCTGTTTTGGGAATCGGGAGCCAGAGCATACAGTTGGGAGGCTTTTCTTACGAGCCTCAAGTACAAACTCTCAGCACCCAGATAATCAAGTATCTTCCCCCTGACAATATCCCCGGTCTCAACACCAAGATTACAAATATGTTGAGAATGATGAAATACTTGACCAAGAATTACAAGTCTAGGATGCTTGCAATAACAGCCGCCACAACTATCAATAGCCGCCTCAATATCAAGTTAACTAGGAATCAAGAAATCGCAACTAGAGATTATTGCAAACAACAAATCGAGCTCTACTTTAATCTGGACAGATTATGAATGGTCAGATTTGCGAATATGGTTCAGCAACGAAATTGAAGATTTTCGACTTTGAACAACACAGATGAAACAGAATAAGCAGATCCGTAGATACCAAGAACAGATTATCAAAGGTAAGAAAAGATTTTTTTTTTTTAAGAACAAAACAGATCCGTAAATAACAAGAACAGATTATCAAGGTAGGAATAGATTTTTTTAAGAACAAGAACAGATCCGAAAATAGCAAGAACAGATTATCAAAGGTAGGAACATATTTTTTAAGAACAAGAACATATCCAAAAATAGCAAGAACAGATTATCAAAGGTAGGAACAGATTTTTAAGAACAAGAGCAGATCCGAAAATAGCAAGAACAGATTATCAAAGGTAAGATCTAAAACAGCAAGAACAGATTCGTAATAACAAGAACAGATTAAATAAAACCTGGATAGAAAGAATCGCTCTGATACCAATGATGTGATTCACGACCGTATTTCTATCCGATATGACGAATCCGCGACCCTTAACGTTGAATACGTAAGAACCTTGGAATCACGCGAAGATGATGGAGGTGGAACCTCGACCCAATCCCTAAAACGAGAATGAACCTTGGTATAGTCGAAGACAAACAACCAATTGATGGATTAATTGATTGATAAGTCGAAGAACAACAAGAATTAAATTCCGGCTGCTCGAAGTGTTCTTAGAACACAAGAGGTGAAAAACACTCTCAATTTCGTATTATTAAACAAGCTGCCTCCAAACATAAGAGTAGCCTCCTTTAAATAGGAGGAGAAATAAGCAAACCCTAATCAAACCCTAGGGAAACCCTAAAAACGAAAATACAAAAACAAGCCCAATTCTAAGGCAACAAAAATAATGGAACACTCTAAATAAGCCCAAAAACACTCTTAGCAAGCCCATCACTCTAAATACTAATAATACATAATCCTTGGGCTGCAAATTAATAAAAACAATAATAAAAACGCCCTAATTATTCTACGTCTTCTTGGCTAAGCATTATTTTCCATTCGTGCTCTTCATCTCCTTGAATGCTTCTCCAACCGTCAGATTTATTCATCAACTCGTGGACCATGCTCACGAGTGCTTCCTTCATCTTCCTTGCTCTAGCTCGGGTGATTGGACCACTTGGAACCCGGATGGGATCTGCATAGTCTTCACTCCATGATCTAGCTCTCGTGCTATCCTCAGGCTCATCATTCCCTTCCTCTTGAAAAGGAATTGTCCTCAATTCGTCACCTGTACTAAACGGACTTAGGTCAGCGACATTAAATGTAGCACTTACATTATACTCACCTGGTAGATCAAGTTTATATGCATTGTCATTGATCCTTTGCACAACTTGAAACGGTCCATCTCCTCTCGGTAAAAGCTTAGAACGCCGTTGAACTGGAAAGCGTTCTTTCCTCAAGTGCAACCAAACCCAATCTCCTGTTTCAAAAACCATCTTCTTCCTTCCTTTGTTGGCTTGTCGAACATATTGCTCGGTTCTTCTCTCAATGTTTTGCCTCGCCTTCTCATGAATCTGTCTAACAAACTCAGCTTTCTTCCTGCCATCTAGGTTAGCATGCTCAACAGGTAATGGCAATAAATCCAAAGGAGCTAAAGGATTAAAACCATACACAATCTCGAAAGGAGAAAACTTAGATGCAGAATGAACAGATCGATTATATGCAAACTCAACATGAGGCAAACATTCTTCCCACTCTTTTAAGTTCTTCTTAATTATGGCACGCAACAAAGTGGATAAAGTTCTATTTACTACTTCCGTTTGGCCATCAGTTTGGGGGTGACATGTAGTAGAAAACAACAATTTAGTACCCAACTTTCCCCACAAAGTCTTCCAAAAGTAGCTCAAAAACTTTGCATCCCTATCAGAAACTATGGTTCTAGGCATGCCATGCAAACGCACAATTTCTTTGAAGAACAAATTAGCAATTCGTGGTGCATCATCAGTTTTATGACAAGCAATGAAATGAGTCATTTTAGAAAATCTATCAACCACCACGAAAACAGAATCATTCCCATGTTTAGTCCTAGGCAAGCCCAACACAAAATCCATAGAAATATCAACCCAATGGTCACTAGGAATGGGTAATGGAGTATACAAACCATGGGGATTTAACTTAGACTTTGCCTTCTTACAAGTAACACATCTCTCACATATTCTTTCAACATCTCTTTTCATGTGAGGCCAAAAGAAGTGTTCTTGCAATACTCCTAAAGTCTTAGCTATACCAAAGTGTCCCATTAAACTCCCACCATGCGCTTCTTTCACAAGCAATTCGCGCAATGAACATTTAGGCACACAAAGTTTGTTTTCACGCATTAGAAATCCATCATGCCTAAAGTACTTATCAAATGCTAATTTTTCACATGCATTGAATATATCTCGAAAATCAGCATCATCACAATACAAATCCTTGATGTATTCAAACCCAAGCAATTTAGCATCCAAAGTAGCAATTAAAGTATACCTGCATGATAAAGCATCCGCTACAACATTCTCTTTACCTTGCTTGTACTTGATCACATATGGAAATGTCTCTATGAACTCCACCCACTTGGCATGGCGCTTGTTTAGCTTTTGCTGCCCCTTCAAGTGCTTCAATGATTCATGATCCGTGTGAATCACGAACTCCTTTGGCCAAAGATAGTGCTGCCAAGTATCCAACGCTCTCACCAACGCATAAAGCTCCTTGTCGTACGTAGGGTAATTTAAGGTCGCCCCACCTAGCTTCTCACTAAAGTATGCTATTGGCCTTCCTTCCTGCATAAGAACAGCACCAATTCCATTTCCTGAAGCATCGCATTCAATTTCAAAAGTCTTTGCAAAGTTAGGCAAAGATAACAAAGGGGCGTTACTTAGCTTGCTTTTTAGTAATTCGAATGCCTTCTCTTGCTCCTCTCCCCATTTGAATCCCACATTCTTTTTGATTACTTCAGTCAATGGCGCTGCAATAGTACTAAAGTCCTTCACGAATCGCCGATAGAAACTAGCAAGTCCATGGAAACTCCGCACTTGCCCAACACTTGTAGGAATTTGCCATTCTTGAATAGCCTTCACCTTTTCTCTATCAACCTGAATCCCTTGTGCACTCACAACAAAACCAAGAAATACAAGCTTATCCGTGCAAAAGGTGCACTTTTTCAGGTTAGCATATAACTTCTCCTTTCGCAAGACATCCAAAACAGATTTTAATTGAATTACGTGGTCATCTAGACTCTTGCTATAGATAAGAATATCATCAAAATAGACTACAACAAATCTGCCTATAAAAGGTCTCAAAACATGGTTCATTAATCTCATGAAAGTGCTAGGTGCATTAGTCAAACCAAAAGGCATAACTAACCATTCATATAAACCATATTTTGTTTTAAAGGCTGTTTTCCATTCATCTCCTTCTTCCATCCTAATTTGATGATATCCACTTTTCAAATCAATTTTAGAGAATATACTAGACCCATGCAACTCATCAAGCATATCATCTAAACGTGGAATGGGGTGACGATATTTTACCGTGATATTATTTATGGCTCGGCAGTCCGCGTACATTCTCCATGTTCCATCCTTCTTCGGCACTAGCAAAACTGGCACCGCACATGGGCTCATACTCTCTCTCACATACCCTTTCTCCAACAGCTCCGTAACTTGCCTTTGAAGTTCCTTCGTTTCCTCCGGATTACTCCTATAGGCTGGCCGGTTTGGAATGGAGGCCCCGGGTACAAAATCAATTTGGTGTTCTATTCCTCGAATGGGTGGTAAACCGCTTGGCGTATCCTCCGGAAAGACGTCACCAAAATCCTGCAACAAAGAGACAATAACACTAGGCAAAGAAGAATTTAGCTCGTTAGTATTTAAAAGCGCTTCTTTGTATACAAATACAAGAAGCTGATTACAAAGCATCGCTCTTTTCACTTCACTAGCTCTCGCATAGAAATTCTTTTGCCTCCTCTCAAACTTGCTCTCAATAGTCACTGGTTTTTCCACTCTACTCTCTTTTTTCTCAAGTTCTTTTCTTTTTCCCTCACTCTCTTTCTTTTCCTCACCACCCTCTCTCTTTTTCTTTTCAGCTCTCCGTTGCTCCTCCTCACTTTGCAACTTCAACTGATCGGCATAGGCTTGCTGTGGCGGTAAAGGTGCAAGAATGATTGTTCTCTTGTTCATCTCAAATGAATATTTATTGGTGACGCCATCATGTTTAACTCTCCTATCATATTGCCATGGCCTCCCCAATAACATATGGCCGGCTTGCATGGGAACCACGTCACAAAGCACTTGGTCCTCGTACCTACCAATGCTAAAGGACACCAAAACCTGCTTGTTCACCCTCACTTCACCGCTATCATTCAGCCACTGCAGTTTGTAAGGCCTTGGGTGCTTAGTCGTGTGCAATGCTAGCTTCTCCATCATCGTCGTGCTAGCCACATTAGTGCAACTACCTCCGTCTATCACCAAACTACACACCTTGCCTAGCACTAGACATCTAGTGTGGAAGATATTCTCGCGTTGCTCCTCATCCTCCTTTGCTTGTGTGCTAAGCGCCCTTCTTGCAACTAATAATTCACCCTGGATGGCGCTCTCCTCTTCTTCTACATCCTCCAAAGGTGGCATAGCTTCAGCGCCTTCTTCATCCGTCTTATATTCTCCATTATCAAGAAGCATCATTACTCTCTTATTCGGGCATTGAGTGGAAACATGGCCTCTCCCTTGACACTTCCAACATATAATGTCCCTGTTTCTGGTAGTAGGAGTATTAGTGGTGTTAGGGGCTGTTTTAGCTTGGCCTCCACTAGGAACTTCCGATTTTGAATCAACTTTTGGTTTCGGAGTGGTTGCTTTGTCATCCTTCTTCCACGGACTTTGTTTCCATGGAATAGAGTAAGAACTTTGGCTTGGCTTGAAACTACCCCTCCTCTTGAGCTGCCTCTCTATTTTAATTGCCGTGTGCACCATATCTTCAATCTCAACATATGGCTACAATTCAACCGCGTTGGCAATTTCCCGGTTTAACCCACTCAAGAACCGCGCCATGGTAGCTTCTCTATTTTCATCAACCTTGGCCCGAATCATGGCCACTTCCATCTCCTTATAGTATTCGTCAACACTACGATTTCCCTGCGTAAGCCCCTGCAATTTTTGGTACAATTCCCGATAATAGTGATCGGGTACAAACCGCCTTTTCATCAACCGCTTCATCTCATCCCAAGTCTCCACGGGCCCTTCATCGCTTCGCCTTCTCTCTATCATCAAGCGATCCCACCAAACAAGTGCGTAATCTGAAAATTCAATGGCCGCCAATTTCACCCTCTTGGACTCGGAGTAATTATGGCAAGCAAAGACCAATTCAACTTTCTTGACCCACTCAAGATAGGCCTCGGGGTCATTTTTTCCTTGGAAGGATGGAATCCTCATTTTGATCCCATTCATGTTGTCATCTTCCCGATAAGATCCCCTACCAAACCGCCTACCATTCCGCCGATTAGCGATTGCCGAATCAACATCGCTATCCCCATCGTCAAAACTATCTCGGTAGTAGTTATCAAAATCAGCCCGCCGTTCCCTATGCTGCGGTCTCCCACTTCTTTGAGCATTATGTGATATGCTGGATTGCTCAATTTGAGTGCTCTCAACTTTGTCTACCTTCACCCGCATTCTCTTCAATTCCTCACTCATCTCTTCCACCTGCTCTTTAAAGACACCCAACTCTTCTCTAATCATTTTTTGTAAGGTGCTCGTCATGGCTTCTTGGAATAACCTAGGATCGAAACTCGACATATTTCTGCAAAACAGAGGTTAGCACAATATAAAAATAAATTTTCCTCACTGCACTCCCTTACATGTTTCGCTCAAAATAATATCACTCTAATTTTACCGCTCGTGTTTAGTTCTCAATGCATTGATATTCCTCTCAATTTTCACCTTTTGGAACTTCAAACGAATCGAAGAGCAAGAACCCTTTTCTTGGCTGCCCAAACAGACCAATCACAACCCAACAGATTAATTGTATGCTAGGACAAGTACGTTTTCACCAAGAACTCAAGAAACAGGAATCCCAATGAAATATGGACAAAATACGAAGCCAAATTTCGACAAAATCGGGCGAAAAGTTCGTCTAGTGAAAAAGTGATTTTTGGAACCCTTGGAACCTATAGAATCTGAATGCTAAAAGAAATAAAGTCAAATTTCGGAATTTTTTGTACTCTTTTTTTTTTTTTTTTTTTTTTTTTTTTAATCACAAGTCTACTAGGTGTGAGAATCCGGACCCATACCCCGAGAGAAGAAAACAGTCCTCGTTCTCGGTTTCATTTGAAAACGTTGTTTTGTAGAGTCGCCAGTTTGTTTTACGAGAAAACAAACAAAAGATCGTACGAAGGATAATTCGAAAATGAACTATCTTTCATACGTTTGAAACCAGAGATTTATTTTGAAAATTGACTTTGCTAGGGTTCGGGAACTACGTTACGAATTGGGAAGGTGTTAGGCACCCAATTCGCCCTTTCGGTCTCTTAATGGATCCTGCATCTAATTCCTATTTTAGATATCTTGCAAGTAGTTCGAATGGTTTTCAGAATAGTCCTTTCCGGATAAATTCAGTTTAAAATAATATTTTGAAATCAGACTCGAGCTTTGCGAGCGCCTACGTATTCATTCGTAGAATGAAATCAGAGTCTCGTAGTTCCTTTCTTTGGAAACTATTTTTTATATTTTTTATTTGTTTTGAAAACGTGTCCAAACAGGTTTTAGATTTCTTGTAAAACTTAGAAATGATTTGTTTTGAAAGCAGTGAACTTCCTTGCAAGTTATCTAATTTTTTGTATTAAAAGTGAAATTAAATGCAGTACTGAAATTAAGGATTTGGTAGAAAGTTATACCTGCTGCGCTTGAAGAAGATAGGAGGACTTTGTCTTAACTTCCTTCTCTCTCTAGAGCTTTCTCTTTCTAGAGCTTTCTCTCTCAGGATTTCTCTAAAAATGACTTTCTAGAGACTTTGACAAAGCTCCTACTTACCAAAAATACTCTTCCATGTTGATGATCCCAAAATGGGATCCCAAGGGTCCTATTTATAACAACATTTGCGCCAAAAACGCTCCAAAAGAGGCCAACCGCAGGGGTAGCCGCATGGGGTGCGGTTGGGGTGTGCGACAGGGGTGTGCCAGCCGTACAGCTGGCAGGTAGCCGTACGGTTGGGCGTGCGGCTAGGGGGTGCTGTTAGGAGGTGCCAACCGTACGGTTGTCAGGTAGCCGTACGGTTGGGCGTGCGACAGGGGGGTGCGGCTGGCTCATAAAAAAAATGCGCAGGAGCTTAGACTCCTAGTAAGCGAAGAGGCAACAAGGGTTATCTTAGACTCCCAACGCGTCCAAAATTGGAGTCTTTCCTATCAGTCTTTCTACATGTATGATGATTCATGATTAAATGCAGGATGCTTAAAGAAAATCAGTATTCGCACGAGAGTCGTAGATTGGGGTGTTCACACTAGGGTTTTTATGTTGTTCACAGCCGCCACAAATTTCAAACCTAGAAATAAAAGTCAAGTCTAGGGTTTTATATCAATACTAGCCGCCACAACTTTCAAAACCTAGAAATAAAAGTCAAGTCTAGGGTTTTATGGTGTTTGAAATACTAGCCTCCACAGCTAGGGTTTTTGACCAAGAATTACAAGTCTAGGATGCTTGCAATAACAGCCGCCACAACTATCAATAGCCGCCTCAATATCAAGTTAACTAGGAATCAAGAAATCGCAACTAGAGATTATTGCAAACAACAAATCGAGCTCTACTTTAATCTGGACAGATTATGAATGGTCAGATTTGCGAATATGGTTCAGCAACGAAATTGAAGATTTTCGACTTTGAACAACACAGATGAAACAGAATAAGCAGATCCGTAGATACCAAGAACAGATTATCAAAGGTAAGAACATATTTTATTTTTTTTTAAGAACAAAACAGATCCGTAAATAACAAGAACAGATTATCAAGGTAGGAATAGATTTTTTTAAGAACAAGAACAGATCCGAAAATAGCAAGAACAGATTATCAAAGGTAGGAACATATTTTTTAAGAACAAGAACATATCCAAAAATAGCAAGAACAGATTATCAAAGGTAGGAACAGATTTTTAAGAACAAGAGCAGATCCGAAAATAGCAAGAACAGATTATCAAAGGTAAGATCTAAAACAGCAAGAACAGATTCGTAATAACAAGAACATATTAAATAAAACCTGGATAGAAAGAATCGCTCTGATACCAATGATGTGATTCACGACCGTATTTCTATCCGATATGACGAATCCGCGACCCTTAACGTTGAATACGTAAGAACCTTGGAATCACGCGAAGATGATGGAGGTGGAACCTCGACCCAATCCCTAAAACGAGAATGAACCTTGGTATAGTCGAAGACAAACAACCAATTGATGGATTAATTGATTGATAAGTCGAAGAACAACAAGAATTAAATTCCGGCTGCTCGAAGTGTTCTTAGAACACAAGAGGTGAAAAACACTCTCAATTTTGTATTATTAAACAAGCTGCCTCCAAACATAAGAGTAGCCTCCTTTAAATAGGAGGAGAAATAAGCAAACCCTAATCAAACCCTAGGGAAACCCTAAAAACGAAAATACAAAAACAAGCCCAATTCTAAGGCAACAAAAATAATGGAACACTCTAAATAAGCCCAAAAACACTCTTAGCAAGCCCATCACTCTAAATACTAATAATACATAATCCTTGGGCTGCAAATTAATAAAAACAATAATAAAAACGCCCTAATTATTCTACGTCTTCTTGGCTAAGCATTATTTTCCATTCGTGCTCTTCATCTCCTTGAATGCTTCTCCAACCGTCAGATTTATTCATCAACTCGTGGACCATGCTCACGAGTGCTTCCTTCATCTTCCTTGCTCTAGCTCGGGTGATTGGACCACTTGGAACCCGGATGGGATCTGCATAGTCTTCACTCCATGATCTAGCTCTCGTGCTATCCTCAGGCTCATCACCTACAGGGATGGGAAATCTTCTATGAAGAGGACCTATATGTCAAAGAAAGCATCGAACACAGTTTCTCCACCAAATTAACAATCGGGTTGAAAGAAGAAAATGAAGACAAGACAGATGAGGAGGAAGAAATGATCGGAGATCTCTTCGACATCATAGCTCTAGGGGATGACGAGCCAAGGGATGACCCCGTACACCTGATATACGCTGATCCAGACTACCAAAGAGAAGGGGAAAAGAGTGAAATTGTAAGGGTGAGAGGTGAGAGTGAGAGTAAGGCTAGGAAAGAGCCATTCCTAGATTTACTTTTTAAACTTGTACCTGTAAACACTATTATTAATGAAGAAAACTCTGTTTTGCGTTATCCTGTTATTTGTAATTCTGTAATAGCTTATAAGTAGTTAGAAAGACTAAACGAACACCCTGAACGGGAGGAACAACGTATACAGAGCGAGGAAGGAGACACTCTCGAAATTAACCTCGGAACAGAAGAGGAAAGAAAGGAGGTCCGCATTGGGACAAGTCTGAGTGAAACAGAAAAAGAGGAATTCACACAAACTCTGAAAGAGTACGTGGATGTCTTCTCCTGGTCTTATGCGGATATGCCAGGATTGAACAGTCAGATAGTCATGCACGAGATACATACCAAGCCGGAGTTCAGGCCTGTCAAGCAAAAGTTAAGGAAACTTACGCCAGAATCGTCCCTAAAAGTAAAGGAAGAAGTGATGAAACAACTGAGTGTAGGGTTTTTACGGGTGATCGATTACCCTTCATGGTTAGCCAACATTGTGCCCGTTCCAAAGGCAAATGGGAAGGTCCGCATGTGTGTGGATTACCGGGATCTTAACAAAGCTTGTCCGAAAGACAATTTTTGATAATAGATAACACTGCCAACCATGCCCTGAAGTCATTTGTGGATGGTTTTGCCGGGTATAACCAGATTAAAATGCACCCGGATCACCAGGAGAAAATGGCATTCATCACACCATGGGGAACATACTGCTACATCGTTATGCCATTTGGGCTGAAGAACGCCGGGGCAACTTATCAGAGAGCAGCCACCGCTATTTTTCACGATATGATCCACAAAGAAGTAGAGGTGTATGTGGACGACATGATAATCAAATCAAAGGAGAGAGAAGGTCACATACCAGCCCTGCGAACCTTCTTCGACCGGCTCCGCCAGTACCAGATGAGACTAAATCCGCAGAAATGTGTGTTCGGGGTGACCAAGGGAAAACTCCTAGGTTATGTTGTCAGTAAGAGAGGAATCGAGGTAGACCCTGCCAAGGTTCAAGCTATCCAAGAAATGCCTAAACCTCGTACAGAGAAAGAAGTCCGGGGATTTTTGGGTAATCTGCAGTACATCAGTAGGTTCATCTCTCAGCTCACTCAGACTTGCGAGCCCATCTTCAAACTCCTGAGGAAATCTTCACCGGGAGAGTGGGACGGTCAGTGCCAGGAAGCTTTTGATAGAATCAAAGAATATCTCTCCAACCCCCCAGTATTAGCCCCACCACAAACCGGACTACCTTTAATTTTATACCTAACCGTCACTGATTCAGCCGCGGGAACAATGCTAGCCCAACACCTGACTGATACCCGGAAAAAGCAGGCCATCTACTTCCTCAGCAAAAAACTATCCCCATTTGAGGTGAACTACACACCATTGGAGAAGTCATGCACCGCCCTCGTCTGGGTAACACAAAAACTACGGCACTACATGCTAGTTTTCTCAGTCATCCTGGCATCACGGATTGATCCGTTGAAATACCTCTTCGAGAAACCGGCTCTCTCGAACCGAATGGCAAAATGGCTATTTCTACTCTCCGAAGTCGACATCACCTATATGACCCAGAAGGCAGTCAAAGGCAAGATCATAGCTGATTACCTGGCCCACAATCCAATATTAGGAGACGTACTAGAAAAAGCCGACTTCCCAGACGAAACCATCATGAATGTCGAGATCGATGAAGACTGGAAGCTGTACTTTGACGGGGCCGCCAATCGGAATGGAAACGGGATAGGTATCCTGTTAGTCACTCCAGACCAAACTCACTCCCTAGTATCATATCGCCTGGACTTCTTCTGCACCAACAACATGGCTGAATATGAAGCCTGCATACTCGGGTTAGAGATCGCTCTTCAAAGGGGTATAAAGAGGATACATGTATACGGAGATTCAGCATTAGTGGTCCACCAGGTTCTGAAAGAATGGAAGATCAGAGATGAGAAATTAGTCCCTTACCTCGCCCGACTGGAGGATATCGCAGGAAAGTTCAAGCATGCGGAGTTTTACTATCTCCCCAGGTCTCAGAACAGTTTTGCTGACGCACTAGCAACCCTGGCATCTATGATCGATATCCCGGAAGGAATGGGAGAAATAACTCTTACGGTGCAAAAGAAATCATAACCAGCACACTGCACGGCCTTGGTGGTAGAGAACGAAGGGGAAGGGGATTCAACCACTTGGTTTTACGATATCTGGAACCTGCTGAAGAACCATCAGTATCCTGAGAAAACAGACAAGAAAACACGGGTCATGCTTAGAAGATTAGCATCAGGGTTCATACTTTGTGCCGGAAGATTGTATAAAAGGAACTACGACGGGACTCATCTTCAATGCCTCACTGAAGAAGAATCAGTCAGAGTAATGGATCAGATACATGGGGGCGATTGCGGACCTCATATGAGCAGACATACACTTGCCCGCAAAATCATCAGACAAGGTTATTTCTGGTCTACTCTGCAAACCGACTGCGCTAATCACGTACGCCGTTGCCACAAGTGCCAAATTTATGCTAAATCCCAGAAGCTTCCTCCAAAAGAGTTGTACACCATGACTGCTCCCTGGCCTTTCGCAACCTGGGGAATCGACGTCATTGGAAAGATCTCGCCCAAAGCCAGCAACGGCCATGAATTCATACTAGTGGCCATCGACTACTTCACCAAATGGGTAGAAGCCGAGTCTTACCAGACCCTGGATGCCAAAAAAGTAGCCCGATTCATCAAAAGGAATATTGTTTGCCGATATGGGGTCCCACACGAGTCATCTCAGATAACGGCACCCACTTCGAAGGAGAAGCTAATACCGTCATGGAAGAATACAGTATTACCAGACACAGGTCTTCGCCATACAGGCCACAAACCAATGGGGCAGTTGAAGCACCAACAAAAATCTGAAGAATATCCTAAGCAAGATGACCGACACCTGTCGAGACTGGCCTGAGAAATTACCTTATGCTTTGTGGGGATACCGCACCACCGAGAGGGTCTCCACCGGGGCAACCCCGTTCTCTCTTACATACGGGATGGAAGCAGTCCTCCCTGTTGAGTTAGAAGTCCCTTCCCTCAGGGTAATGCTAGAAAATCAAGTCAATGAACTGGAATGGGTCTAGGCACGTTATAACGAGCTAGCCCTACTAGATGAAAAGAGATTGAAAGCCGCATACCACCATCAGGGGTATCAGAAGAGAATCGCTCGAGCATTTAACCAGAAGGTGAGGACTCGGGGTATCAATGAGAACGATATTGTATTGAAAGAAATTCGAGAACCAGCCAGAGATCCGAGGGGTAAGTTCGGGCAGAAGTGGACAGGGCCGTACATCGTCAAAGAAATCGATACATGAGGTGCCGCTATACTCACTGATTTGGATGGACAGTTACTACATTCACCAGTCAACATGGATCGAGTGAAGAAGTATTATCAATAGGTGTGACATGTAATAAGAACTACGTAAACCTGAGCCCCAACTCAAAACTTCTTGTTCTTTGTGAAAATCAAAAAGGGGAACGTAGGCAACCTGAGAAGTGACTTCAGGCCCGGTTTAAACTTTATAAATAGATTTATTTCCCACAAGCAGTCCCTCATATATATTATTAAAAAAGGTGGTTCAGAACACCGAAGGTTACAAAGGAGACATAACAAATACGAAAGAAACTAATCCCTAGGGGTTGGCCACACTGGGTCCTCAATAGCCAAGTCGATCCGAGCTTCGTCCAAGATCTGATATGCAAAGACAATATTATCATCAGTAGCCTCTGTATCCATGAACCGGAACCACTCCATTTGAAAGGGGTCGTCGATCAGTTCTCCTTCCAGAGATTGCCAGCAAGAGCGAATAATATCAGCCCGAAGGGGCCGGGTAATACCAAAACGGGCATAGTTGAACTGACGAGTCAGTCGAGCACGCCACATCCTCTCTACAGATAAAGAAACATGTGGGGTCATAAATTTAGACTCAGAGGAGAAGTTGTTCAGACCAAGGGGAACCTCCTGAGGAATGTTTAACTGCCGAAGAAGACGTCCGGGGAGATAAAAGGAAGTAAACCAGAGCCCACGGAGCCGAACGTAGTTCTGACCCCCAGTACTAAGTACCATCGCCCTCAGCTTCCACCAAGGAATGTTCCAACGGATAGCCCGAAAGTTTTCCAAAAATCACACCGTCCAATCAGAGGAAGACATGGTCAAAGCACCAAAGAGAAGCTGATGGAAGAAATGAGTCGGATTGTCGAGCCGAACTCCGTTGAAATCCACCGATCGAAAGCGCTCCAGCAGCCACATGTATAGCAGACGCGGACTCCCCCGGAAGAAGGGCGAGGTCCCCCCGTTGTACATCATCAAGACCATTCAGGGTCTCTGCAAGAATGATCGGCACTATAGACTCCCCATTTCTAGCCTGGTCAATCAGACTCAGGATAGTCGGATCAACACGGGAAGAACTCGTCACCAGCAGCATATCCGAAACCAGGCAAATCAGGGCCGCTGCAGTACGCCCCACGCCGTAAGAGGCCCTATCTTCATAACGATGAAAGAACCTCACCATTTTATGGAGGTCAAGAAGTCCGTCGGCAATGAAACCATCACAGGGGAATGGCTAACAGAGCAATTAGCATGTTGCGGGGACCAATTTCTTCTATAGGAACTGCCATTGGGAGACGAACGTCAGAACGTAACAGCCAGGAGAACTCCTCATAGGTCGGGCAGAGCTCATCTAGTCCAAAGCGGAAGAGATGGTCCGCAGAACTCCAGAAATACAAAGCACCTAACAGAAAGGAAAAATCGACTGGACGATGGCACCAACCCGCTAAAGGACTGAAGGCACCAAAGTTCAGACCATTTTCGAAAGATATCAAAGCATCTCGAGCATTGACATAAGAAAAATCAGATTTTGTGCGATAAGAAGACATTTTTGGAAGGTGTGGAGATGAAGGAAGGAATATGGGTGTATTTATAGCAAAAAAAGAGGGACATGTACCTGTTTGTCGCGCGACAAACCCATATCCAGGAGGGATTGTCGCGCGACAAACCCCTTTGGGGTCACCCTAATTTGGTTTTTCTTACACATAGCAATCATTTTTGCCAAAAGAATCATTTTTTGAGTGCTTTCTTGTTTTCACTTTGTTCTTTTTACAGGAAAAGTATCACTACACTACAAGGTATGGCTTCTAAATCGCCGACTCTTATATATATATATATGTATATATCTTTCACACACAGAGAATAAAAGTATAATCAAACACGGATAAAGATATTTTATAAATCCAATAAAAGAACAGTTTTTAAAAGATCTGTCTAAACATGTCTAAATAAGTACACATCTGTCCAAAACTAACAACTAAGTGCAGAAAGGGAAAACTAATCTACTCGAGCGCGTTTTGACACGCTCCCACTATCGCCCGAGCCCTCCTCGGGAGTAAGATCAACAACTGGGACGCCAGGAACGGGAGGAACTGCTGCCTGAGAAGGCCCCGTGAACATGACTGGTGCCGCAAAACGGATCACCGACGATCGGGAACGCCTGGAAGTCCGACTACTGCTCCTCCGAGAATCCGTCCGGGCATGAGAGGAAGTCAGGGGGTCGTCCGGCCGTAAGTAGATGTCAATAGCCCTCTGGTAATCACGCATGTAAGCTGGAGGGTCTCGACCGACATACTGGAGCAGGTTCCAGCTGTAGAGGTACTGGGCGTGCCAAGCCCGTAGATCTGCCACCCGAACACTCACCCGCTGTAAAAAGACATAAGATAAAAGAATCAGCACAGTCAAAATAGATAGATATAGATGTAAAGGTATCAAGAGAAGTTGAAGAGAAAGTACCTCGTCATCAGGGCGACCACCTAGATAGTCAAAAGTATCCTCAGGAAGAGGGTACTTCGGGACGGGATATCGACGTAATCCAGCGCCAACGTAAGAGATGTCCCTGGGGAGTGGGGGTAGAGCTACCCACGGAATAGACGACCCCGCCGGAACACCAGCAGAAGTGGACCCGCCCTCCTCACGGATCGGGAACAAGGGAGGCCGGGATGAAGAACCCCCGAAACCTGGAGATCGGGCCGGAGGACCCATGACAGTCACCGGAAGAGGAGTCAATGTGGCGTAGGTACGGACCCCCGGAGAATCCACTATGGCCATCGCCCTCAAAGGAGGTACCCCACTAGAAGGAGTAGCCACCGCAGCTGGAGGAGTCCGCCCGAACTGCTCGTAGTCTGCCCCAAGGTCCGCAGGCTCCCAGGACCTCTCAGACAATCCCGCTCTCCCCTCAGCAGCCTCAGCAGCAGCAAAACGGATCCCCGGAGACACAGAAGGGCCGGTGGAAAACTCAAAACCCTCAGCACGCTGCTCCCTCACAGGTGTCGCCTGAGGTGACGGCTCCGGAACCGCTGTCGCATCGCCTCCCTCGCCCTCCGGCCGATCACCACCCTCAGCCGCAGTAGGAACATCCCTCTCTCCCTCAGGATCCTCGTCCTCAGAATCCGGAATGTTGTCCATCTGATCGGGGACAGGTGGCAAGTGACCCGGAACAGCCCTAGCTAAATGGGTCTGTCCCCGTATATATAGTTGGGATCACCTCCCAATGCCCGGTACCTCTCATAGAAGACCCGTCCCCGAGTCCCCTTCGGCTCCCTCATCAGATAACAGGCAGCAAAAACGGCGTAGTCTCCCTCCTCGACGAAGGTCTGGAAGCCGAGTCCATCGACCAAGGCCTGCACCGTCACCGGATCGATCTCGCCCGTCCGCCTCATCAGAACAGGGGGGGAATAATGGAACACGAGGCCACTGGGACGGCGTGTGCTGGCGAATGACCCTCTCGCCCAAGTAGAAGAGAAGGCCGTACTCATCCCGGATAAGCCGCCTAGTCCTTGAGGCGGTCAGAGCGCGGCCATACCCATAATGGAGACCCAGATCACCCCAAGGGGCCCACTCAATCTGAAAAGAGAACAAGTTTTTCATTTTTCAGTAATTTATATATATTCTATCTATTGAAAAGCAAGAATACTAAAATATTTACCTGCTCCTCCCGCAGGTCGTGGACAGCAGCAGCTCCGGTCTCCCGAGTCCGGTATACATAGGGAGCCCTGTAGTTCCCCGCAATGAATCGGCGGAGAAAAGGGAACTGGTCCTCGTTCTCAACGAGGAGATCCACCTGGACGCGACCCAGGCGGGTATAAGCAACAAACCAACTCTGAAAAGGAAAGATAAAAGAAATCAGTGATGATCAACAGGTAATATGTAAAGAACTGAAGCAAAGACGAAAGGACTAAAGTATGTACCTCCCACAGCAGAGAAAAGCCCTTGAGGTTCAGGGCTAAATGACGAGAGACCTGGTCCATGGCATCATAGAGAACTGCAAGAATGAAGCCTCCCCAGTCATAGTCAAACATGAGGCTGAAGTCCTGAAGATAGGGCAACCACCAAAGATGAGCCGTGTCCCCACCACGAGCCTCGAATAAATCATGGAGTGTCAGTAGAAGAAGGACGCGGGCATACTGGCGCGCCTCCTGACGGGTCATAGGAACCCCTGAAGCAACTAGCCGAGCTCTCTCTGTGGCTAGCCGCGTAACCAAAACACCCTGAGGAATCGTATCACCGGAACTCCGTCGCTCCGGGAACCATCCAAGCGCACTAACAATACCCTCTGCCGTCAGACGCAAAGGGACATCGATCTGAATGGGGACCCCCCCTGAAGGAATCCCGGTCAGAGCAAAAAGATCGAGGGGTGTCATCGTCATCTCACCCCAGCTCCAATGGAAGGTATGAGTAGTATCCCACCAATGGCAAGCGAGTGCCGACACCAAAACTGCCGCCCTAGAAACCCGCTCTGGGAGGGCGTCGAAGAGGGAGCCAAAAGGAGTCGCAAGAATCAACTCTTGGACAGAGGCCGGTGCCCGTCGCCACTCCGAAGATATAGTGTTGGGAGAACCCCAACCCCGGCCAACCCACTGCAGACAAGAGAACGAGTATGGGGCTATAGGGGTAAATTATGTAAGTTTTCAAAACCTTACGATACTTTGGTGTAGTTATGAGAGTTATAGGGTTATAGGGGTAAATTATGTAATTTTCCAAACCTGAGGGTACTTTGGTGTAATTATGAGAGATATGGGATTATAGGGGTAAATTATGTAATTTTCCAAACCTGAGGGTACTTTGGTGTAATTTTGAGAATTATAGGGCTATAGGGGTAAATTATGTAATTTTTCAAAACCTGAGGTTACTTTGGTGTAATTATGAGAGTTATAGGGCTATAGGGGTAAATTATGTAATTTTTCCAAACCTGAGGGTACTTTGGTGTAATTATGAGAGTTATAGGGCTATATGGGTAAATTATGTAATTTTCCAAAACCTGAGGGTACTTTGGTGTAATTATGAGAGTTATAGGGTTATAGGGGTAAATTATGTAATTTTTCAAAACCTTAGGATACTTTGGTGTAGTTATGAGAGTTATAGGGTTATAGGGGTAAATTATGTAATTTTCCTAAACCTGAGGGTACTTTGGTGTGATTATGAGAATTATAGGGTTGTAGGGGTAAAATATGTAAACTTTCCTAAACCCTAAGAGGTATCACAGGTAAAAGTATGTGTTAGCTAAAAAATCGGGCATTATTCCTAGGCAGACATGCATACTAACATTATTTAAAACGAATACAGGAAACGACAAGAAGCAGAACTGATAAATACACAAAAGAAGACATACCAGAGATCGACGACGAATCTCGTGAGAGACAGGCTCCATCAAGAGCCACGGGACATCCGGGACCGGAGCAGCTTGGATAGCATCCCGATAGACCACCGCCCAACCGCGGTCTATCCCATCCTCATCGTACCAGTCCAAGTCTGCCCAGTCGTCATGATGAGGGCTGCAGCGGAGAACGCCCTGAGCGTCAGTAAAGGTGACCTCCTCCTGGTCACCCTCCAGTCTGTCAGGATGAGTAGAGGCCATCGGTATAGGTAGAATGTATGGAAAAAGTCGGAAAAGTCGAAAACACGGCAGAGCTTCCGCGCTTGGGAGAAGAGAAAAGAGAGAGAAAGAGAGCTAGAGAGAGAAAGAGAAAGGGAGAGAATGAGGTGGAATGAGCTCAGCAGGAGGCTTATATAGTGGGCCAGTTTGTCGCGCGACAAATGGCCACATTGTCGCGCGACAAAGAGCTCCTCACCGAATGTCGCACGACAAACCACCCTCTCCCCTGATTTTTTGACCTTTTTTCTCATTTTTATCCCCTGCAGGAGGACTTCCGAAAAGCAGTTTTCGAAAAAATTGCTAAAAACCGCGCACCCAGGATGAGAACACGAGAGAAAACTTCCAAATCATCTCTCCGAAAAATGCGAGAACAGAATGCCACGATTAAAAGTAGTCTCTGATCTCACAAAAGGACCGAGACCATCAAATAAGAAAAAGCAGAATAGCGAGATAAGACGGGAATAGAAAAAATTGAAAGAGTAGAAAATAGGAGAAACCCGCATGAGCGCCCAAAGCAAGCGAGAGAAACAGAAATGTAGAGTGACAGGGAGAGCCACACCAAAAATGATAGCTAGGCCAAAAACGGCTCAGGGCTTCGTTTTAAGGTGAGTAAGGCTCCTGATCACGACAAAGGGATGAAAAGACTCCTGGTCAAAAACAGAGAGGGCCAGGAAAAGTCTTTCCCAAAAGAGGGAGAAATAAGGGCATCGAAAAATAGAAAACGATGTTGGGCCCACCAAAAAGAGAAACTGAGAAAAGAACAAAAATTAGAGATTGGACTTTCAGACAAATTTTCTTTTCAGCATGATACAGAAGACATGGTTTGGAAAATCCTCGAATCATCACGCTGCGGAAAGCAAAGAAAATCGAAGACTGCCTTCTGAGAAAAGTATCCTCACTCGAGGAAAACCTGAGAACAAAATTCAAAGCGGACATTCGGATAAGATTAGACCTCGAGGAGCTCTTTTCACCCTCACAAAAACTTCTCTCTCTCACTCTAGCAGTCTAAAGAGAGACAAATTAAATTTTACAAATCACAAACACAAACCCTCTTTAGAGGCAAATCACAAGCCCTCTCCAGAGGCAAAAGTTACTCATGGAAGTCCTCCCATAGGCAATTTTCCTTCTTCTTACAGATCTAGAAGCCCTCCTAGAGAGGCACAACGGTAGTCCTCCCACCTGAGGCGAAGCCCTCCCAGAGAGGCACAACGGTAGTCCTCCCACCTGAGGCGAAGCCCTCCCAGAGAGGCACAACGGTAGTCCTCTCACCTCAGGCGAAGCCCTCCCAGAGAGGCACAAACGGTAGTCCTCCCACCTGAGGCGAAGCCCTTCCAGAGAGGCACAAACGGTAGTCCTCCCACCTGAGGCGAAGCCCTCCCAGAGAGGCACAAACGGTAGTCCTCCCACCTGAGGCGAAGCCCTTCCAGAGAGGCACAACGGTAGTCCTCCCACCTGAGGCGAATCCCTCCCAGAGAGGCACAACGGTAGTCCTCCCACCTGAGGCAAAGCCCTCCCAGAAAGGCACAACGGTAGTCCTCCCACCTGAGGCAAAGCCCTCCCAGAGAGGCACAACGGTAGTCCTCCCATCTGAGGCGCAATGGTAGTCCTCCCACCTGAGGCGCAAAAAAGATCAAATGGTAGTCCTCCCATCTTAGGCAAGTGGAGCAAATCAAAGCCCTCGAAAGAGGCAATGAGGTAACAAAAGCCCTCTCCGGAGGCAGTCACAAATACTTCCTGTGTACACACACTTCCTTAGAGTTCATGCGGGAGCCATGGATCATGGTCTCTTCCAGTCGCCTCAATTCTTTGCAAGCAAGGAGCTTGAGTCGAGAGGGTCTGTAGACACCCCGATCCGTGACCCCCGCAAGAACCCTAACGACCTACGAGAACTACTATTTTTTTTGGAGTCCGGGACCCACCCGAGCACCCAAAACTACCCCAGGGGGGTTTGTTGCGCGACAAACCTATTTTTATCAAGGATTGTCGCATGACATATCACATTATCGCGCGACAATCCCTCTCTGCACCCGACCAACCGCTTTCTGACACATCATAGTGTCAGGACCCATCACTTCAGCCGTTTGTCGCACGACATACAGGAATGTCGCGCGACACTTGCCTTTTTTGGGGAAATATTGCGCGACAATCTTCCCCGAGCAGTATAAATAGACCAACCCCCCAAGGGTTCAGGGGCAGCAACTTGAATCTGAAAACTCTGGAGCTTTAATCTGATTTTATTATCAAGCATTCTATATTATCATCTTATCTCTGAAGAATTATCGAATCTATTCCCGACACTCGACGTGTCCCGTCTCTGGAATCGAATTCTCGGAAATATCTGAAGAAGGAGAAGATTGTTATCGCCGGAGATCTCTCTGCCGTATTATATTCTCTTTCTTATTATTATTCTCGTCGGGAAGGTAAATAAAGTTTCTTCTAGTAATTAAACAGGTCTATCTGTGTACTTGTTTTATTTCTGTTGTTTTGTCCACGTTTTATTTGAATAAACTTATTGCCAAGTTATAAATAGTCTACCGTCTTCAAAACAAAAAGACCCTGATAAAACCATTTGCAAAACCAGAAGAATAAGTACGTTATCGTCCGGATAAAATTCTGTTTTCAAAAACCCGGACTGATACGACTTATCTAGGAATTAAAATCAATATATCCTGTCTTCTCTATAGACTGCGACGTGTCTGATAACTCTCCTCAAAGAGTTCTAGTTCCATATTAAATTAGTCCTGATACAAGATCCGAACTTTTACAAAAGTAAACACAACACGAAAAAACCGTCATTATCTGAGGAAATAATACGGGATACTCTTTCAAAAATAGAAGGTTTTTGTCATTTGTACTTACATCTTTCAATAATAAAAAAATCGGATCTCGGAACACAAAGGTTTTCATCCCTTTCCCGTTTTCCCCCAGAAATTAGGGTTTTCATTTGAAAAGTAGTAGACTATCAGTAAAAGCATCAAAGTTTTTCAACATAGAATAAATATATAAGACCACTAGAGACCGAAAGGGCGGAATGGGTGCTTAATACCTTCCCAAACCGTAATATAGTTTTCGAACCCTATAGAATCCTGGTTTCGTAGACAAACATGTAAAGAAAGGCTTATCTGTAGCCTTTCCCCTTACACAACCCTTTTTGTCCGTTTTCTCGTAAAACGTACTGGCGACTCTGAACGAACCCCTTTGCATCTAGAATAGACATAGGGACACCCGATATAAATCATCAAACAACTCCAAGCAAATGGAGCGACGGAATCCCTTCCGACGCTTCAGACGCCCAACGAAATGGGGACGAGACCCGGGGGTCGCATTTGCGGATTCTCACACTATCGCCTGGTATGAATAACCAATTGTCTCCCTCGAACTCATCTGAATATCAAGTATCTCCTCTTGATCCTCAGGTATTTTCTCAATAACCTCCAAAAAAAAACACTCCCTAACAAAATTAATATAGGCATGCCTAAACCAACATATGAATCTAATCTCGCTAGTAAGTCATTTGTAAAACAGTTATCATCTCTATCTATTCCTAACAATATACAGGAAGCCTGGGCAAAGCAGCAATGGATGAAGAGATGAAGTCCCTAAAGAAGAATGGTACATAGGATATAGTTGAATTTCCAGTAGGGAAGAAGCGTGTCATTTGCAAATGAATGTACAAGGTGAAATATAAGGCAAACGAAACCATTGAAAGATTCAAAGAAAGACTTGTAGCAAAAGGATACACCCAGACACATGTGATAGATTATTTTGAAACATTTTCACTAGTTGCAAAAATTAATAATGTATGTGTCTTGCTCTCTTCAGCGGTAAATTTGGATTGGCCACTAAAACAATTCGTTGTGAAGAAAGCATTTTTGCATGGAGATTTAGAGGAGAAAGTATACATAGAGCTCCCCCTAGGGTATTGTGGCACCTCCGCCTTAATTAGCAGGATAACACCTGTAATTAAGACCTGGAGCGTCACTAACCCGCCTTAGACTAGCTAAAGTAAATCAAATATAAATAATGAAATCATGAATCTAGGTAGACCACATAACATGGAAATAAATAACCATGATACCCGTACAATATGGATGACAATACAAAATAGAAATACAACACGTATACATGTATCCAAAAGGGATACAAATTTGTACCAACATCTAGATTAACATACATCATAACTTAGGCTAGCCGTGACTTGCCATATGAACATATACACAACAAAATAAGTTCATATTAGAGGTTTCTATTTCGTTGCCGACTGATCACTTCTTCAATCTTATCCGTCTCCTGGATACCTGAATGTGTTAAATAAAAACGGGGTATGCTCACAGCTCAATAGGGAGATATATAGGAAATGTCATGTTAAAAACATAATATCAGTTTAATAACAGTTCAAATTGCAATCAATAATTTGATTCAGAAATTGTTAGTTTATAAACCAATGCATGCATATGCATGTACAAGTTACCACTCTTGCGTCAACCATTATACCATATCGCTAAGAGAATACCGAGGCCGAATCGAATCATAATCATAGGAGTAAGAATAGGCTTGACCGCTCCACAGAATCATTCGAACATGATTACAATAGAACATTTTTCGGCCTAGGGAAGATCATCATCGCATCATAATAGAATTGGACCACACGTCCATCAATATCATATCAATATAACACAAGTGCATTGCCGTTATCTAGATTTTCGGACTACCCACCGCTGGTTCTAGACCGCCGACGCTTTGCTACCTTCCGAAAGTTTAGGGATTTTCAATCCAAGGGCACCAGGCTCCACTTATTTTCACACTGAGAAGCACCAATCAATACCGATTCCCTTCATCATCGAAGGGCCACAATTGAATCATAATTGGATCCATCATAGGATCATATCATATCCCAGAATGATACAACAATATAAGAAGCTTTTGGCATCAAAGATATGAGATATATGCCCACTTGAAAGGCCATAAGAATAGTCCAAGCTTACTGAAAGATCTCCGAGAATCTGGTTGACACAATAATAATGCACAATATGCATAACATGCAAACAAATGAACATTTGAAACAACTTATGCCACATAACTGCAAGAAGTCCCTATACATTTCCCTTGATGTATATAATTCATCTATTAATCAATTTTTTCAATATACAACATCTATACATCCAATGGATACTTCATGTATATCAAATATAAATGGCATATCTTACTTCAAATCACATGCTTATGGCTTTATAAATCATAAAACGCCATTATCTTCATCTGATTAAAATTCTTGAAACAAATAAAAATTAAAATGTGATGATTATCATTGAATAAACCATATAATTAGGTTTTTAAAACAATTAAACCCCTACCTCAAATCAATAAGCTAAAGTGAATAGAAGAAGATGAAGATCGAAACCCCGTTAGATGAAATCCTAAAATTCCTACGTCACCACGATCCTCACATCGCGTAGAAAAAATTATTCTAAAGTTGAATCGAATTCTGGAAACTAAATAAAAATGAAATTTAGAGAGAGAAAGAAGAAATAAGCTTAGCTCTGGTTTTAAGAGTAAAAAATGGAGGAAAAAGTGGTGAAAAAGGGCTCTAGAAGCCTTTAAAAATGTGCAACTGACTCAACAACAGTCTCCTGTTGGCCCCAACAGGCGCCTATTAGGTCCACAACAGGCGCATGTTAGGCCCACAATAGGCGCCTGTTTGCCCTCAACAGGTGCCTCTTTAACAACGAGGCAAAAATAAATCTAGGACCATCCCGAACAGTCGCCTGTCTCCCACAACAAGCGCCTGTTACATTCAAAACTGCAAAATTAATCAAAAGCATATTAAAATCATTTATCAACCATTTTCACACTAAACGCACTGAACCAAACATAATTTACATTAACACAAACAAAGGGTGTTACAATATCTCCTAGTAAACAAAATTTTGTCTTCAAAATTTAACTATTACACATTAACTAAACAACTCTAGATATTTTCTACGAATCTCAATCTCTAACACCCACATTGCCTCCTCGGCTCCATGATGCAACCATAAGACCTAAACTAAAGAAATCACTTTGTTTATAAGGATTTTGTCTCGGCGATCTAGAATTTGGATCGGATGGGTTTCATACGTCCGGTCAGTTAAAACCTCCAAATTCTCCCGTTGAACAATATAAGAGTGATCATGAACATACTGATGAAGTATTAACACATGAAAGACATCATGAACATTAGACATCTGTAGAGACAAAGCTAAACAATATGAGATGTTCTTGATACACTCCAAGATTTTAAACGGCCCAATATAACGAAAGGTTAATTTCCCTTTGCTACCAAACTGTGTAATGATAAAACGAGGCTTGATTTTCAAAAACACATGACCACCGACCTCAAGCTCTAAAGGACAACAAGGTTTTTCGGTATAACTTTTTTGCCGACTCTGAGCTGTAAGAAGGTGTTGCTAGATAATCTTAACTTTCTTGATGACTTGTTCCACCAATTTCAGACCTAACAACGTTCACTCTTCGACTTTGTACAAGCAAATCAGAGATCTACAGGGACGACTATATAGGGTTTCGTAAGGCGCCATGCCTATACTAACCTGAAAACTGTTGTTGTAGGCAAACTCCACTAAAGGCAAATGCTCTATCCAATTCCCTCGAAAATTGAGGACACACGCCCTCAACATATCCTCAAGTATTTGAATGACAAATTTAAATTGCCCGTTTGTCTGTGGGTGGAATGCCGTGTCAAAATTCAACCGAGTGTCCAAAGCTTTTTGCAAACTTTTCCAAAATCGAGATGTAAAACGAGGATCTCGATCAGATACAATAGTAAGACGAACCCCATGAAGTTTCACTATCTCTCGAACATACAACTTGCCGAGGATTTCTACATTTTGGTTGTTACAAATTGGGAAAAAAATGCACTGACTTCATCAACTTGTTGAGAATTACCCAAATGGTGTCTTCTCCACCCAAAGCTTTAGGTAACCTTGAAACAAAATCCATAGTAACATATTCCCACTTCCACTCAAGAATGAGTAGTAGTTGTAGTTGCCCCGCGAGCCTTTAATGCTCGGCCTTTACTAACTGACATGTCATACACTTACTCACATAGTTTGCAGCATCACGTTTTATACCACTCCAACAATAATTTCGGCACAAGTCCTGATACATTTTCGTACATCCTAGATGAATAGAAAATTTAGAATAATGAGCTTCACCTAGAATCTCATTTCTAAGTTTCGAATCTTTTGGTACCACCAATCTATCCTGAACTTGAATTCAACCATCGACCCCAAGTTTGTATTCACCATATTCGACCTCCGTAGCCAAACGATCACCTCTCGCCCAAAGTTATTCATCTACGTGTTGGGCATCAATCACCCTCCGTTGAATCACTGGTTGGACAATCATATTACAAAGGTAAGCTTGGTTATCATCTTGACTCACCATGAGATTATACCGTTGCAATTCTTGCCTTAGCTTCCACTCTTGACATCGTATAGCAGCTAAGGACCATTGGAATTTTTGACTCAAAGTATCAACTACAACATTAGCCTTGCCTGGGTGATACAGTAGAGAAAAATCATAATCTTCCAAAAATTCTATCCACCGAGGCTGCATAGGATTCAAATCTTTATGGGTAAAGATACATCTCAGGCTCTTGTGATCGGAATAGACTTTACATCTCTCACCATATAGATAGCAACGCCAAATTCAGCTAGCTCTAGATCGTGGGTAGGATAGTTTTCTCGTGTTGCTTAAGTTGATGGGAAGCATAAACCATAACATGCTCCTCTTACATAAGTACACAACCCAAATTGGATTTAGAAGCATCACACACTACACCAAAACAGCAAATTAGTAATGGCCCCTTTTTTCATCTGTTACAGTCAAAGTCCGTTTCTAGCCCGCAACACACATAGTCCATTATTGAATCTAATAAAACCGTAACTGAATTTAATTAATAAAATTGGCTTTATCTTTATAAACCTGTAACGGACCTAAAATAGGTATTAATGTTATATATCCGTTGTTGACAATTTTTTTTATTATTCAAAATCAATAACTTATTTATTTTTATTGAGAAAAAATTGAACACCTAAAAAAATCCATCCAAAATTTCATTCCTTCTTTCACAGATCACTCTCCCACTCAACAAAACCCCCACATCTTCACCACTCTCACTGGAATTAGATCTCCGGAATCAAATCGGCTGCTACTCTCCCCCCTCTTTGTTCATTAGTGCTCTAATATTTCTCTGGTCGTTTGTTTGGAATCACTGGTGGAGTTTTGAAGGTATTCTTCTTATTTTCATCTTCTTGTTCTTCTCCTTCTTCCTCCTCCTCCTCCTCCACCTTTTCATAACACAATCACTATTAGAATCTCAACTAGTAACTTCATTCTTCTTAAATCTCTTAAAAAAATCCCTATATTCTTAGATCTAGGGTTTCTTGATTTCATATTCATTTTTGTAAGGGCTATGTCAATTTTTGGATCTTCATATAGTAATGGGTTTGTGTTTGCTATTACTAAGTGCATTTTTTATTTATTCATATATTTATAATTAGAATTTGGTTTCATTTTATAATTTTTTCCACTTTCTCTTCTTAAAATCCTATTTTTTTTATTTATAATTTCATATATTTTTTTTTCATCCACTCTCTTTGATTTCATATTCGTTTGAGTGAAAGAACCGTGCTTAGGCCCCGCCACCTCCTAACTCTGCTTATCCTTGGCAAAACGAGTATTTCACAAACGTCTAAGAGGCAAGTGAAATTGTACATATAGATCTATGCAGTTGACTTAAAACTTAGGTAAAATCTTACCACCACAAGTTTCTTTTAATGACACATTTTATAAATTAGTCATACTATAAAGACATGTTTCTAGGTTGCTCTTTTGGAGTGTTAATACGGATATTTCATATCTCTACTCCCTGCTTAATTTACTGGTAGATTAAGATTACCTTGTTGACTATTTTCGTAGTCTCATCATGGCTTTTATACTGTTTGTTTAAACGTAGTAGGTTGAGAAATATATTGCTAGGTAAAAATGGATTCCATTACTAAGTGTCTTCAGCTGGTAGGGGCTATGTTAGTTTTTTATTCAGATTCGGTTTTTTTTTCTCTATTTATTTATAATTGGAAGGTACCTTGTGGGATATAACATTAGTTTAGTGGATTTACTATGTTAAAAGATTTACAAAAATTTTGTAGTTCCCATTATGAATTTGCGTGTCTCAGTTCCTTTAGTAAAGTATATAATTGGTACCAAGGTCGACACTTTAATTTTTTATAGTTAATTCATGTAGTTGTGCACAAACATATAAATCCCCCTTTTCTCATGTTAATCTTGAAAGTTGTTCTAATGGCCAGCTTTGATATTTATGATAGGAGTGCTAATGACAGTAGCCATTATTTTGCTATAGTCTCCCATTTGGAGATTTTCATAAATTCAAAGAAGTAGGTCAAGTTTGGAAAATTACTAAGCTAGCCATCTGCATCGAGATAAAGAAGTAGGTAGGTATCTCCCCTTCCATTTCCCTCTTTATCTTTCATTACTGATTGTGATTGTATAATTTAGGAAATCCTCTTGATATTGGTTCATAGTTTTGGGTTGTATATGCGGAAAAAGTTGTTAGAAATCATGAAATTACGTGTTCTAGCATATTCACGCTGTTGTACAAAAATTTCAAAAAATAATTGTGGAAAAAGTTGTTAGAAATCATGAAATTACATGTGTTCTAGCATTAGTTTCTTCCTGATTTTTCTAAGGATAAACAGACACTTTCCATTGATTATCATAGGTGTGATATGTTGCATCTGATGCTTCTGCCTGCTTCTGCTGTGTATCAACAGTTTCTTCCTCCCTCTTTTTCTGGTCTGGAATTAACGGTTGCCACTGATGATCATCAGGGTTAGAGACTTGAGTGTGAGATTTAGTTTTTGTCCCTCTAGCAAAAGCTTTTTTCTCTCTAATGGCAGCCTTTCTGGTTTTCATTTGTTTAGAAAGAGAAGGCCCTTTTTTCTGCGCTGACTGCCTCATTAGAGAAGAATTTGGAGTATACACTGATCCACTTGACATGGAGGGAGCGGAGGAAGGTGAGGGAAAGGCAGCATTCCATTTCTTTCAAAATAGTTTTTGTTTCTCATTTCAGTTTTACTTTAGAATTTGGTTTAAATATTCAAGATTTAGTCATTTTTCTGCCTGCTGCTGCTTCTGCTGATGCTTCTGCCTGCTTCTGCTGTGCATTACTTTATCTTCTTTCAGTCATTTTTCTTGTTGATTGGGAACATTCATGATCTAGAACCACTAGTTAGATATCCCTTTTCGATTAATGACATGTTCAAATAGGTTTAGGATGCTGCAATCCTCTTTTACAGTTTCCATTTCTTATATATGGTTTTGAATATAAGTTATTTACTAACCTTTAAAATTATTTTTCTGAAAGAGTTAATCATGTTTTAACCAAGAGATAAAGTTAGAATGGAGATAAACTAATAAATTTGTAGATCTAGTTAGGTTTCCTGTTCGCTTAATCCTACATAAAGTAATCTATTGCTTTTACTCTCTTATTTGATAAACAAAAAATAAATAAAAAAATGTAACTTCTGTTTTCCCTTTTTCTTTTTCTTTTTTAAAAAAATGCAAAACATGGGTTAGCAATTTGATTGGTCATGTAATAATGTATGATCCACAGCAATCAAGAAACAAACACAGTAAGTTATTTACTTGTTATCTTTTGTATGTCTAGTAATTTTTATTTTTTTAATTTGAAATTCAAAATCTTTTTGGCATTTTGACAACAATTATTTGACAAATAAAAATGGTGCACCTTACCTGCATGGGGATGACTACAGGGGCAAATGGATGGATTTTTTTTGATGAAACTTGGTGAAGATGATTTCCATGATTAATATCATCTCCAACAAATTTCACCAAAAAAATTCAACCAGGTAATGGGTTAACTATAACGTTGATACATATATATATGCACATTTCTAACTGTTAAAATTTTAGATGTTTAGTTAACTCACTTCCCAGTTGGATTTTTTGATGAAATGTGGTAGAGATGATCCTATTCATGGAGATCATCTCCCCCAAAACACTCAACAACTACATAACACATCATCCCAGTTATGTGGGCGTGGCTAAATTTTAGTAAGCTACACATTTTAAGAAAACAAAGCCTTTCTTTAGGAATCTGCCAGATAATTTATTGTGTGTGTACTTGCTAATAAAGTCACAGCTTTTGTTTTTATCACATTCTTATATGTATAATGGATCTATCTTTCATTTGCAAAGATGATCCGGAACTTGATAGGATGCTAAAAGAAAGACTAGGATGGGGTGACCCAATGGCACATTTAGTCAAGATAATTTACTAACTTGCTGTTGTAGTTATTGAAATTGCAAATAGATATTATATTGATTCATTGACATTATTAATTTCTTTCTTGAATATTTCAAAAAAAAGTATACTGAGATGATTCTACCAGACATGGGAGATAATGAGAAGATGAAAGAATCAGGCTTCATAATTCCTCATGATATCCCTGGTCACAACCGGTTAAATCGAGGACTAGATGCTGCTCCAAACCGTTATGAAATCAACCCAGGGAGACACTGGGGTCAAGTGTTGAAAAATCAAGGACCATGCATATTTTTCATTTCTCTTTAATTTCAATGATGAATGGATGTACCCTTTTCAATTAACTCCGGTCAATTATTTTACTCTTGTTCAATTATTCTACTCTTATGCACCACATTATTCTAGTGTGTGCCTATTACAAGATTTTATCAATTATTCAACTCTTGCTTTAGATGGTCTCTCATTGGTTATACACATTTGTATGTATTTGTAGGTAATCAGACAGTGATGGTTGAATATAATTGTTAGCATTTCTTGAAAAAGTTAGATTATTATGATGTAATTGTTACGTAACAAATTTTCACTAGCTATGTATTTTATTCAAGTGATAAACGCATAATAGTGTCATGTTTAAACTCCTTCCCGGAGTCGCTTGACGCATTTGTTGCTTTAATTCTGCCTAATTATCCACTTATCTCGAGATTAATGCCTTAGCGAGTTTTGTATCTAACATGGCCCAAGTTGGTGTGTATTTTGTAGTATTCCATGTGTTTGTAGGATTGGAGTACAATGGCATTGCATGAAGTGATCAAGAGTAAGCTCGGAGGCTTGCAAAGTGCTAAGTGAACAAGTTCCAGACCCATGATCGATCATGGGCAAAGCCATGATCGATCATGGTTGCAAAATTTTCTGGCAGAGCACTTCCATGATCGATCATGGGCATAACCATGATCGATCATGGCCCTTGCAACTTGGCCATTTCACACCCAAAATGGGCTATTTTAGTGGTTCAAGCTATTTTAGATATTTAGTTAGATATTTTGCAACCTTTTAATATATATTATTTTCTCTTAGCTTCTTGGCTAAGATATCTAGTTTTTTTTACACTTATAGTTCTAGAGAGAGGTGAGAGCTCATTGTGGTGTTGTTCTTCATTTCTCTTGTAAGTTTTTAATTTGTAAGAATGATTTCTTCTTCTATAATATTTGTTCTTGCATCTATTATGGAGTAGTCTATTACTAAGGTTACGAAGGTTGTTTGCGATATAATATTCGGTGATTTATGGCTCAATCCATGTTTAAAGATTGAAAAATAGTTGTAAATCCTTTTCTTCTTCATTTCCTCCATTGTTACAAGCTTTCTAGGTATATTCATAATAAAGTAAGACTTTATATGCCTTGTATATTTAGTGCTTGGTTGTTAATGAACATACAACATATTTATATGGTTCTAGAAAGCTTGTAGTCTTTTTCCCCCATCCATGGAGCTTTTTCCCTCTTCATAGAATTTATGAATAGTTCTCAAAACTCCATAGATGGATTATAAATTTGTTTAGCTTATCTTTGATTCATTTATTGATATATTGAGTGCTTCTTACACTTTGTGTGATACTTAGACTCTTTATTTTCTACCATAAGTGATAAACGATGAGTTGACGAATTTATCCCATAAACTTCATTCCGTTCCATTGTTAGGATTCACTTTCTAATTTTCATTCTTTAAATCATGAGATTACCACACTTGCTTAATGTTAAATCTTTTTATGATGAGTTTGTTATATCTATCTCGGATTAGCTTCTTCGGGAATGGGTTGCCTTGCTTCACACCCGTAGCTAAGAGGTAGGAATGATAACCTCGTCTTTGGTGGAATGTCGTTTGTCTCTCTCTTGATATAGCTTCAATTCGGGAATGAGTCGCCTAGCGTCGCACCCTTTGCTATTGAGAGATACACCAACATTCCCCATTTCTCGAGAATCCTTGTGTTGTAATCTTAGTATGAGCTAATGATCACCGTTTCTTAAATCGTAACTAATCTCCACCTACCTTAGTGCTTTCTTATTAATTTTCGCAACCGTTTTACATTTACGTTGTTTCACAACAAATCCAACTCACACAAAATCTGAAAACCACTTAATCCGTAATCCATTCCATTCCTTTTCACTTATCCCTGTGGTTCGACACTCGGACTTCCGAGACTATATTACAACTTGACGTGCCTGCACTTGGGCTCTATCGCAACGCGCTATTTAAGCGGCGTCATCAAGTTGCAGGTTAGGATTATAGCTGCAAGGTGCACGAAATTGAAGCAATTTTTGTTTTCAATATTTTGTGTTAGTAATGGTTTTTATCTGTTACTATATTTGCAACACTTTAATCAATATTCTAAAAAGTGTTGCAAGGTTTATAACAATTTTTGTCCATTACTACGAAAAATTTATTTAATAAATAAATATGATACAGTAACGCTATTTTAATTGTAGTATCAGATAAAAATCGTGACAAAAAATAATTTAACAACGATTTTCATGACATTTGTAATGGTTAACTTAAAATAATATCTCCACATCTGTCAACAACTTGACAAATAAAAAGCAAAGTACATTACAAAGTGATCCCTTTAATAGGGTTCCAATCTCATACAAATACTTTACATATATGGCTTAAGAGTTTAACACTATACAATATGAATACAGAAACAAGGAAGATATAAGTCGTTTCCACACGACTTTGGTGACTAGAGTCCATCAGAGCTACTAGACTCGATCCATAAGCATACCATCCCCGGGAATACCTGTAAAACCTAGTTTGAAAAATGGGAGTGAGCCAAACGGGCTCAGTGGGAACTATAAGGGTTGTATAAGAAAGTAGATTAAAAACTATGCATGCCATGCTTATGCATTACTGAAAATAGTATATATGCTGCTTCTCTGTAATAAATCACACCCGGGTAAAATATACATTTCTTTTTGTATAAACAAATGTAAATACATATACATATATAATACATTTCTGAAGCAGCCAATGCACGGAAAGCCTTTCGTGATATGTATATATAATGTTCCCAACCCAAAGTATAAGAAAAGCAATGTATGTATATATACACCATCATACTATATACGCCACAACACTGCGACTAGATTTATCGCATTGATCTCATATATCACACTCACGTCTAGGATTTTCATACATCTACTGTGCACAGAGATAGACGGCAACTCGGTTTCTTCTGCCCAAGGCAGGGGACCACCTACCAGGTCCACCTAGATGCTACCTCACGCAGCCACAAAGGCATATGCTACCTCACGCAGCCACACAGGCATACGCTACTAATAATACTCACGTAGCCACCAAGGCATATGCTACAGGTAATCACCATCTATCTAGTACGAACGGTGTGGCCATCCGATAATATATCCAAACAATAATAAATTCATCAAATCCATGAAATCATAAGAATATAGAATCCAACAGATGGAGATATGAACATACATACATTCATATGTATCCACTCTAGATATGTGTACATATACATATTGTAAAACATGTAGTCGTATTGTTGAGATTGAACAAGATCCGTCAAATCCGTCAGTTAAGAAAGGAAACCATAAAATCATCAGTTTGGGAGGTTTCATATGTTTTCATCAATTTGGCCCCAAGCCAAGTCTAATACAATCCAATAACGTATATGAGTTCCCAATTAGCCTCCCACTATGATTTAAAGACTTCATTTATTCAAAACATATGTATTTATTTGACCAACATACTTACGGACTGGCTAGGTAAGTAGAAAATCTCATAAATGTAGTTCATAACTTAAAACATAGCAACAATACCACCAATATGTGTAACTTTGCACAAAATATACTTTTAAAATTATGTACCGCGTCGTATGTATGCGTATCATAGCATATAGTTCATAATCATATCTCTATATAGGGGTTTTCTACAAATCTTATCAAAAACAATATAGAAATTGGGGTTTATTGTATAATCCACCATTTAAACTCATATCAAGTCCAAATCAATAAAAGAAATAAGAGAAATTAACCCAAACCCCATGAATGTGCAATTTAGGTAGAAAAATCCTAGGTTTAGTTTGATTTGGTGTAAATATGTTATAATAACTTGAAAATAAGTTTAAATACTATTATAACCTATTGAGGGTTAATCCCTTGAAGAATTGCGGAAGAATCGAGCCAGAGAAGCACGAATAAGAAAATCCCAATTTGAAGCTTTAAAACCCTAAAAATGGTGAACCAAAGGAGGGAGAAGATGAAGATGATGATGATGGTGTGGTTTTTGATGTGAGATAAGAAGCCTCGAGCAATCATTCACAATCCCCCAAGAAAGCCCCTCACTTCTCTCTCTAGAGCTCTTGAGGTTGTGTGTATCAAATGAGCCAACTCCCTAGGCCTGAAGGTGCCTTTTTCAGCTTTTGGTCAATAGCTCAACTTCACACCCATTTTTGGGCATCAAGGAGGTGTGATTGGGTCTCGGCTAAAACAAAAATGTTGTAGAGGACATTGAGATGAAGACGTGGCCTAAAACGGGGACTTATTTGGAGTTTGGATGAAGAAGATATAAACTTTCAAAGTCGGAAAAAAATCATTAATCGCGTAGGATCGAAACTTGTGATTTTCGAACCGATTTTCGTCCGAGCCACCCGAAACAACTTACAGTCATTATAACAGACTTTAATATGTTAATATGACTTGTTGTAAGTTTCCGAACCATACCAACGTTCCCAAGACCCAATTTGGCTTCCCGGAGCCAAATTCTGCCTTATATGCGATATGGGTCATGATTTGTAAGCGATAAGGAAACCGGGTGTTACACATCTACACTGCATACGTTAAATTTGAGCCAAACTTTAAAAAGACAGATTTCTTTTTTTAAATTAAAGTTTCTCTTTTTAAAAGGTAAATGATTGAATTTTGAAATAAAATTGGACGGAAATAAACTCCACAGTAAATAGATTGTTAGGTTTATTATTAGTTGACTTGATTCCGATGGCAAAAATACTTTATGTTGTAATTGTTTGAGTTAAATTGAAGATTTAAAGATATAACATCAATGAAAAGCTCGCTGAACTTAACGAATGCACCGTATATAATTCAGGACCTAAGGTAAAATGAGTATATGGTTTGATTCAAAATATAGGTGGTGATTAAGCTCAAAATTCGAATTTAAAAGTCTTTTGAGTCAAATCTATTTTGAAGTATTTTTACCGAGTTCTACCTAAATTCGAAAAGGCTAGTCGACTCAAATTATTGAGAAAACTTATTTTTTTCAAGTCTGACATGTTCCATAAATTTACTTCTGAAATTTGAGTCGAATCGGAATTCAAACGAATTTAATACGATGAAATAAAGTAAAAAAAAATTAAATAAAAGAATTTTAAATAAATGAGTTTATTAAATAAAGGAAAAAGAAATAAGTTTTGAAAATTCAGTGTTGCTCCATTATTTCTTTCCTAAACCCAAGTGTACCTTCCTTTCTTTTAATCAGTGTGCTAAAAGGCGGCGCCTAGGCGGTGCCCGGGTGCCCCGATTAGTGCCTAGGCGGTTGATTAGGCTCCGGGATAAATTAGGCGGGTGCCTAGGTGGTCTGGGCGGGTCTAGGCGGACTGGGTGGGAGCTAGGCAAATAGACTTAATTTTTTTCCCTGTTTTAAAGGAGTTGTCTATTTTTCTTTTTGTTAAAAAATTACTATTTAAAAAAATGGATACAATCTATCAACCATTATAAGTAAATACCTCTTTCATTTCTCCGATTGAAACAAAACCTTAGACAACAATTGCAATCGCTAGAAGATGTTCAATAAGAGCTTCTTTTGACTAGTTATAACTTATAAACACACCATACTACCTTATAACTTATATACAATTAGGGCTTGAATATTCTCTTTGTATTTTTTTTTCTTTGCAATTCTTAATTAATAGGCTTGAACTTTGACATTTGTAGTTTGGTGGTATATTTGTTAATTGAACATTTGAACTTTTTTTTATGTTTATTTGAGTACTATATTTGATTTGATGATTTTTTAGTATTTTATTTTGTATATATAATTTTAGATATATTTAAAAATTAAAAATATAATTAAAAAAAACCGCCTGGTGCCTAAACGCCTAGGCCCCGACTAGGCGCTAGGTGCTAAGTCCCCGCCCTAGGTCCGCCTATCACCTTTTAGAACCTTGCTTTTAATTAACTAAATGGGTCTAGCCCATCATCATTGCTAAGCCAGTGAGAATTGAAATTAAAAGGAAGGCAGTCCAATTCAATAAGCGGACTAGCACTACAACAATAATAGTCATTTTCAAGGGTGCAATTTGGTCAAAAAAACCATTTTTCCCCTTGGAAAAGGTTATTTCCGACGGCTAGGTGCCCTCGGTGGTCCTCGGAAAAAATGTCATCGGAAATAGTCTTTTTTCAACCAACCCTCGAAAAAAGATATATTTTCGACAACCAGTCATGGTCGTAAATAATATTTCAATGGTCGAAAATTCTCACTCTTGAACGATGACAAATATTATTTTCGACAAAAAATATTTATCGGAAATAATTCGTTGCTTGTCGGAATTTTTTTTTTCAAGGATTTATTTCTGAGGAACAGTAATGGTCGGAAAAAACACCATCTATGCTGTCGAAAATCTTGGTCGGAAATAAGGACTTTTGTTGTAGTGTAGTACACCTTTTACTAATGTGCACCGGTCCAGCAGTTAATTTTGGCATGGAATTGAAATCCAAGTTTTTATATAGGTACACATTTTGCTCTTTGTACCAGTCCAGCTATAATTTTTGGGGCACAATCTTTTAATATTTTTAACATATTCCAAAAAGGATTTTGACTATATACTTTTTCTATAAATATAACTATTGGTTTGGGTCAAAAATACATGATTCTAAAGTTCTTTTTTAGGTGAAAAATATCCATACACTAGAATCAATTTTTGAGAGTTTTAAAACACCATCTATGTTTTGTTTACATGCCATAGGAGAACTTATTGTTCTTCAATTTTAAGAACTAGGGTTCTAAACGTTCACTGTCCCGCAAGAGTGTCTTCAGTTGTGATTGGAGAAGGGGTTAGCGAAGTAGCTAACGCGCGACAAGGGAGATAGCAGACGGGGTTGAATGATTGTGATCAAGTGTGTGGAAGGAGGCGACGGGTAAGCTGGAACAACGGGAATGGTTATGCCAAGCCAGTTGCGGTTGGATTATATGATCAAGGAATTGACGGGTCTGTTGCATAAATTGTGGGGAAATAATTTTTATAAGTCATCGAATCTGTAATTCTATTTTGATCATAGTAAAGCACCATCGGTTAGTCCCGATGATTAGTCCTACGCAAGTAGGGATACCTCGTAAATTCCTGGTATTGTGTGATTGATTTTATGATTGATTTAATTGCTAGAAAATACAATACATGTTTCGACAGTAAAATTGATTAGACCTATAGTTTTAATTCCGTTTATCAGATCTCAAATTGTTTTTGATAAAAATCCTAAAATCAACCTAGGTAATACGATATCCGAATTTTTTCTCATACATTACCTCCACCAATTTTTTTAATAAAATCTTCATATGATAAAAGCATACATGAGACGACATGTTATTTTTGTTATGACAGTGGTGATATAGCAAAGTTTGTGATTTGATCTAGAATTCTGATTTGATTAAAGTGACTTTTTTTCTTCTATGATCCATATTTTACTTTCACATTATGTAAGAATGTAATAATTTATAGATGAAAATATTGGCACCCCCCAATATCTATTGAAAACACTTTCATTTTTTATAGTGTCCTTCACAACCGAGTAAGATGTGTGTTACTCGGGTGCAAAGGATCAAGTATAAATTTGACAATGCCTTACTCGGTTGTTAAGCATCGAGTATAGAGGCTTATACTCGGCCCTCAAGAACCAAGTAACAAAAATCTTACTCGATTGTAAAGAACCCAATAAAAGTGGGAGTGTTACCAAGCGTTTTTTAGAGTACCAATATCTCCATCCTATTTTAATTACAAATAATAATTACAAATATTTTTTTAATTGGAAATTTCAGTATGTTATTTATATCATAACAAGTGAATGGAGTTTTAATGTCGGACAACATCTCAATGTTGAAATATTATTTCCTTATATAAATTCATGTAATTTAGCCTTCCATTTATCTTTATTTCCTTTTTGTATAGTTTTCCATAGTATAGACTTTCATTTCTCAATCCTTATGGACTTGTATATATAGGGGCCTTATTCTTATAATATATACATACAGAAATATTCAATACACATTATTTTTCTCTCTTTCTCTAGATTTATCACTCAAAAGGAATATTATGCCTGTAATTTGTTACGGAAGCATTATCTGATTCTGGAGTGTACGTAGATTGAAGCCAATAATTTTAGAGAAAAATTATACTTTGGTGCATTCAAATGAAAATATTTACAAAAACAAGAGGAAATTTTTACTGACACTTTAGTCTTTTTCTATACAAGTGATACAACACATGATAAAACTGTGGTTCAAGTTGAATGGGAGGTGGATGATGACGTAGATGGAGAGACTTGAAACTGAAACTTACCCTAGATATATAGGAACAATTTTTTCTACTTTTAGGTACATTTTTCACAGTTACTTATTTTTCCCTTTTTTGAAGAAGTTAGTTATAGTACGTACACGTAATTGTGACAACTCATTTCTAAATTAAATTAACAATAACCATAAATAAATAAAAATATAATTTCAATTATTACATATGTAAATGCAATCAAATTGTTCAAAAGGTATTGCCTTGTAATGGAAATAATTCTATAAGATGTCAAAATTATGAGAAATATTAATTAATCTTACCATAAGGAGTAAATACTCCTTTTTTTCTGCCTTAGAAACTATCAAATTAACATTCAAATTTAAGTACTTCAGGCATCTGCCAAAGTAAATTGAAAGTTTTTAACTACTTCTTCAAACTTTCAGCTACAATTTTTATTTTTATTTTTATTTTTTGTAGTTACAATTTCACGCATGCATCAAATTCTAATTTTTCCTAATTGTAATTATTTTTGTGGACGTATATAGAATAATTATTTTTGATAAGGCACATGCTTCATGTTGGCCACACTTTCTCCATTTAAATAGGCCCAATTTTGGCTCGAATATTTGTGGAGAACAAATGAGAAACCTAGTAGAAAATAGTTCGGAAAGACCTAAAATAGTATCGTCAAACACTCGGACCCACTAGACGACATGAGCGCAAACCTATCAGACTACAACGTATGTCGCACAAAAAAGTGTATAGGAATTTTTGCCCGTAAGTATTTATTCTAGATCTCTCCTCAATTATTTTCTAAGAGGCAGCATACTTTAAATTTGAGCCAAACTTTAGTACGTGGGATATTTTTTTTAAGGACAAATTACACTTTACCCACTTGAACTATTGTCTTGGTTGCGATTTGCCGTAAAAACTATTAATTTCACCAATTTTTACACCAACTAATGATTTTGTTCCACTTTTCCTCAAATAACTAATATGATTAGAAAATTGACGGAAATAAAGGGCAAAATTGGAAATTAACATATCATAAACACCCTTTTTTCTCAGGCCACCCTCTCCGGCAACTCACTTCTCTCCGGCAACATAAATTGACCTTTTGAGCTTTGGTTTGCTGATTTTATGGTCTAAGGTAATCAAAGGTAAATTGGAAGGGCGAGGATTGTAAAGAGAAGTTCACACTACTCATTCTATCTCTGAAATATCTTCTTCTTTATCTATTCTTATTGGCTTTACATTTTGGGGTTTTCAAAAGGTTCACTGGTGGTGGTGGTACAACGCCGAAGCGATGGTGTTAGTGAATTGAGGAAGACTGATGGAGATCTGATAATGGTGGCAATAGAGGCATGGTAATGGCAAGGCCTGTAACACTCACTCTCTCTCTTTCTAAAACCTTTTATTGAGCAATCCCTCACCTCCTTCCTTCTCTCATCACTTGGTCACCACCACTGCGCTGCGCAATCTCGTCTATGACTCACCATCACCATGGTTTATAACAGTGCCTCATGATAAAAGAAAAATGGGTATAATTCCTTATGTTTTTAGTGATGGGTATACAAAAAATACATATGAGCATATATATATATACATATTAATCATTTACGGTCTACATCTATATCTACATGAGTGGGGCTAGGTGTATGTATATATGTATTGGAGATGTCGAATAACAAGTGGAGAGAAATGAGTCGCCGGAGAGAAAATGATGTTTATGTTATGTCAATTTTCAATTTTGCCCTTTTTTCTGCCAATTTTCTAACCCCATTAGTGATTTGAGGTGAAGTGCAACAAAATCATTAATTTGTGGTAAAAATTGATGAAAAAAATAATTTGTACGGCAAAGCGCAACCAAGACAATAGTTCAAGGGGTTAAAGTGCAATTTTCCCTTTTGTAATTAAAGAATATTTGTTTCTTTTTTAAAAAGATAAATGATTGAATTTTTAATTTAACCAGAATGAACTCCATAATAAATAGATTTAAGTCCACCAATTTTTTTAATAAAATCAGGAAAGCCTAGTAAATGATTGCCTTAATAATGATCCAGTAATTAGTTACTTTGGTTTAAAATAATTGACTCGACTGAAAAATTCTTGTTTTAAATTTCAGTAGATGCAAATCTCTAGGGTTCAATATTAGCACCTTTACAAAGGAGATTTTTCTATGTGCATAAAATTTAAATCGAACAATTTTAGTATATATCAAAAAAAAGTAAAAAAAAAATAAAAATTGGCCGAATAGTTTAAATATTTGTGTGGACCATCTGAGAAACCAACTAGTAGAAAATCGTTCCCAAAGACTCAACCCTGGGGTCCACTAGATGACGTGAGTGTAATAATTGCAATTTGAGTGCACCATAAAACAGAACAGAGAAACTTTTGCCCGTAACTATTTTTTTCTCTCTTCTCAATTATTTTCTAAGAGGCATCCAGGAAAAATTAATAAAATTTGACGGGAATAAACTCCATAATAAATAGATTAATTTCATCAATTTTTTTAATGATTTTTTTATATGATAAAAGTGCACTCGAGATAACACGTTATTTTTCTAATGATAGTAAGGACGTAACAAAGTTTGTGATTTGATCTCGAGTTCTGATTTGATTAAAGTCACTTTTGTTTTCTTTGTGATATATATTTTACTTTCACATTATGTAAGAATGTAATAATTTATACATGAGAATATTGGCACCTTCAATATCTATTGGAAACAATCTCTCTTTTTATTTGTTCATTCACAACCAACTCGAGTCTATGTTACTCAAGTGTGAAGGATCAAGTATAAATTTGACAATATCTAACTCGGCTGAACACCCTCCCTCACGTACGCGTGTGGAGAGGAAATAAGAATATAATAACGCAAAATACACATATTATTAACAGATAGGAGATGGAAGAACCAAGATTTAATTGAATCTTGGAGCTCCCAAAAAATCTAGCATTGATACTATTCCTAAACCATTAAATGATCGAGTTTTGTAGGCATGTCAATATATCAAATTATTAATAGATCACTTACATTCGTAATATATGCTCAAAAGACTAGTATATAATAAACATAGATAAATAGCACATGCATTATATGCTCATACATTAAAAGTCAGTAATTTTAAAAAAATTATGAATACTGCTGCCAATATTGGTGAAGACATTATAAATCAAAGAATAAATTACATATAACATGAAATTAGTATTTGGCTTCGATTAGCTCCAAATATTTCACACATCCCGTCAAAAGAAGTATCATTTCACATTTCATTTCCACCCCATTATCTCAAAAGACAGCAAGTAATGTTATCATAAAAATATATATGTTACTCGTAACTATCAACCTCAAGTTAGTGAGTATTGATTCATAACTATTTGAAGGTATTTAATAGTTTTTTTCCTTCACGTGCATTTTCAATATAATGAAGTAACCCCGATTTAATACTTATACAGAAAATTTTCATGTTTGCAAGTCCTATCCTAAACGTATCCGTGGTGTATTCTAGACGTATCCAAGAAGCATTCGAAAATTGATAAATATGAGAAATTCCGATACGTATTCGAGTGTATCGGGTAAGTATTACTGCAAGATACGTATCGAATACAGAGTATCCATGCATTAGAGTTCCTTCGCCATAACATCCTCAAATATCCAAAACATGACGTGAATAACTAGCTAGGAGCTACTATCTAAAGTACGGGATGACGCAGCCTGTAAAATAACGAGGGTATGTCCGTGCCATGGTACGAATAAACGAAAAATTGTATATTGAGGGGGCATTTGATTTATTATCTAAATGTTTAATGAAAGAGTTTTAAGTATTTAAAGATGTATTAAATTGTTTTAATTAAAAAAAAAAGGTCAAGTCAACGGCTAAATTTTATTTTTTTAAAAATGATTAAACATTTAATATTAAGATATACCATCCCCCTTAATACTTAATAGTGACTTTAAACAAACACTTAGTCCTTGTTTGGTGATTTTTTTATTTTTTTTGTTTTTTGTTAAGAAGTGTGAAAGTAGGTTTAAAGAATGATTTTGGACCGGTCTAAAATGATATGGGCCAATTTTAAATGAATGGGATTGAACTTAATAAATAACAAAAAATTTACGGTCACAATTTTATAAAATAACTTTCACTCCATTAGTAAATTGCTTATTCACCATTGTTTTGGCACTTGTAAGATTTTTATATTTTTTATATTACGTTCACTTACAAAAATATTTATTCATTATTGTTTTGTCAATAGTAATGATTAGTGTGTATAATTTTTTTTATAATATGTTAATAAGTAGGAAACTAAATTTTATTATAAAAAATTTCAATATTAAAAGAATTCAATATGTAAACTTTGCATGATCGATATTTACTTAAAGGTAATCATTTATACCTAAAATAAAAATGGTATAAGGAATTTTTTTTTTTTTTAACAAAAGGCAACAAAAAGAAAAAGAAAAGAAAAGAAAACATAAAATGAGAGAAGGGAAAGAGGAGATCAGAAAAAAAAGAAGAAGAAGATAACATGAAAGGGCTGGACCTTGCTTTGGTGCCACAAAAATCTACAGGTGCCTGGATAGCCTAGTAAAAGATTGCTTTAACAACAATGTAGTGACCCAATAACTACTTATTTTGAGTTTAAAAAATCGTGCTCAATTAAAACTTTTTTAGATTAATTTTTGATAAATGCAAAATATCTATTATTTAATATTGGCACTTTTTATAAATGAGTTTAATCAAGGTGTATGAAAAAATTAATGGAAACACTTCTGCTATATATCATAAGAAAACTAATAAATAAATGATTACTTTAAAATAGGCCCACCAGATCGAATATGTGTGGACCAGATGAGAAACCAATCAGTAGAAAATAATAGTTATATGTGTTCACCTATGATATTAAAATATTTTTAGCACAATTTTAGTCTTAAATAATTGGTGCTAAAATTATTTTAGTACTGTGTGATTAATTACTTTGAACAAAAATTGTGTTAAATATATTTTAGTACCTTTATGTATAGAATTGGGAGGGATTGCTAAAACTGTTTAGCACATTCAGTTTAGTTATATGTGTTCACATGTGGCGCTAAAACCTTTTTAGTACCGTTCAAGTGTTAGACAAGTGGTGCTAAAATATTTTTTAGCACCTTGATGTGTATATATTAATGGGTTCCTAAAACTGTTTAGCACATTCAGTTTAGTTATATGTGTTCACCTGTGATGCTAGAATTTTTTTATCACTATTATAGTGTTCGATAAACATTTTTTAGTACCATTTGATTAATTACTTTGGACAAAGATTGTGCCAAATAGTCATAAAAATTGGTCTTAATATTAAACTTGCCTGCACAACCTTCTTCAAATCTTCTTTTTGATTTAACAAAAACTTAAAGAAATTCATTATTAGCTAATTTGCTACCTACAGTGACAACAAAATGTTGCTCTGCTTGGTTAAGTCATCATTGTTCTCATTTTTTATCGGGATTGGTGCTAGGTGTCTTTTAAAAACATGAGATCTTATATTAAATAATAGTATTATGTTATTAGTTAATTAAGGAAGAGACATTATTATTTTTTTTGTGTAGTATTCTTAATTTATATTGTTAATTTATAATTATCTTTTATAATTATATTATTATTAAAATTTAGTGTTATGCCTAATTGCTTTTATAAAATAATTATTTTTGATAAGGCACGTGCTTCATGCCGGCTACACTTTCTCCTTTTAAATAGGCCCCTTTTTTGGCTCAAATATTTTTGGGGAACAGATGAGTAGCCAAGTAGAAAATAGTTTGGACAGACCTAAAATAGTATCGTCAACCTGGGACCCACTGGAGGACGTGAGTGCAACCCTATCAAACTGCAACGTATGTCCCATAAAAAAGTGTATAGGAATTTTTGCCCGTAAGTATATATTCTAGCTCTCTCCTTAATTATTTTCTAAGAGGCATCCATGCAGCATACGTTAAATTTGAGCCAAACTTTAGCAAGTGTGATATTTTTTTTTAATTAAAGAATAAATTTATTTTTTTAAAAGAGATAAATGATTGAATTTTTAAATAAAATTTGAGCAGAATGAACTTTATAATAAATAGATTAACGCCACTAATTTTTTTAATAAAATCTTGAAAGCCTAGTAAATAATTGCCTTAACCATAATATAATGATCCAGTAACTAGTTACTTTGGTTTAAAACAATTGGCTCAACTGAAAAATTCTTGGATCAAATTTTAGTAGATGCAAAATCTCTAGTGTTTAATATTACCACCTTTACAAAGGAGATTTGTCGATATGCATAAAATTTAAATCGAACAATTTTAGTATATATTACAAAAAAAGTAAAAAAAAAATAAAAAATTGGCCCAATAGCTTAAAATATTTGTGTGGACCATATGAGAAACCAAGTAGTAGAAAATGGTTCCCAAAGACCTAAAATAGTACCGTCAACCCTGGGGTCCACTAGACGACGTGAGTGTAATGATTGCAATTTGAGTGCGAAGTATGTCCCATAAAACAGAACAGAGAAATTTTTGCCCGTAACTATTTTTTTTCTCTCTTCTCAATTATTTTCTAAGAGGCATCCATGCTGCATACGTTAAATTTGTTTTTTCTAAGTTAAAGAATAAATTTTTCCTTTTTAAAAGACAAATTATTAAATTTTTAAATAAAATTTGAAGGAGATAAACTCCATAATAAATAGATTAACTGCATCAATTTTTTTTAATGCTTTTTTTATATGATAAAAGTGCATTGGGGATAGTGCACTATTTTTGTAATGATGGTGGAGACATAAGAAAATTTGTAATTTGATCTTGAGTTTTAATTTGATTAAAGTCACTTTTTTTCTTCTTCTGTGATACGTGTTTTACTTTAACATTATGTAAGAATGTAATAATTTATAGATGAAAAATTGGCACCCTCAATGTCTATCCGAAACACTCTCACTTTTTATTTGGTCATTCACAACCGACTTAAGTCTATGTTACTCAAGTGCGAAAGATCAAGTACAAATTTGATAATATGTTACTCGGTTGAATTCCCTCCCGCGCACGTGTGACTCCATATTCGCGCATGGAGAGCAAATAAGAATATAATAACGCAAAGCAAACATATTCATGATTAACATATGGGAGATTGAGGAACCAAGATTTAATTGAATCGTGGACCCCCAAAAAAATCAAACATTGATACTATTCTTAAACCATTAAATGATCGAGTTCTGTGGACATGTCAATATATCAAATTATTAATAAATAACTTACATTAATAATATATACTCAAAAGACTCGTATATAATAAACGTAGGTAAATGGCACATGCATTATTATACAATCGGAAGGCAAAAAATGTCATAAATCAACACAAAATTTTAATTAATAAATAGATATAAAAATAACTCGCATTCATTAAGATTTGACATAAAATATATATATGCAAAGTTATAAGGTCAGGCACTCAGGTCTAACGCATAATGAAAAACCACTAAATGAAAGATTGCCAAATCAAAATGTTAGTATTTTATGTCATTTAAATATATGCTTGTATAAAAATTAATATACATTTAATAATTGCCTTATATTAAGAAAAAGAAAAAGAAAAAAAAAGCTGAATCCAACCTCTCTTTTCAAAAAATTCCTTAGCTAGGAAGCACGGATATAGATACATGTATCTGATACGATACAGTACCAATACAAGAATACGAAAAATTTAAAAAAAACTAAGATACGATACAACTAGGATACGCTATAAAAATTAATATGTGTATATTCTTATACATTAAAAGTTAGTAATTTTAAAAAAATTATGAATACTACTGTCAATGTTAGTGAAGCCATTAAAAATCTAAGAATAAATTGCATACAACATGAAATTGCTATTTTGCTTCGATTAGCTCCAAATATTTCATATATACCGTCAAAAGAATTATCATTTCACATTTCATGTCCATCCCATTATCTGAAAAGATAGCAAGTAATGTTATCCAAAATATATATATATTACTCGTGACTATTAATCTCAAGTTAGTGAGTATTGATTCATAACTATTTAAAGGTATTTAATAGTTTTTTCCTTCATGTGCATTTTCAATATAATAAAGTAACCCCGGTTTAATACTTATACAGAATATTATCATGTTTACATGTCCTATCCTAAACATATCCATAGTGTGTCGTAGACGTATCCAAGAAGTATTAAAAAATTAATAAATATGAAAAATTCCGATACGTATTCGAGTGTATCGAGTAAGTATCAGTGCAAGATAGGTATCGAATCTAGAGTATCCATGCTTTAGAGTTCGTTCGCCATATCAACCTCAAATATCCATTACATGAAGTGAATAACTAGGAGCTACTCTCTCAAGTACAGGATGACCCTGCTTGTAAAATAACGAGGGTATGTTGGTGCCATGGTACGGATAAACGAAAAATTGTATATTGAGGGGGAATTTGATTTATTGTCTAAATATTTAATGAAATTTTTTTAAATATTTAAAGAGGCAATAAATTGTTTTAATTTAAATTTTTTTAATAAAAAAACAAGTCAGGTCAACGACTAATTTTTTTTTAAAATGATTAAACATTTAATATTAAGATGTGCCATCCCCCTGAATACTTAATGGTCACTTTAAACAAACACTTAGTCCTTGTTTGGTTTAGTTTTTTTTGTTAAGAAGTTTGAAAGTAGGTTGAAAGAATGAATTTGGGCTGGTCTAAAAATGATACGGGCCAGTTTTAAATGAAGGGGTTTGAACTTAATAAATAACGAAAATTTTACCGTCGCAATTTATAAAAAATAACTTTAACTCCATTACTAAATTGCTTATTCACCATTGTTTTAGCACTCGTAAGATTTTTATTTAGTACTACGTTCACTTGCAAAAAATGCTTATTATTGTTGTTTTGTCAATAGTAATGATCAGTGTTTATAAAAAAAAAATTATCATATGTTAATAAGTAGCAAACCAAATTTTACCATAAAAAATTTCAATATTAAAAGAATTCAACATATAAACTTAGCATGATCAATATTTACTTAAAGTTAATCATTTATACCTAAAATAAAAATGCCATAAGGAATTTTTTTTATATTTTTTTAACAAAAGGCAACAAAAAGAAAAAGAAAAGAAAAGAAAACATAAAATGAGAGAAGGGAAAGAGGAGGTCAGAAAAATAAGAAGAAGAAGAAGATAAAATGAAATGAAAGGGCTGGACCTTCCTTTGGTGCCATAATTAAAAATCTACAGCTGCCTGGATAGCCTAGTAAAAGATTGCTTTAACAACAATATAGTGACCCAATAACTACTTATTTTGAGTTTTGAAAATCGTGTTCAATTAAAAGTTTTTTAGATTCATTTTCGGTAAATGCAAAATATCTGTTATTCAATATTGGCACTTTTTATAAATGAATTTAATCAAGGTGTATGAAAACATTAATGGAAACACTTCTAGTACATATCAAAAGAAAACTAATAAATAAATGATTATTTTAAAATAGGCCCACTAGATTGAATATGTGTGGACCAGATGAGAGACTAATCAGTATAAAATAATAGTTATATGTGTTCAACTGTTGTGCTAAAACATTTTTAGTATCATTCTAGTGTTGAACAATTGGTACTAAAATTGTTTTAGTTTCGTGTGATTAATTACTTTGGACAAAAATGGTGCTAAATATGTTTTAGCACTTTTATGTGCAGAATTGGGTGGGGTGGGGTGGGGTGGGGAGGGGGGTGCTAAAATTGTTTAGCATATTCAGTTTAGTTATATGTGTTTACCTGTGACGCTAAAATCTTTTTAGTATCATTCTAGTGTTAGACAATTTAGTTTAATTATATGTGTTCACCACTGGCGTTACAACCTTGTTAATAAAATTATAATGTTAGACAATTGGTGCTAAAACTATTTTAGTACTTTAATGTGTAGAATTTGATGGGGTGCTAAAATTGTTTAGCACATTCAGCTTAGTTATATGTGTTCACCTGTGATGCTAAATTTTTTTTAGCACTATTCTAATTTTAGATAATTGGTGCTAAAACGGGATCCACTAGAAGACGTGAGCGCAAACCTATCAGACTGCAACGTATGTCCCACAAAAAAAGTTTATAGGAATTTTTGCCCGTAAGTAATTATTGTAGCTCTTTCCTCAATTATTTTCTAAGATGCATTCATTCATAGTTAAATTTGAGCCAAACTTCAGCAATTGGGATATTTTTTTTTAATTAAAAAATAATATTTTCATTTTTAAAAAGATAAATGATTGAATTTTTGAATAAAATTTGACCAGAATGAACTCCATAATAAATAGATTAACTCCACCAATTTTTTTTAATAAAATCTTGAAAGCCTAATAAATGATTGCCTTAACCACAATATAATGATCAAGTAATTAGTTACTTTGGTTTAAAACAATTGGCTCCACTGAAAAATTCATGGATCAAATTTCAGTAAATACAAAATATCTGGTGTTCAATATTTGCACCTTTACGAATAAGATTCGTCGATGTGTATAAAATTTAACTCGAACACTTTTAATATATATCAAAAATAAAATTTAAAAAATAGGCCCAATAGCTTAAATATTTGTGTGGACCGTATGAGAAACCAAGTAGTAGAAAATGATTCCCAAAGACCTAAAACAGTACCGTCAACCCTGGGGTCCACTAGATGACCGTGAGTGTAATAATTGCTATTTGAGTGCGAAGTATGTCCCATAAAATAGAACAGAGAATTTTTTGCCCGAAACTATTTGTTTTTAAGATTGGCACTGGTTCGGTTCTTAGTCAATTTTTGAAAAATTATTAATCAAATTATTAAATTATAATAATTTGGTTTTAAGTATAAAAAAGTGAAAAATCATTTAAGAACTGAACCGGTTCTAACGATTCGGTTGCTCCGATTTATCGGTTAACCGTTAACAATAAAAAAATCGAAATATTAACGGTTATTTGATTCTTTCGGTTTATTGATTAACCGTTAACAAGAGAAAATCGAAATACTAACGATTATTGGAAAGAAATAACAATTATTGTAAAGAAAAATAACGGTTCTAATGGTTCTAACGGTTCGGTTCTTAAGCATTGGGATAGAGCTTAGAAGGAAAAGTTCAATAACGGTTCCATAACGGTCATTGAAAAGAAATTATATTAAGAACCGTTAACAAATGACAAGAACCGAACTATTTAAAAAACTTAGCAAATTTGGAAGAACAGAACCGAACCGGTTCCCGGCTCTATTTTCCCAGACCTGTTTTTTTCTCTCTTCTCAATTATTTTATAAGAGGCATCCATGCTGCATACATTAAATTTGAGCAGGTTTTTTTTTTTTTCCTAAATTAAAGAATAATTTTTTCCTTTTTAAAAGACAAATTATTAAATTTTTGAATAAAATTTGATGGAGATAAACTCCATAATAAATAAATTAACTCCATCATTTTGTTTAATGATTTTTTTATATAATAAAACTGTCCTTGAGATAACGCGTTATTTTTGTACTGATGGTGAGGACATAACAAAGTTTGTGATTTGATCTAGAGTTCTGATTTGATTAAAGTCATTTTTTTTTTTGCTGTGATATATATTTTTCTCTCATATTATGTAAGAATGTAATAATTTATAGATGAGAATATTGGCACCCTCAATATCTATCGAAAACACTCTCGCTTTTTATTTGGTCATTTTCAACCGACTCAAGTCTATCTTACTCAAGTGCGAAGGAACAAGTATAAATTTGACAATATCTTACTTGGTTGAACACCCTCCTTCAGGTGCGACCCCATATTCGAGCGTGGAGAGCAAATAGGAATATAATAACACAAAATAAATATATTAGTTATTAACATATAGGAGATGGAGGAACCAAGATTTAATTGAATCTTGGAAGTCCCAAAAAATTAATCATTGACACTATTCCTAAACCACTAAATGATCGAGTTTTGTAGACATGTCAATATATCAAATTATTAATAGATCACTAATTACATTCATAATATATGCTCAAAAGACTTGTATATAATAAACGTAGATAAATAGCACATGCATTCTTATACAATCGGAAGGCAAAAATATGTCACAAATCAACACAAAATTATAATTAATAAATGGATATAAAAATAACTCGCACTCATTAAGATTCAACAAAAAATATATATACACAAAGTTATAAGGTCGGGCACTCAGGTCTAATGCATAATGAAAGACCACTAAATTAATGATTGCCAAATCAAAACGTAAGTATTTTATGTCATATAAATATATGCTTGTATAAAAATTAATATACATTTAATAATTGCGTTATATTATGAAAAAGAAAAAAAAATCCATATCCAACATTTCTTTTCAAAAAATTATTTTACTGGGAAGCACATATATGACTACGAGTATTCGATACGATACAGTATCAATACAGGAATACGAAAAATCAAAAAAAAACTAGGATACAATATAGCTAGGATGCGCTATTAAAATTAATATGTAGTATATTCTTACACATTAAAAGTTAGTAATTTTAAAAAAATTAAAAATACTACTGTCAATATTGGTGAAGACATTATAAATCTAAGAATAAATTGCATATGACATGAAATTGCTATTTGGCTTCGATTAGCTCCAAATATTTCACACACTCCGTCAAAAGAATTATCATTTCAAATTTCATGTCCAGCCCATTATCTCAAAAGATAGCAAGTAATCTGATCATAAAAATATATATATTAATCATGACTATCAACCTCAAGTTAGTGAGTATTTATTCATAACTATTTGAAGGTATTTAATAGTTTTTTTCCTTCACGTGCATTTTCAATATAATGAAGTAACCCCGGTATAATACTTATACAGAAAATTTTCATGTTTACATGTCCTATCCTAAACGTATCCGCGGTGTATTCTAGACGTATCCAAGAAGTATTCGAAAATTAATAAATATGAGAAATTCCGATACGTATTTGAGTGTATCGGGTAAGTATTAGTGCAAGATACGCCATATCATCTTCAAATATCCAAAACATGACGTGAATAACTAGCTAGGAGCTGAGCTACTCTCTAAAGTATAGGATGACCTTGTCTGTAAAATAACGAGGGTATGTCCATGCCATGGTACGGATAAACGAAAAAATTGTATATTGAGGGGGTATTTGATTTATTATATAAATGTTTAATGAAAGAGTTTTAAGTATTTAAAGATGCAATAAATTGTTTTAATTAAAAAAAAAGTCAGGTCAACGACTAAATTTTATTTTTTTAAAAATGATTAAACATTTAATATTAAGATATACCATCCCCCTTAATACTTGATAGTGACTTTAAACAAACAATAATTTTTTTTTTATTTTTAATTTAAAAAAAAAAAAAAAAAAAAAAAAACAAGCACTAATTATTTGAGCACCCTTACACTTTTTTTTTTATTATTAATTTTTTTATACATACATTAGTCTTAACACCCTTGTCAAACTTTAGCAAAGGCCATCCATTCATCAAACTTTAACAAAAGCCATCCATTATTATTGATGAGTTCATGTAATGGTATAGTGGGATCAGATCCTGAGCTCAACATCATCACTATATATTATCTATAAACTCAAGCATTATTAAATCACTAGCAAATACACTCAATTGCCAATGACTTAACAAAATCCATTAATATATAAACTTATACCTTCAAACTCCATAGAATCATTAAAAAAAAAAAAAACCTTAAAAAAAATAAAGCCATCCGTTATGCTTTTGTTTGATTTCTTGAATTTTTACTTTACCAAAAAATAAAAAATAAAACTTAGACGGATTTACTCCAACAATTGCTCCAAAATTGGTCAAACTAAACGCTACCAGTCGAAACCTCTACATTGGCTGGTTCTCTATTTAAAAAAAGAGATTTTTATTAGGGGGCTTAAATTAGGGGTGCATTTTTTAAATTAAAAACTATTTAAAGTGTTTGTGGGTGTTAAAACTAAAATTGAAGGGTGCCTTTACTAGCACCCTTAATAAATATATAAATTAAATTAACAATAATTATATATATATATATAACAATTAATTGCAGTGCGTATGTAAATGTAATCAAATTGTTTTTCCAAAAGGTGTTGCCTTGTAATGGAAAATAATTCTATATCATCAATCTTGTTTTGAAGAAATAAGATGACAAATTTGAAAAAAAAACTAAAAAATCTGCCGTAGAAGTTATCAAATTAGCATTTAAATTTAATTATAAAATTATGTACTTTAGGCCTCTGCAAAAATAAATTAAAAGTTTATAATTACTCTTTCAAACTTTCAGCTACAAAGTTCTACTTTTTAAGTTCTTGATTTATTAAAAAAAATGCAACCACAATGACAAAACTCTTCACTATATTTTTCCAATGGAGATCAGCTTCATGATAGAGAAGAAGCTTTACAATGCGTTGTTTGGAGGCGATATTCAATCTCTAAATGAGTTCCTTAGAAAAGATGAACTCACTCTTAACTATTGTGAAAGGCCATCTCCATTTTTTTTATTTTTTTATGAATTTTACTAAATATATTTTCTTCAATAAATGTATAGCATCGATTGGTTATACATGTTATTTAAGAAAGATTAAGTCCACAAAACATACTTATATCCTCTTAATATGAAATTAATTAAGGGAGTGCGGTATTTTTTAAACAATTTTTGAATGAAGACACCAATTTTCATTTTGTGTCGTTACTAAGAGCAACTATAGTTGGTATTGTAAATGGGAAAATTTATTATACGCAGTTCTATAGTGGAGGAAACTTAATGCACAAACTTACCTTCATATGATAGATGTTGTCCAAACTTATTATACGCCTAAATTTTACTTATACTGTTGTGTTTTACTCATATGGGTTTAAAAGGGTATCTGGCTCTTACCCATATGAGAGGAAAAAAAAATTCATAAAAGTGTTCTATATTTGTATGAGTTTATACCCATATGAGTAATACACACGTACTCGTATGATTGCCCTATTTTTTGCAAGCTTCTTCGTAGATCTATACAAGCTTGATACACCCGTATGACAATTTTTTTGCCATATCCGCCCTGTAACCTCTTAAGAAATTTACTGCTGTATTTATAAATTTTGGATTAAATTTTACATTTATTTTTAGGGTGGCTAATTACAAACACCAAAATACTTTATAACACTCCAATATTTGCTCGGCCGTATAGGACCGAGCTAATGTTCACGAACTCAGCTCTATAGCACTGAGTATGTGCATGTTACATCGGTTTTATGTGGCCGAACTAGTGTCTTTTTTTTTATTTCCAACAATAGCTCGGTCATATAGGACCGAGATAATGTGCACATATAAGACTGAGATAATGTGCACGTACTTGGAGCAATAGGACTCAATAAATAAAATAGAGTGTTACACAATAAAGTAGTGTGTATAATTACTGAATAATGTAATGAGTATACGTGTGTATAATTAACACCCAGCAATATTTATATGCTATAATTAAACATTCGAGTCACCTTTATAAGGCACGTGCATCATGCTGATCTCAGCGTGCTGACAATTAGTTTTTACAAGGCACATGCGTCATGCTGACCACACTAACTCCCCCAATAACAGAACTATAGAGTGTGGACATTTAAAGTGTTCTTGATTTATTATAAATACTACTGCGTTGTACTTTCTTTCAAGTAGTACAACTATAAGATTCTTCACTAATTTTCAATGGAGATTGGCATGATGAGAGAGAAGAAGCTTTACGATGCATCGTTTAGAGGCGATATCCAGTCTCTAGATGAATTACTAAGAGAAGATGAACTCGTTCTTAACTACTATGAAAGGCCATCTCCTTTTCGTTTTAATGAAACGCCCTTACACGTAGCTGCTACTCGAGGTCATGTAGATTTTGCAAAAGTTCTTTTACAACACAGGCCAGATCTAGTTAGTGAACTAGACTCTCGGCTTCATTCACCTCTTCACTTGGCTTCTGCAAATGGACATGTAGAGATGGTGAAGCTCTTACTCAGAGCAGATGCTGATGTTTGTTTAATGGAGGACAAATTCGGAAGGACTCCTCTTCACTTAGCCGCCATGGACAAAGGCCGAGTTGAGGTTGTAAACGAATTGATACAAGCAAGACCAGAAGCAATTATGTACCCCTTGAATAAAACAAAAACCATCACGATACTTCACTTGTATGTGATACGTAATGGTTTGAAAGCTCTAGACCAATTGCTGGAGGTTGATCACACCTTTTTAAATTCTCAAGATGGAGAAGGCAACACTATCTTGCACAAAGTTGTAGCCTTGAAACAATGGGAGGTAAATAACAAAAATTCTAAGGTTGAATTTTTATTTAGTTCTTGGCTTGTGTTTTTCTAGGTGGGTTAGTCGTTTTCTAAGACTTAGGTTTTCTTATAATAGTGTTTAAAGTGCAAAATGGATTAATATAAAAGGCTATATATATATACATATATATTCAAGCTACTTTTGAAGACATATATACAATAGGACTATTTAAAAAACATTTGAGTTAGATAACCAATTTACAACTATCATATAAATTTATGAGATTAAATCACACTATACAAAAATCTACCTCAAAGTAAACAAATTTAGAATTCAAAATGAATAGATTTATAAATGAAATAATTCTTGCACTTCTGGTGACGGAAATTCATCACAAAAACATTGGAAGATGTTTTTGGTGAAACAATTTGTCGTGAAAAGTGTTTCCCTTATAGAAGCGCATTGTATAAAAGACAGTGTATATGTATATATTTTTTGACAACTTGGTTATGCATATTTATATTTCTTATGCAGACAATGAAGCATTTGGTTCTTAAACCTCAATTGGCTGTTGATTTGAAGAATGCAAATAGTTTTACAGCTGCGGATTTGATAAAACAAATGCCAGAAGATCCAAAAAACACTGAAATGCGCAATCTACTTCTTAAAACTGAATTCTCAAAGTCATTCTCACAATGCAATTACACGTACAACAAAAATGAAAATTTGTTGGAAAATAAAAGGGATGCTATACTGGTCGCTGCAACTGTGATTGCCAGTATGACTTTCCAAGGCGCAATGAACCCTCCCGGTGGTGTTTGGCAGGAGAATAAGAGCAGCTATATTGATAAGTTTGGTTCTCAAGTAAATGATAGAATTGTTGCTGGGACATCTGTTATGGCCACTAATTATAGTGACTATTACACTATATATGAGGTGTTCAATGCGGCTTCTTTTGTTGCCGCTATTATCACAGTCCTACTACTCATAAGCGGCTCACCTACCTTCGGGACAACTTGGTTTCACTTTATGAGGCAAAAGATATTCATCTGGTTTTTAACTGGCATCATATGGATAACAATGATAACTATGGTAATCACCTACGTTATTGTGATGGTGGCCACTGCGCCGAGGGGCCATAAGCATGTGCTTAATATAGGAGGTTGCTCGGTTCTTGCGTTGGTGGGATTGATTTTCATTGTTTTCTTAGTGTATATTTGCCGCCTCATCATTTATATCATCCGGAAGGTGAAAAAATGTAGAGAGAGGTCGCGTGGGAATGCCAATGAAGATAAACGCCAAGGCCATAGCAACACCAACAATACTACTTGTTGCATGTCTGCCTGATTGTGTAAAATACATATAAATAAAAATAATGGCAAGCCAATATGGCATTAGGTCAACAGTAGTTGGATCCCTCTCATGATCAGAGCTTGCGTGTGACTAAAAGTCTAAAACTGTATTCTTGCAATTTCCATTTTCTTTCCGCGTTGTACTTTTTTAGGCTTTGGAGATGGCCCTTTTGTGTCCTTTTTTGGATGTTTTATTGTGACGTAGGATTTAGGATGGAGTGCTTTCAAGTTGTTTGTTTGTTTGCTTTTTGAATATGAATAAAATTTAGGGGTTATTGTCTTCTCGATCTTTGGTTTAAGAAAAGAAGGGAATTGTTGCGGATGCAAAGCAAAATCAACCCTAAGGGGCTGTTAGGGGACTATTACCATTTCCAAATAAAAAAAGTTTATTTATTTAAACTATGTATAAAAGTACAAATAAATTAAAGTATTTTTTTCCTTTTTTTGAATGCACGAATAAATCTTCTCCAATCTTATTTAATTTAACTAGCAACTAGCATTATTTTTAAGAGTTTGTATTACGCATAGATTTGAATTCTTGCACAACTAAGACTTAAACATTGATTACGACTTCTCTGCAATTAACTACATCCTTGGTTAATTGGATTTAGCCGGCCTATTATCATTATTTAGATCATTGTTTAATGGGATATTTTGTATTTGCCCCCTATATTTTGAGGGATATTTTGAGTTTGCACCCAACCGTTAGTCTATTCTGTCAAGTTCCGTTAATTATTTACTAAAGTGAACAAAATGCCCTCCTTTTACCCTATTTCTCCTTTTAACCATCCTTGTTATCTTTGTACATGTTACTTAATTTCTTTTCCTTATTTTTCAGTAACACACACACACATATATTCAAATCGCACAAAAAATTTCACGTTATAAATATACACTCTACAATGCATTATATTCATTACTATATTTTTTTCTTGTTCATTTTCCTTTTTATAATTTTATTCATTTTATATGTTCGCTTCCATCATCGATCTCAATCGCTTTACTTTGCATTTCTTATAGTATTATCCATGAGTAGATTTTTTTTGTCATAAAGTATAATATAATTAAGTTAAAATTAACAAATTTTAATTTTCTATTTCTTTACAAAGCTTTCTTTTATCTTCTTATTTTAGTAGATAAGTCGAATACATGTCCACTCTCTCCATAGTACTACTATTACAATACCTCTATATATAGATATACATATTTATATCCGCAATTTCGGACAATATAAAGAAAAGCAAGGTAAAAATGATTGAGATCGATGCTGGAAGCCAACATATAAAATGAATAAAATTATAAAAAAATATTTTTAAAAAATCACAATATGAAATTGGATGTATAGTAGAATGTAAGTTAATCATGTTAATTGCATGCAGTATGATCAAATTGAATTTACATAAATGAAAATAAAAAAATTAAAAATTAAAAAACATTACACAAAGATAACAAGGATGGTTAAAAAGGGGAAGATGTTAAAAGGAGGGCATTTTGTTCAGTTTAATAAATAATTAGCGGAGCTTAATGGAACAAACTAACAGTGGGGTGCAAAGTCAAAGAAAATAAAATATGAGGTGCATACTCAAAATACGCCTCAAAATGTGGGGGTGCATATACAAAATATCCCTTGCTTAATTATTTAGATTAGAGTTTAGATTGTTTTGAATACTTAAATCCATATTGGATTTGAAACTTAAATAATTTAAAAGGGGACAATGGTTTAATTAAAGGGATCTACGTATATTCAATCAATCTGACATTCGATAACAAAATTTAAAGAAATTACAGGCCTTAATTACATACTTCTCTACAGGTTCTTTTCTCAAAAATTTTAATTTTTAAATTTCTTTATATATAGCTAGGAATATATTTAAAAGTGAAAATCTTCGCACTGCAAAAATACATAGTAACACTCTCAATTTCATTCGATCGTTCAAAATCAAGTAAGGTGTCCGTTATTCAGTTCTTGAGAGCCGAGTATAAGCTTATATATTCGGTTCTCAACAACTAAGTAAGACATTATCAAGTTGATATTTGGTCCTTCACAATTTTATAATATATACCTTAGTTTTTAAAAACTGATAGATTGAAAAGTGGGGGTATTTTCAAGAGATATCCAGAGTTCTCAATATCTCCATCCATATTTAATGAGTTTTTTTCCTTTAGTTTTATGTCATACAGTAGTATACTTCTTATTTGTATTGTATTATGAACAAATTACTATTTTCTCAATCATCAGATTTTTATGTACACTATTTTTTGTGTAACAATTCTTGTGTTTACGATTTCAATAATTGTAGTTATAGTATCTAATTATCACACTTTTTGTTGATTAAAATAATATATTTTTTCTTTTCTAAAAAAATGACATAATCTGTTTACTATTGCTATATTACTTTACCATAATTTATACATAAAAGAATGAAAAGACTTGATGTTTATCTCTTTTTTTCTGTCCATCAATAATATTCTATATGATCGGTTTTCCACTCTATTATTTGGCGCTAATTACCAACAACTTGATGTTTATCTCCTTTTTTCTTTTCTTCAATAATATTCTATATGATCGATTTTCCACACTATTATTTGGCACTAATTACTAAGAGCATTTCCAACAGTCTTTTAAATTTTTGTTTTGTATAAAATTTATACAATTTGTAAATTTTTTTCTTTCCAGTAGTCTTTTAAAATTAAAATTTGTGTAAAATAGTTGTGTAAAATACACTCTTATTTTACAATGCCACATCAGCTTTCTCTCTCTTTAATTTTTTTATAAAAATTGAAATAGTAATAACTTTAAATGTAAAATATATATATTAATAAAAATTACATATTTGAAATCTACTCATCAATACCTATAAATCAAGATCCATTGTAATTACAAGATTATTTGTAAAAAAATCAAGAAAAAATTAATAAGAAAATTGCTTGAATTGATATTTAACACGTGTTAGAATCTTATTTGTTATTTCAAAATTTATACAAAACTTTACAAAAGTACCATTGGGGCACCTTTTTTTTTAGCATTCAAGTTTTTTGTAAAAGTGAGTTGACACGTGATTTACAAATCAATTTTTACACTACCATTGGAGATGCTCTAACAACTTCAATAATATAATTTGCACTTGAAGTTTCAGAACTGGTTCTGGTGGATATCTCTTAAATTTATTTGTGATTAGCATAATATTTTAAGAGGTATCCACCATAGCCTTTAAAAATAAACATCATTAATATAGTTGGTAGAATAATATTTGATGGATCACCATTCTTGAAAACTCCACAAATGTGTTAAGTTTAAGAGGTATTCACATAATTATTTATGATTAGAAGGCAGCCATACATAATAGATGTTGCAATTATTTATTATTCCTTATCATTATGCATTTTGCTACTTTTCTTTTTAGTGTTAGACGTAAAAATACAATATTGAAACATTATTTCAATATTTATTTTTATGTTATAATTTTTTTTCATGGTACATTAATTTGTTTCTTTAACAAATCATTATCTATAGCTAAATTAAAATATTTTTTAAAAAAACACTACCTTTTCAAAAACTATCATCCCCGTCTCAAACGGCACATCTCCGATATTATAATCTTTGTCCAAAAAAAATAAAAATATTTATCACATATAACGCATGTGCTCAAAAATAATTAAAATAAAAGTTTATGTTGTATTTAAGATTATTGTTACCCTGATATATATATTTTGGTTACTTGTTTGTGGTTTTTATGTGACTGAATTTATCCTATGCACCCATTTCTAGTCTATTTTGCTTCTCCAATTATTTTGGTTACTTGTCTTTTTCCTTTCTCTTGATTAGACTCGAGTGCGACCTATTAGAATTTTTTTTTTCTTTTTCTTTTTCTTTTTTAAGCAAAAGAAAATTAAATTAACCATTAACATGCAGATGAAGAATCCACACACCAAGTGTTCTCCAACCATTCGAGAGGATCTTCCGATCACGCTACACATTCACATTTGGCTATTTCATCTTGCAATTTTTTTTGGCTATTTCAGTTTTCTTATACGAAAGAAAAATTAATTCTTTTAGAAATTACGTTCGATGACAACATAAAACGTATTTATGGAAAAGGTGGGGTATGTGTCCCACAAAAACAAGGTAAAATAGTGTTTAAATCATATATTTCATATTTTGTTTTTTATTTACTTAATGCCCTTTTATTTTATCAGTTTTTTTTTTTTTTCTTAATTTTTTAAGGTTATTTCTTTAAGCGGCCCACTTAGGAAGAAAAAAAAAATTTGCCGCCGCCCCTGGAAGGAAAAAACAATTAATTTATGTAAAAAGTTGAAAAATAAGTTGAGACACGCGGTGAGATTAACTTTTACTTTTTGACATTTTTCGTGAAGAATTTTTTTAAGGGTGGGGAAGAAAGAATTAGGTTATTTAGATTTACACAATTCATAAGTTAGCTTATACTAGTGTTTAAGTGCAAAATTAATTTTAAACACACATATACAATAAGACTATTTAAAAAACATTAGAAGTTAGATAATCAATTTACAATTATCATATAATTTTATGAGATTCAATCACATTACACAAATATGTCTCAAAATAAAGAAATTTAGAATTCAAAATGAATAGAGTTACGTTATAAATGAAATAATTTTTGCAATCAAACAAACCCTTATATTTGTGTGCATTTATCTATATATTAGAATATGTATTGTACAATTCGTCTCTTATAGAAGATGCGTCATTATATGGATTGCATTTTTGACAACAAAAATTCATAAATTCATCACAAACAGTAAGCTCCCCACCCCCCCCCCCTCCCTCCCCCGGTCCCTCTCCCTCCCTCCCAACCCTAGAGTTTTGAAATTTTCACAACTATCCCCTTCAACTTTTTTCCTACAGTTAAAATTTATAACATTTAGGGTTTAAACATATACATACAAATTCTAATTTTATGTACAATGAGATTACCATTACAAAAATCAGAGAAAACAACACGTAACAATCGCAAAGTCTTTATCAATTAGCTAATTTTGAGCATGTTTTTATGTTTATTATTTTTAGGCAAAATAAAATAAAATTGTGTGCTTGTATTTTGGCGCACTTAATTCAAAAATCTGGATCTACCATTAATCACAAAGACAATGGAAAATGTTTTTGGTGAAGTGAAGAAATTCGTTGTGAAAAGTGCGGCCCTTATATAAGCAAACTATATAAAAGACTCTATATTTTTTTCACTAGTTAGTTATGCATACCATTGGAGTATTTAATAGGGGACAATGGTTTAAAGGGATCTACGTATATTCAATCAATCTGACATTCATTAACAAAATTTAAACAAATTACAAGTCTTAATTACATACTTCTCTACAGATTCTTTTCTCAAAAATTTGAATTTTTAAATTTGTTTATATATAGCTAGGAACATATTTAGGGGTGAAAATAATGGCACCCCAAAAATACTCAGTAACACTCTCACTTTCATTCGATCGTTCACAACTAAGTAAGGTGTATGTTATTCGATTCTTGAGAGCCAAGTATAAGCCTATATACTCAGTTCTCGACAACCGAGTAAGACATTATCAAGTTGATATTCAGCCCTTCACAATCTACTAACATACATCTTACATAGATTTTAAAAACTAAATGAAAAGTGGGGGTGTTTTCAAGAGATATCGGGAGTTCTCAATATCTCCATCCATATTGAATGAGTTTTTTCCGTTAGTTTTATGTTATATAGTAGTATACTCAAGGGGGGAATTGGGTCCCTTCCCATTAGGCTCAAGTCCAGTGCAAAAAATTATATTTTATCCATTAGTTATATAAAAAAACCTACATACATATATATATATATATAACCCAATGTTTAGCTTCCCCAGCTCCCTCCTCCCAAACCCAGCCCACTATATAAATAGCCTCTTATAATTTTTAACTAAACAAAATATATATATATATATATATATAGATATCTGCCGACTGGACACCCAGCCAACTTTTCACTCAACAGACAACCAAGCAGGCCTGACAGCCCCACATCCACATTAAAAGTTCAGAGGTACAATATTAATATTAAAAAATTTAAAGCCTTACTCAACCTCACATTAAAAAACAAAGAACATAAAAAGAAAACCCTAAAGGCCTATTTGGTGGTTGTTTTTTTTTTTTTTTAATATTTTAAAATTTTAATTTAAAATTAATTTTATTTTTATACTTTTTAAAATTCAAGATCACCTAAACTTTCTATTCTCTTTATTCTGTGCCGCAGCAGCCAGCACTCAGCAGCTCACTTTCATCCCTTAGCTTTATGTAACTTTCATATCCATTCTTTAATATTTTTCATTGTTATTTGGGACCACTTCTCAATAACTTTATTTGCATTTTTTCTTCGATATTTGTCTCTTCCATTTATAATAGGTTATAGGTGGGTCTATAATCTTAATATTTTTATTTTGTGATTTGTGAAGGTTTGGAGCAATGGAGCATTACTCATTTGAATCATAAAAGTTTTGTGTGAACAATGTACTTAGCTCCTTTGATGTAAATCTTTAAAATTTAAAGCTCTAATACTTATTTAATTAAAGTTAAATTTATTATATCTTTGTGAGTTAGAAACTACTTTTTTTATTTTTTTATTTAAATATCGAATTATTTCATTATTAATTATTTAGTATTTAGTAGCTTTATTTTATGATTATTTGTAACTTATAAGAGACTTGAAGATTATAGCTGAGATGTTTAATATTTATTTAGGTTAAGTTAGTGTTTGTAGTTGAATATTGAGTTGCTAATTTAATTTTTATCATTAATTTTAAATAAATGATTATTTGTGTTAGTATTAATTGTTTAGATTATAAACTATGGAACAATATCAACCACCGGACAAAAAAGGGAAAACTATTTGGAGCGTGAACTTGGGTTGAAAATTGATTTAGAATCAGCAATAGATGAATTTGAATTATTAAAGACTCGTCGTGCTCAACTTAGTTAAATGCTTTTTGTATTGTATGAACTTAAGTATTTATTTAATGTTATTGAACCTTTTTTCTTTATATGTTTTTATTATACGAAATACATTTACTTTGTGAACTTTTTTTTAAAAAATATTAGCCCCCCTCTTGGAAGAATCATGGGTCCGCCCCTAAGTATACTTCTTATTTGTATTGTATTATCAACAACTTACAATTTTCTCAATCATCAAATTTTTACGTATACTCTTTTTTGTGTAACAATTCTAGTGTTTACGATTTCAATAATAGTAGTTATAGTATCTAATTATCACACATTTTAGATTGGAGAGACTAAAAAAATTATTAAAATTAACTTAAAATTTGAGTAACATAATCTATTTTTTCTTTTCCAAAACGATAACATAATCTGTTTACTATTGCTATATTCCTTTACTATATTTTATACACAAAAGCATGAAAAGACTTGATGTTTTTCTCATTTTTTCTTTCCTTCAATAATATTCTATATGATCGGTTTTCCACAATATTATTTGGCACTAATTACCAACAACTTCAACTGCAAAATATATAATTTGCACTTGAAGTTTTACTACTGGTGGATACCTCTTAAAATTATTTATAATTAGCATACTATTTGATATATAGTATTTTAAGAGGTATTCACCGTAGCCTCTAAAAATAAATATCATTAATATAGTTAGTAGACTAATATTTGATGGATCACCATTCTTGAAAACTCCACAAATGTATTAAGTTTAAGAGGTATCCACCATAATTATTTACGATTAGAAGGCAGCCATGCATAATACATGTTGCATTTATTTATCATTACTTTTCAATATGCATATTGCTACTTTCCTCTTTTAGTGCTAGACGTAAAAATACAATATTGAAACATTATTTCAATTATTATTTTTATGTTACAATTTTTTTCTTCATAGTACATTAATTTGTTTCTTTGACAAATCATTATCTATAGCGAAACTAATATATATATATATTTTAAAATACCACCTTTTCAAAAACTGTCATCCCGTCTCAAACAGCACATCGCGGATATAATAATCTTTGTCCAAAAAAAATAAAAATATTTATCACGTATAACACATGTGCTCAAAACTAATTAAAATAAAATTTTGTGCTGCATTTAAGTTTATTGTTACCCAGACATATTTTGGTTACTTGTTTAAGCTTTTTACGTTGCCGAATTTGACCTATGCACCCATTTCTAGTCTAATTTTCTTCTTCTAGTATTTTGGTTACTTTTCTTTTTCCTTTCTCTTGATTAGACTCGAGTGCGACCTATTTGAATTTTTTTATTTTTCTTTTTTTTGAGGCCAAATGAAATTAACCATTAACAGATGAAGAATTTACGATCATTCGAGAGGATCTTCCAGCCGTACAGATTCACATTTACTAGGGGGGAATTTTTTCTTTTCTTTTCTTTTTTAATAAAATAAGTTTGTGGGTCTTTCATGCAAAAATTCTTGGCTATTTCAGTTTTCTTATACCAAAGCAAAATTAATTATTTTAGAAGTTCCGTTCGATAACAACATGAAATGTATTTAGGGAAAAGGTGTAGTATGTGTCCCACAAAAATAAGGAAAAATAGTATTTAATTTATATATTTCATATTTTGTTTTATTATTTACTTAATGCCCTTCTATTTTATCAGTTTTTTTTTTTTCTGAATTTTTTTATGCTTATTTCTTTAGTACCCCCACTTAGGAAAAAAAAATGGCACCGCTCCTGGAAGGGAAAAAAATAATTTATGTGAAAAGTTGGAAAATAAGTTGAGGCATGCGGTGAGATTAACTTTTACATTTTGACATTTTCCATGGATAATTTTTTTATGGGTGGGGAATAAAGAATTAGGTTATTTAGATTTACTTAATTCATAAGTTAGCTTATACTGGTGTTTAAGTGCAAAATTAATTTTGAAGAGATATATATACACAATCAGACTATTTATGAGATTAAATCACACTACACAAATATGTCTCCAAATAAACAAATTTAGAATTCAAAATGAGTATATTTATAAATGAAATAATTCTTGCAACAAAACAAACCCTTTTATATGTGTGCATGTATGTATGTATTGGAATATATATGTACATGTACAATTTGTCTCTTTTGGAACACTCGTGAGCATATGGATTGCATTTTTGAGAACAAAAATTCATCACAAACAGTGACAGATGCATTTTTGAAAAGTTCACTAGCCCCGGATTTTGGAAAATTTCACAACTATCCCCATGGTTTTTTAAAATTTAAAATAATACTCCCTTCAACTTTTTTCCTCCAGCTAAAATTTATAACATTTAATTGTTTAAACATATGAATACAAATTCTAATTTTATATACAATGATATTACCATTATAAAAATTAGAGAAAATAACACATAACGATCGCAAGTCTTCGTTAGTTAGCTTATTTTAAACATGTTTTTATGTTTATTATTTTTATGCAAAATAAAATAAAACTGTTTGCTTGTATTTTGGTGCGCCAAATTCAAAAATCTGGATCTGCCACTAATCACAAAGACATTGGGGGATGTTTTTGGTAAAGCGAAGAAATTCGTCATGAAAATGTGGCCCTTTATACAAGCGAACTATATAAAAGACACACGGTGTATATTTTTTTCGCCAGTTAGTTATGCATACATTGGAGTATTTTGTTAGTAAAACTCAATTGATTGTTAATTTGAAGAATGAAAATAGTTTTACAGCTTTTGATATGATATAACAAATGGTAAGAGATTCACAAACCACTAAATTGCGCGAACTACTTGTTAATGTCGGAGCTCTAAACAACGAAATTGATTAACTTGATTCCATGTCAACGCGGGTCACAAATTCGACCTCACAACGCTATGACAATTGGTCAGAAAGTGAAAGAACGCCACACTAATCGCCGCAACTGTGGTAGCCAGTATGGCTTACTAAGCTGGACTTATATAACCAGCTTGGTGGCGTGCTTGGGGTGATGGCAGTTATAAAAATATTGAGCACAAAAGTGTAATTGTTTTGCTGGAACGTCTATTATGGCCGTTAATGCCAGACATCTCAAACACATTTTATTTTTTTGGGCGTTCATTACGGTTTCTTTGGTTGCCACTCTTAGCACAGTTGTACGACTTATACACAGCTCACCTAGCTTCAGGGCCACTTGGTTTCGTGTTTTGAAGCAAAATCTACCCTCGTGGTTTTTAACTGGGGTCATATGGGTGACTATGAGAACTGTGATACTCATATAACTCATCGCGACGGTAATCATTATGCCCTGGAATAAAGGATTTGAGGCCCAATGGGAGAGCACAATTGATATGGTAGTGATGTAGCGGAAGTGGCTCAATCGTACATGAGCATATAGGATCACCACAGGGCCCATCGAAAGTCAAAATAAGCCAAGTTATGCTTTAAAATGATTCTTTCTTATTAGGCATTAAGACTTTATTTTTATTTATGTTACGCTTTTCTTATTGTCTTAGGATTACTTTCCTTATTATTTAGGATTGTTTGCCCGGTATAAAATGGTAGAATGCTAGGCTTTGTTCATTACATTACCCTTCTTCTCTAATAAATATTTAGAGTTTTTACTCTCTTTTGGAGATTTTTATCTCATTCTTGAAATTATACGTTGGAGCTTTCCTTATAATGATCATTTTTCATATTACAAAAATTTCTAGAATTTATCTCAATTATTTGTCATTTTAAACAACCAATAAACATGCACTTAAAATTAATAAGCGATTTTCATGATCTCGAAAATTGTGGAAATTATATCAAAAGGTAGAAACACATTCCATAAGCCTACTATCCAAAAATGAGAGTTTAATTCCTTCTGCCAATGGTGTATTCTTAAGAGTAAACAACTTAACAAAATCTCAATATTTATTAAAAAGGGGCAATTAAAAAAAAGGGCTTATTAGAAAAAGATTTTCACACTAAGGCCAAGGAATAATTTTTTTTTAAATAAAGGGCCTATTTTTTATTTTATTGATAATATGACATGTGTCTTTTTTTTTCATTATAAAATGACATCCCAACCCTTAAAATAAACTAAAAAAATATCAATATGCATTAAAATATGGACTGCAATATGAACTTTGCAGTCTATATTTCACTGCAATATGAACTTTGCAGTCGATATTTTTAGTGCAAAGTTCATATTGCAGTCCATATTTTACTGCAATGTGAACTTTGCAGTCCATATTTTTAGTGCAAAGTTCATATTGCAGTACATATTTCACTGCAATATGAACTTTGCAGTACATATTTCACTGCAATATGAACTTTGCAGTTCATATTTTATTGCAATATGAACTTTGCAGTCCATATTTTTTGTGAAAATTTCATTAAAAGGGGTAATTTAGGTAATACATAACATGTTTTTATTAATTAAATGATATTTAAATTTATTCAAATACATTCATTTAAAATATAAAACAAAATAGGCATCTTACACTAATTACCAATTAAAAATAGACCCTTCATTCAAATTACCAATTAAAAATAGGCCCTTCATTCAAAAAAATATTATTCATTAGATTTTTGGTAAAAATCAATGTATAATAAGCCCTTCTACCTAATTTCTAGTATTAAAAAATAGTTCGGAATTTTCGTAAAATCTGGAAAATTTACAGTACATTGGAAATTTATTTTTGTGCATAAAAAAAAGATTTGGCCAAAATCGGAGTTTGGATGATAGCACATTTGCTTACACTCTGCACTGCCGAGAGTGGATGTTGTATGCTTTGTTCATCTTCTTCCTTAAACTCAATTTTTTTATTTAGATTTCGTTTTCAAGGGCTCTCTTTGTTCGATCATAACTCATTCGTTAAAAGTCCAAACGTCACATATTATATATGGATGGAAAGAGCACATAACAAGGAATGATTATATGTAAAATTTAAAACATATTTAAATGAGCTTAATATCATCACAAATTTTCAAAAAATAAGTGACGCCACGAATCCCGTTATGAGATTTTCACCTCCGGAACCTGATTAATCATGGATGCCATGCACGACAGCGGGTTTATAATATAAAAACACAACTTTTAAAAAAACCTTTCTTTTAAAAAAACTGATCATAAGAAATCCCGTTTCAGAGAATTTCGGCATGTGGAGTTCGTTTGAATAACAAACCGACTTGTCATATATAAAACCATTTTTTTATGTCAATGTAATCACAACCAGCAAACCTTTTCATACAAATACAACCATAGTTAAAACCACTCCACGTATGAAACCTTTGTACACTTGTATGCTTAATACATCATTATACAACAAAAAACAAAAGATTACACATATAACTTAGTCCTTAATTAAAGGACTACAAAGGTTAATGGACATTAGAGGCTCTATAGACGAGTACCATGTGCCAATCCCGAAGCCCGACCTGCAAAACTGGTGAAAGGAAGGAATGAGCCAAATCCGGCTCAGTGGGAACTATGTAGGTTTCATATAGAAAATAATTGTTTTACATATATGCAATGGTTTGAAAACCGTGCAATACAATGCAACGTACACCCGCGTGCATACAAACCCACTAAGATTCCTATCCTAGTTACCGGAAGCTAGCTACCCGACAAACTGACATCACCTCTAACTGTCCCGTGAAATATGCCCCTTAGGAATTTTCATAACATGAGTGGACCGCTAATCTAAAGTCACCTCGTATCAAACTCTAGCTTCCTAAGGTTTTTCATGACACGCGGATTCTTTCTCCAGTGTAATTTTACATTCTACCGCTGCTATCTGGTACCTATACCGTAAACCATAGCTATTGTCCAAGTAATCATTGTTTTCTCTTTCATTATAATACATTATGGATTTCATACTTTGGCCATCTAGATGGCTCTATCGCTAGCTTATTCATCTAGCGCTAGCTTATTCATCTAGCGCGTCACACTACGATATTTTCCTATCTAGCTATTACATTAATTATAATTTTCACTTTAATTATTAGTGCTTTAGGTTCATTATGATACGACTATCAAGACTCGTGAATCATAAGTATTCTCATGCCCGTATTCCTTATACAGGGGCATTAATCATTTTAGCTTTCCACTTTAGGCATTAGTACATTATGAATGGCCATTGCTTCCCTATGTATACTATTATCCGCTAGATAAGTGTCCCCATTCATCTAACATCGCACAAATTAAGTCTGAGGCATTATATAACAAACACATAGATATGGTATAACAATGATAATAAAGATAATAACCTTCAATCCACAACACAACGTCTGTATCATATCTCCGGTATAATGCTCCAGTTTCTCCCCATAGTCGTCTAGGCCCAAAGCGATAAATCCCGAAGGCTCTTGTCCATGTCTCCTCCAAGTGGGGAGTGGCTCAAGGACTTAGTTCTCCAAGTAAGTCATTCGGAGATAACCCTTCAAGACATTTTTCCGGGAATGATACTCTAAATAGTTAACAAGGAGAACACCTCATATAAACCACATCGACACTCTGGAAGGAACTACACCAGGCGATACCCTAGTAGTGTGATGACCATTAGTAGCCCAACTACTTCCCAGGAAACTCACCATTGGGTAACTAGTGGCACATGGGACCTACTCTGTTTGCCCAAAAAACTCATCGAACTCAGAACACATAGTCATGTGGGAAGGCAAGATACAAACAGTGGGCTCTCCTTTGTGGGCTTTCAACCACGGGTGAGTCATCTTTGGCTTTTTCCGTGCACGGTTTAGGGAATTTCACCCAGGGGTAGCAAATAGGAGACCCGTTTTCGAGTCACCGAGAGCTACTCGATGCTCGGTCAATCATATCCAGCCTATATGTGTGATCGCAGTAACAACATCACATTCATTCATTCTCACAATGAATATCATCATCATCATCATCAATCATACATCACACATATGGCTAATCAACATATATATAATCATATAATCGCCCACTGTATATTAATCATCGTGTCATTCACTCAAGGCATCACTGCCTTATAGTTCTTCTTACTATATGGCCAATAGGTTCATCATTACATGGTCATTCACTCAACATGGTTGTCTAGCACATTATCGACCTCTCGTATTATCTAACACGTCCAGTGTATAAAACCAAGGCTATTAGTGATTTACGATGAATCTCTAACTATATTTGTTAAGTTAAGTATCATTTATCGCATTTGATCCCATTGGTGTTCATATAGTTCCCCTAACTCCCTATAATCAAGGTTAAGGCAACCTAAGTCCCATCGACTATGTTCACTACATCGTTATGAAGTATTTATATGGTATCCTCATTATTTGTGTCTTTCATTTTTGTACAAGACTCTAAATGTAGAAGTTATTGTGTATCGCTCCATCCGAACGGATTGTTAGTGTAAATACCATTAATAGTGTTCTACGATCATATATATCATTTATAACCCGTAACCAACTGCTTTATGCAAGCGAATTCCAAAACCCCCAATTCTAGGTTTAACATGTGTGTATGATGGGTTCTTGAAGAATCTTTACATACATAAGCTAAAATATAGTTACATTTGTTAAATTATGCAACTAAAGTGATAACCCATCACTATTAACTCTTAATCGAAGCTTAGTCTAGCCCAAACCCCATGAACATGCGACTTTGGGTAAAATCTCAAGTTTTACAATACTTAATAATTTGAAATAAAGTTTGAATACTTGTGTTCCCACCTTAGAGAAGTAGAATCCTCGAGTCAATGATGCGTAGACACTGAATCGCCAAAACCCTAGCTTGCTTCAAGCTCCCGCGACGAAGATGAAGGTGGAAGATGATGAATAGTGACAAGGGAGGTGTTTTGAAACTCAAATCTTGCAAGGGGTGAGAGATGTGTGGAATCTCTTGTCTCTCTCTCTAGATCTCCCTCAAGTCTCTATCTCACCCCATTGATGTTGCATGCTCGAAAATGGGGGTATAGGGGTGTTAAATGGCTGAAAAACGGGTTAAATATCGGCAAAATCGACTTTTAGGTGAACCATGATCGATCATGAACCAAAAAAATGTTCACAGAAGGGTCCATGATCGATCATGGTGGTCACTGCACCAATAACTGACTTTCTGGGCCCGAAACGGACCTCGAAATGGCTAAATTTTAACTCAGCCCAAACAGAAAATTTGTAGAGGGGAAAGAAATGAAGACGTGCCCTCAAATGGAGGGTCATTTTGGACATCGGATGAAGAAGTTGTGGCCTGTCAAAGTTGGCGAAAAATCAACAAATAACAAAAAGTCGAAATACGCGATTATCGCTTTGATTTCGATCCGAACCACCCGAATAACGTAACGATTATTCCAAAAAACTTAATATGTCTAAACTGGTATGCTAGAGGTATTAGGTCAATTACAAAGGGCTCAGAACCCAAAACTCATGCTCTAACAGAGATTAAGTCTTAACCGGGCTTAAGAGAAGGTCAACGCGGAAAAGGAACACGGGGTATTATAATAAGCTTTTGAAATTTCAAAATCAAAACTAGGTTTTGATTCATTTTTGAAGAAACTTTAAGAGGTCATTCTATATAAAAAGGAACAAATCCATGTGATTTTTTTTTTCCAAAAGGAGTTCTGCGATCAAAAACGAATTTTAGTGGTTTTTCATATTAATGGGTTTAGTTATTTGAAAGAATAAAAACACATGGCATAGATACAAAGGAGAATAAACAAGCAACATTGCTTTGATACTATTGTAAGATAACGAATCTAAAAGGATATAGATTTATCTTCGACGGAAAAATCCCGAATATGCAGAAATTATCGTTGATTACGAGCCTTCAGTGTACGTCGCTTATTAGTGAACTCCTGAATCTCATGACGACATTGGATTGGCTATTAGAGTTGCCCCATGTTCTTCATGTCACAAATCCTAGGGTTGTTAGGTCATAACCCTAGAGAGAGAAAATTAGAGTATGTGTATTTGAGAGATGGATCCACTACTAGAAAAAAGCCTTTTTATGACGGTGAAAAAGAGTCATTAATGTATATATGTGACGGTTTTTGGTACACCTAAAAACCGTCACAACCTTTGCAGTAATAAAAGAATTCACCGCTCTTAAAACCGTCATAAATAACTAATTATTAAATGACGCTTTTATGAAAACATGTCTTTAACATTGTCCCGTAAAAAGTTATTGCCCACCAAAAACAGTCATATATAGGTTATAAAAATGACAATTTTGACAAGCTAAAAATAAGTAACATGTTATGGGCACATTATTATACGTAAAAGCGTCATTTTTATAAAATTAAGGAACGCTTTTCCAAGAAAAGCTGTCATTTTTATGTTAAAACCGTCATTTATAAATTTATAATAATACGCTTTTATCCTGCTCGTCATAAGGAGTATTTGACTAACACAAAGAAAACGTCATATATTTAGATACATTAGCAATTGTTTTAAGAAAGCCATTATGAATGAAAAAAATAAATTTTAAAATTAAAAGCCTGACCAATAATTTCAAGATCTAATATATATAAATATACAATTATCAAAAGACAATATACAAAAAATTAAATAAAAGATCCAATTATATAACAATTCTGCTCAACATAATTAATTAAAATACTAAATCAATAATTGACAATCAAGTTAACCAGCTACGTCAAAATGTACCATTATAAACAATTTGTCCACAGTGAACAAAAATAACAATGGAGATATTAGACTAAAGACTAAATGTCAAAACCATAGATACCAACTATGTACTTATCGTATTAACCATATGAGAAAAAAAAAGGAATAGGGGCTAGCTAGTCTATATATATATATGTGTGTCCACCATAGCTCTTCAAAAAACCTTACTTCCTTTGTATAACTCCTAAGTAGTGGAATCTGATCAAGTATTGGATCCACCTAATTAACGTGTGACCACAACAATTATACCAATTATATTTTGACCTTGTATAATATCAAACCCAAACTTAATTGATGTATAATATACAATAAAAGAATGAAATTAAGGAATAGTATATATGATCAAATCAATTCTTTTGCAAACATGAGGAAGTATTGCTATTTTAACTAAACCATCGTATACAAACAAATCAACTTTTTAGTTAAAAACTCAAACAAACCAATTCCTTTGCAAACAAATCAACAAATAAAAATAACTGAATACTAACAATCTAAACCTAAAATTAATAAGGTTTGAGGCATAAGCAAAACAACAAGTATATGTATACAGCAAAAATAAGGAATTTTTAACATTTCATTAGTTCATATTTTGTGTAATCATGCATGTTGGAATTTTCATGTTAATTTAGAAAAATTAAAAATCACCTGTAGCACTTAGGTTGACTTCACAAGCTCATTCACTTGATATAAGTCTTAATGAAGGCAATGAACTCATGTTGCACTTCAACTATTTCCCGGCTTTCATATGTCTTTCCGTGCAGTTCCTTCATCTAAACAAGTTGAACAACATTAATTGCTTAGTATTTTAGCCAGAAAGATATGGGCAAGGTCACAATATATTCTTTTTAATTAAATATTATTACCTTCAATTTAATAGACTTAGATGGATCTTGCATCAGATCTCTCATGAACCTTAATACATAGTAATCGCACTCGATATGTCCTGGCTGCACTGGGCCCTAATAAGGGATCCAACAAATATTAATATAATTATATATATATATATATAAGATACACGTGTAAGAACAATAGATACATTGAAGTATTTCAAAAAATATATATTACCTTTATAAACTCCCAAGTAGTGTTGGCATTCTTTTACCTTTAACTACTAAAGCTTTGAGCCCACTTGAAAAGCACAATTGAGCTTAATTAAATAAGAATAAATAAATAAATCTAACATAAGTATTTCATAACATGTAACTCACGTATCTATAGAGACTTCAAATCCACGAGCTGGCATGCGATGTAAGGAGTCCAACCAAAACAAAGTCATTGATGCATAATCAATTACAATCAACACCCAATGATTCCTAGAAAAAAAATCTCAAAAGTTATAAGAACTATTTTATATGCTTATTGTAATTATATGTACAAATTAAAGTGTATCGTAATCAAGACACTTACCTCGTGTTAAATGGAATAAAAAATACTTGGTTCTCTGTGGCACTATGCAATATATCCATAATAAATAGATTCAAGTACTTTTTAGAAAATGCCTCACCAAAAGAAGTTGGGTTGATGAATTGGATAATGTGTCGACTGTTTTCAAAATTTTCACTTAAGAATCTGTAAAAAAACAAAACGAATTTGTAATGAAAAAATTAAATAAAAAAAGTTATTGAAGAATAATTTTTTTAACCTTACCTCATGTATGCATATATACAAACTATATCCAGCTCTTCCATTTTAGAAAAGCGAATTAACTCATGTTTTGGAACATATGTTGACTCAAGATTATCTCCAAATATATTCATTGGGATCCGTATAGCATCAGTTTTCACGATAACATCTATCATTCTAGCAAACTCCATAATAGTTGTTTCATCTCCACCATCTTGGCTTTTCGATACCTGGTGTACATGATTGTTAGCGTGTATAAGTTGCAAAAGAACCATAACTTGCAAATAAATATTTTTTTGAATGAACAATCCTATAGATTAAAATAATGATTATTTATTTTCACCTCATTTTGTGGTAGGACAAACTTTCTAGGCCAAGCAACTTGTGATCGATAGGCATCTTTAACAGTTGTCATGTCAGCATGAAAAATAGGTATAGGGAGAAGCGCATTAGGAGAGTAGACAACATCTATAGATACACGAGCATTATTATCTCCCAAACGGATATTGTGTATTGAATCATTCGGTCCAACTTTCTCAAAAACCAAGCCAGCGGTGACAATGTTTGTGTGCGTGTCCAAAGCCAATCTGCATGGTTGTCCCTATTATGAAAATAATAGTTATTAAATAAAATTAAATTTTATCACACTTTAGTGAGTTAATTAAATATTACACACCTTTCCGATATTAGATATGGGGCTCGACATGGGCTTTTGATGTTGCATTTGTGAATTTCCGTTTACCTATTTATAAACCAAAATAATTAATTTATATAAAAAAGAAAAAGGTTTACCTTTTCATTTTTCCATGTAGCAGTTGTTAGCTTCTCACTTTTCCTCTTAGATGGTCTCACCTTCTCATTTTTTCTCTTCAAAGATGATCCTTTCACATTTTTCCTCTTAGATAGGGAATTGTATGATCCGCTTAAGTCTGAAGAAGGCTTTGCAAACTTCTTGTTGTCACTTTTTTGCGTGTTTGAAGAAACCTTCTCAAGTAAAGGAGATGTTAGTGAACCATTTTGGCTCTTTGCCAATTGTGCAGTCAACCTCTGTATTTGACGATCTTTATCTTTTTCCCTTTCATCTGCTTCTCGCAACTTGAACTCTAGGTCTTGCATGTGTTGCTTGGATCCACGCCTTACGAGATTAAAATATGTTGTTGGGCTGACTCCTTTCCCAACACCCCTAACTCGACCACCGTGCTCAGCAGTACCAAGTGCCAAAGTTAAGACATCTGAAGCTCCTTGAGTTACTATTGTACCAGACACAACTTGACTTTTAACTTCACGCTGTGACAATTGCCAATTGTAAATTTATAGTAACTAGTTTAACATGTAATGTATATGAAAATTTGGCTCGTAAAAACTCACAATTTTGTTGTCTACTTCCTTGGTAGCATCACCCATACATTCGTTCTTGCCCATGTGACCTACTAACCACTTCTTGGCTCTATCTTCTTCATTAATGTCCTCTCCTTTAGCTTTCTAATATCATGTCAAAAAAAAAAGTTGAGGAAATTACAATTCATAATTTTATTAATAATCCCTTATAAAATCATTGCAAAAGTAAACACATAAATATATCTATACCTTTTTCTCCACAATACTAGCATAACCCAACTTACTCATATGATGAGGATACTTATTCATTGCTTGCCTTTCTGTTTGTAATTTGCCAAACTCCTATAATTATAATTAGAGTACGTGGAATTCTTTAGTAATTCCCTTTAGTTCATTTTATGAGATTGAAATTTTTTAATATAATATAGAAATAAGAAATTTATATTTAAGAGGAAAACGATGAAGGATACAGAAAATCATTTAGGTTCCATCACCTTCACCCATTGTACCTGAAATTCTTTAGTAAGTCTTCCTTTAACAAAAGTTTCCCAATCTTCTTGGTCAAAACACTTTTTATATTTATTTGGGCTATGCTTTAGTAGATGGGATCTATCTTTGAATCTCTTTATGTATTTCTTAGTAAGCTCGCCTTTAAATCTCTTCCATAAGTAGCCAATCTCATATATGACCCTCTTCTTTGTATCTGGATCCGCATTAAATTTGGCCTAAATATTATAAGAAAAATGTACATTAGATTATAATCTATCAATTTTGAACATAAAATGAACAAACAAAAATAATAATTATTTACCTTCATACACTACACCAAAAAGACCAAATTATGACTATTAATTTCGCTACCTTTATGACTGTCAACGGCAGTCATAACGCTTGTGACTGTCCATGACAGTCACAAAGGTCTAAAAGACATATAGACATTAAATTATTACTGTTATCGGCAGTGATAACATTTTGTAGCTTTTATCACTGCATATGGCAGTGATAAAATTATTGAACACTTATAAATTTAAGGGTAAATTTTTAACTTAAATTGTAACTACCACAAAACGTCATCGTGGAATATTACTTATATATGCAAATACTCAAACCCTAACTCCTCACCATCATCACTATCATAACTATTATCACTCTCCCACTAAAAACGGCGATCTCCTTCCCATCATCGTCTCACTCTCCCTCACTAGCACTTGCTTATTCACTCTCCCTCATCGTTGCCCACACGCAATCCCACCGGTGCCGCACAATTGCAGTTCATTCCACGCCGCACTACTACTGACCATCGCCGGTCAGATCTTTTCATTGTAAGTTGGTTTTTTTTTTCCTTTTCTTTTTTGGTTCAAAACCTAAACCTAAATGCTCAGATCTGTGGATTATTTTTCCATTAGCGGTAAAGGATTCATTTGTCGAATTAGAGGTGAATTGGGTTGAAGTGATTGTGTCTATTGAGCTACAGAGATGGAGAAAAAGGAAATTTGTTAATATTTTAGTTAGATAATTAACAAACAAGTAAAATATCCATGGGAGTGGGGATTGACAGTGGATAATATTGGGCCTTTGTCACTTATTAACCAACAAGACCCATAAATGGATCTTGAGGATTTGCTGGGTTTTGAAGGTAACTCTATTTTTTCAGATCCTCGCTCCATCCAAAAGTTGTAGGGATCTGGTATTACTATTATTAATAGTAACAATTTTTTTAAATATTTAAACATTATGACTCGTATATGATTAAGAACTATGAATGGGAGTTTTATCTATTTAATTGCTTATACACACACACACATATGATATGTATATCTTAGAATTTTTTTAGCTATTTAGTTGGAGTGTAGATTATTGTTACTTTTGGCTTCTTAAGTTTTGTTTTCGTTGGTGCTTCATCACTATAATACTTGCGTTTATGGTGTAATCTTCTTTGAAATTATTGATCAAATGTGAAATTTCAACTATGAAATTTATTAGACATCCGAACGTCATTCGCATGTATGAGGTTAGAATGTGATCACATATATTTCTATAGCTCTCATTAAGTTGGTACATCGATCTCTTGCAGAAGTCATGCCCATAGCTTCATTGTTGGTTTGCCTCACTTGTACTTTCTTTTTTGTACTTCATGTATTTCGTATTTATTTATATGCCTTATGTCTTATTTATTATATGAGTAGTTTTCTATGCAACTAATTTAGTGACCAACTCACCTAACAATACTCCTTATTGGTGAAGACATTTTTTGATGTACTTTTCACTAGAGCGCTAACTCATTTGCTTCTTGTGTATCAATAAGAAAGCTTCTGGTTCTTGAAATCAAATTTGAAGCATTTAAATACATCTATGCATATATTAACATGACTTTCAGTTTTTCTCTTTTAGTGACTTATGGTCCTTCTGTGCAGGTTATGGCGAGTAAGACAATGATGTATATTGTTTTGGAATTTGTTACCGGTGGTGAGCTCTTTGACAAAATTATAAGTTTACAGATTTTTCGTTTATGCATTTCCCTATGTTACAATCTTATTTAATGGACTTGCTAACAATCTGAGATGATGTGCTATTTTCTTTGAGCTAGTCTTCTAGAGGTAGTCTAAAAGAAGATGAAGCGAGAAAGTATTTTCAGCAACTTGTTAATGCTGTGGATTACTGCCATAGCCGAGGTGTTTGCCATAGAGATCTCAAGGCAAGTATTTCCTTTTCTCTACCCTATTTTATTTTTGTTGTTACTCTAATTAATTCTCCAAAGGGGTCAGAATGATTAAGATTTAAATGATGTACTGTGTGAAATAATAGCAAGATAATCTACTGTGGATGCAAATGGAATTCTTAAAGTTTCAGATTTTGGATTGAGTGCACTACCACAGCAAGTTCGAGTGAGTATGATTAGGCTTTTTCTTTAATACACTCCGAGTCTGATATTAACAGTCCATATCTGATGGTTAAACGGGAAACAAGATTTACATCCCAGCATTCGGCCAATAAGATAATTTAAAAAATAGAAGAAGCTGCTCTGCCTTTGGGATTCGATGTAAAGAGAAATAACTTCAAGGTACATTAAGAAATAAATGTATCATGATAGCTTTGCCTAAAAAAAAAACTTCAAGGTACATTAAGACTTATATTTCTCTGTCCCCCACCATTAATTATTCGATTTTGCCTTCATTTTCATAAGATTTTTAGTTTATTGAAGTTTCTTTGTGATTCTCAACTGTTCTTTGAGTTAAAAAAAATCCTTTTGCCATGTATTCAGATGAAGCTTCATGGGGAGAAGACTAGGTGCAAGGGTCACCTATCTGTCTCAACAGAGGTATGCTTCTCCCAAGCACATTTTAGTGACTGTCCTTATTTCAGAACAGTGTTTCCAAATCCTGTGTATTATTTCTCCTCCAGATTTTGTGGTAGCCCCATCGCTTTTCATGGTTGAGCTTCGCAAGGCTGGAGGAGATACCTTAGAATTTCACAAGGTATGAGAGTCAAATCTCATTATAGACGGGATATTGATATATAATGCCTGTGCATTTGTTCATGTGCTTAAGTTTTATTGATAACAGTGATATACACCTTTACCCTCTAAATAAGTGATATCAAGGGCCGCAATGATGGATCCCTGGCATAAGCGAGGCTTGTTATTTTTTGCATTATCTAAGGCTTTTTTAGTCAAAAAAAAAGTGGTGATGTATCCAAATTAGTTGTGCCTTTTCAAGATTAATGGAGAAAATTAAAACTATTAGGTAATTTTTCAAGGTTGTGGGGAGGGGGTGGCTTAACTAATATGAATATATTTTACTTTGTTAACAAAAGAATCTAATGCTTAGAAAAGATTTCAGAAATTGGGGGGTGGAGGATTGCCTCCCTTAGTGCCTCATCCGAATCCGAAGCTATTAATGATTGATAAAATTATCTTGTTTGATCAGTAAAACTTTCATGACCAGGAAAGATCGTTCGCATTTCTATACAAAACTTAAATCAATATTTTAAAGATATTAGTGGAGATTTTGATATTGAATTTTGACTTTTCTTTTATTTGATTAAGTGTGTTGGAGTTGACTCTACACTGACTGAAAGTGTGTGATAGATTGAGATAATTATGGAGAATCGTAAAAAGAATGTCTTTATTTTGTGTTTTTTTCTTAGTGAAAGTGATTTTAGGAGTGAAATTGAGTTGTTTATTTTAATTTCTGAAAAAAAAACATAAGAAAGTAAGGTCAAGCAATTTCTCAACATCTAATAAGAGTTGTTAGTTGTTCTGTATTTACAAATGCTATATTCTTTTAGTAAAATATTTAAACTACCAAAGTATCATGGAGTCCACTGGATCTAAAATACGAATGGCTTTACAAGAGTTTGTGAGAGGAGTCTGAACGTATATGGGGTTAAGACTTACTATGAATTGCTTTATGGAGCATTGCAGTGCAGTGATGAATCTAATATATACTAAGGTCCAAAAAAATATCTTGAAAATTATCTTAAACATTTTGTGTTTCTAATAGTTCTTGCTTTAATTTTTCAGAGGAAATATCCTTATCTGTTAAACCCCTCATCCCCCCCCTCCCTTTTGTGTCCCTTGTTTCATTTAGTGAATGTTGTTGCCTAAGGAATTAATGTATAGTTTTGTTTTCGTTGGTGCTTCGTCCCTATAATACTTTCGTTTACGGTGTAATCTTTTTTGAAATTGCAGATCAAACGTGAAATTTCAACTATGAAATTAATTAGACATCCAAACGTCATTCACATGTATGAGGTTAGAATGCAATCACATATATTTCTACATCTCTCATTAAGTTGGTACATCTTTTGCGGAAGTCATGCCATAGCTTCTTTGTTGGTTTGCCTCACTTGTTAGTTGTATATTTAGAAAAGTGTGAAATTAGTTTTATATTCAGTTTATAGCAATATCTTATTATTTGGTACTTATAATATTCTCGCTCGAGTTTTTTAATGTTCACTTTCTGCGTTTACAAAGAAAGTTATAATTTTTATCTGCTGAGATACACGAAATGTATGTTATAATTTGATAAATATAACTTGATTGTATGCTTAGTACATATTTGCTTTGGGCGTGTCTTTGTGCAGCTCTTGTGTCAATCCTTCCAATTTAAGTGAGCAGATAAATAAGTGTATGAAATTCCTACAATTAGTATTGCACGGGAAGTAAACATGACAAAACTAGAAACACCTTTAGCAATGGAAGGCAAAAGCAATGTTGAAAAGGCCGAAGCATGTACAAAGGTGCTTGAAGATGCAACCGTGGATTCCATTTATTTGTTATTGATTTATGTAACGTATTTTTTTAGAAAGTTAATAAACTTGGACATATACTTGAATTCAAATGCAGTTATGTCTTAAGGATTTAGAATCCAACTTGGTGAATATTGATGATGTATTTTTGATGTGTTTGGAAGTATTAGCTAGCTTTTGTAGTTGTTAATTAGCTTAATATATGTGATTGATTCTTGAGGTTTGGTATATTTGATTGATTGCAGGTATCTAGATTGCAATTAAATTATGTTTTTAGCTTTAAAAAAAAGGTTTTTTTTTTTTTTTTTTTTTTTTTTTTTTTTTTTTTCATATTCTAATCTTCTTTTCTTTTTTTTAAAATAATTCTATTATTTATTACTATCAAAAATAGGGAAAAACTATTGCCATAATATTTTTTACCCAACTTATGACTGTTAATAACAGTTATAAGTTTGTAAATTATCACTGTTGGATTCACGATTTTATGACTGTTGGAAACAGTCATAATTATTGAAATTGTGACGGTTATAGACAGTGACAAAACAGTCATCAGCTTATCACTTATGACTATTTCAGGCCACGCTTGGAGACAGTCACAAAGTCAAATTATGACAATTTTTGACTGTCACAAAAAAAATTGTCACAGTGTAAATTATGACGGTCCTGAACAGTCACAAACGACTTTTATGATGGTTTTTGACTGTCATAACTCACTGATTCTAGTGTAGTGATAGCTGTCCATAAATTTTCTTTTATAGATTGTGGCACTTTATGACAACTTGCATAGCTTATGGGAACCATTGTCCTTGCTAATAAACCTTTGTAACTTGCAAAATCATTTTTTGTTGATCCTATGTATTGGCCTAGTTTGTTGTAAAAGACTTCACGACATTCATCAACATTCATTTTTGTCAAACGTACCAAAACGGCGGGCCCTCTACCATGGTCTATATCACTAATACTTTCTTCTCGAGGCCCTGAATTGTTCATGTCATGAGATTGCGAATCATTTTCACTGTCCATATCTCCTAAATTCCCAGTAACACTAACTTTGAACTACATACTTTGCTCCTCCAAAGTGGATGGACAAATAATTGATAAAGATATGCCTGGGAAACAAAACCAAATGATTGTTAGAGAATAAATAAAAGACGAAGCTAAAATATTTTTCAATAATATATGAATACATGAAAATAAACAAAAACATTAATAATAATCAATTGCTAGAAACTTATATGTAGAAAAGTGACACACTAGTGTCTTAGAATAACAACACGCTAAGCCAAAAAAAAAGAGAGAAGGTAAACATTAAACCTTAAACAAGTAATTACGAAAAAACTTAACTATTGTTGCAGATCTAAAACATCAATAGTCATTCAAAATATTTTTTTTTAAAAATGACATATAAACACAGAAGACCTAAGACACAAAATAAAATCCCAAGTAAATTCTTCTACTGCTTATCTTCGATCCAAATCCCGTCACAATCTGTACGTGCATATGCATATGTAAATTCATCACTTTCGTCAATGGGTTCAACATCTAGAAAAGCATTGTTGTAAAGTTGATCCCCAACACACCCAGCAACACAGTCATCTTCACATTCATCATAATTATAAACTCGTTGTGGAGTTGATAAAACGATAGACTGGACCACAAAGTTTGACCTCCCTAACAAGATGAACCATTAGATGCACCATGATGTCAAAGAAAGATGGAGGAAAGTATTTCTCCAACAAACATAGTGTCACAATAATTTCAGTATGAATTTCATCCAATTTATGGACATCCATGACCTTTGCACATAAGGAATTGAAAAAGAAGCATACCCTAATAATTGTATAACGTACATGCTTTGGTAACACGGATCTTAGTACCACAGGAAGGATTTGCTGCATTAGTATGTGGTAATCATGGGACTTTAAACCGTATAGTTTTAAATCTTCCATTGATTCAAGGTTTGCAAAATTAGATGAGTAGCCATCTGGGGCCTTCAACTGGAGCAATGTTTCACATACTGCCATCTTTTCTTGTTTGGATAATGTATAACATGCAGGTGGTAAATATGTTCGCTTTCCCTTAGTTTGTGGTGCCAAGTCACTCCTTAAGCCTATAGCTACGAGGTCGAGCTGACTATTTACTCTATCCTTCATTTTTCCTGGGATGTTGAGTAAGGTTCCTATGATATTATCCCACACATTTTTCTCAATATGCATAATGTCCAAGATATGTCGAATAAGCAAGTGTTCCCAATACACGAGCTCATAGAAGATGGATTTTTTCTTCCAACAATCAAAGGATTTTGTACTATCCTGGAGGCTTTTTTTTTATGCTTAGAGGTGTCATCACCATATGTATTGACTTCACCACGCTTCCTTTTTGGTCTAGATTTTTTCTTGGATTCCACCTTCTTACCCCAAGAAACCTTAACCCCTTCCACTTTTTTAAATATTTCCTCACCACTTAAAGGTTCAGGTGCTATTCGAAACTCTGCTTCACCATTAAAAGGTTTTTTTTTGTTTTCAAAATGGATGGTCTTGTCAAAGAAATGTCCTATGCGAGGTATATATATTCTTGTTACTTTTTTCTAACCGCACTGAATTAGTTTTTTCACTACAAATTGGACAAGCATAATATCCTTTTACAGCACAACCGCATAAAATACCATATGTAGGAAAGTCGTTTATAGTCCATAGAAGCACAGCCTTTAATGTAAAAATTTCTTTTCGGTACGCATCAAAAGCCTGTACGCCTTCTTCCCATAAGGTTTTCAAATCTTCAATCAATGGTGCCAAGTAAACATCAATATCATTCCCTGGTTGTCGTGGACCTGATATCAACATTGTTAGCATCAAAAATTTTCTTTTCATACTCAATGATGGTGGAAGGTTATAGGTGACCAACATAACTGGCCAACAACTATACCTACTACTTAGGGAACTATGCGGGTTTATTCCATCAACTAACAGTGCTAACCTTAAATGCCTTGCTTCGCTTCTGAAGTCGGGCCATTTTTCATCTACCAACTTCCACGCTGGTGAATCAGTTGGGTGACGCAACATACCATCAACTTCTCTTCCATTTGCATGCCAAGTCAAATCTTTTGATATTAGTTCAGATTGATACCACCTTTTGAAATGTGAAATGGGTGGGAAATACCATATAACTTTTGCAGGCACACCCATTTTCTGCTCGGTTGTATATTTTTTCTCCTTATACCTTGGTTTCCCACAAGAAGGACATGTACTCGCATTTTTGTACTCTTTCCTATATAGTATGCAATCATTAGGGCATGCGTGTATTTTCTCATATCCCAGTCCAAACAAAGACAGTGTCTTCATTGCTTTGTTCATTAACAGCGGTAACTCATTGTCCTCTGGCAGCATTTGTGCAAATAATTCTAACAACTGTGAAAAACTTGTATCTGTCCAATCGTTATTTGCCTTCAAATTGAAAAGATTCACCAATGCTGATAACTTGGTGAATTTTTTACAACTGCTATATAAATGCTTATGAGCATCTTCAAGCAACTTTTGAAATGTTTCAGGATTTCCCATGAAGTCCTCATGTCCAGCATGAACCATTTCAATTGTGTTTAAGACATCTTCAAGAGCTTACATCACAAAATCTTTATGGATGGTATCATCTTTATTGCTAGTCGATGGAGCTTCAATAACATCTTTCCCGTGCCATATCCATTCACAATAAGTTTGGTCTATGCCATGTATATAAAGATGAGCTTTAATATCAGTTAGTTTCCATTTACTTGTATTCGCACAAGATATGCAAGGACATTGTACGAAGTTGGGATTTTTTGCATTTCTTTTTGCAAATTTAAGAAAGGATTTAACCCCTTCTGCGTATTCTTTTGATAATCTATTCATGGACATCCAAGATTTATCCATCTCAAAGAGGTTTGGATTTTAATGCTCACCTAGCAACATTATAGAACAATATATTGGTACTAATAAATTAGATTAAGTTTTTGTTAAGAGAAAATAATGTTATAAGATTATCCATTTGTTGTGTGAGAGAGATATAGAGAGAGATAGATAGATAGAGAGAGATCATAAAAAACAAACTTAGGAATAAGAGAATGTGAGGGTAAGCTTTACTTATGTGTTTTTGGTGTTCTTGATTAGAGTATTATTTGTATGAATTAAAAATCAAGAAACTATGTCAAGTATAAAAAATATGTTCATGTGTGTGTGTTTGTGTCTAAGGTATAATTGTTTTGCGTTATTTTAATGACTTTTAGTTTATGTAAACATCACAAATGTGCTAAACATGACTAATTTGATGTTGGCTGCTGCTCTAAGGTTTGTATTTATGATTTGGGTGGAAAAAGTTATTGAAAACCGTCGAATTCTACACATTCTGGCAGATTGGCGCAACTGTACCAAAATTTCCATAACTAATTGTAGGAAACTCAGTTTGGTGCACTGTAAATTTTATTAGAATCTAGACATGTAGACCTTTCGATAAATGTATGGTATAACATCTACATATGTACCAATTAGTACAGTTTTTTCGTCAAAGTTAACATTAATTCAGGTGGGATTTTCTGGACAGCAGTCACTATTTTTGTTATAATTGTTAGAGTACTTGGATTATTTTTTTTGAAACAACTTCCAAATGAAAGTAGACTTCATTACCTTTCTCTCCATAGGTCATGGTATCAATTTGGAGTTCGTATGAGGAAGTTACACACATCGGAAGTTGACCTTAAAATTCTGAAAAACACTATTTTGGATAGAATATTGAATTATTTCAAGAATTTAGCACGTTCATCCTCAATCTTCATTGTTTTCGAAAGGTTTGGATAAATGCAACCAAAGTGTACGCAAACTAAACGTGTGAATGTGAAAATATAGACATTGAATCAAGCAAGTGGAAGAACAAATGAAGTTTGTCAATAATAAGTATCACCAATGATGAAAATAAAGAACATGGAAAGTTCCTCTGATGTACGCAAATCTAATATCCAGTATTCTCTATCCTCGGCCACAGAGATGGTGGAAATAGGAAACTACGAGTACAACATAATATAAGCAATGCAAAATTGAATCACGACTTTATAAGCACAATGGCAAAAGTAAGGTGAAGAAGAACAACAAACAATCTAAGTCAAAAAATTGCAATAAAGGTGTAACTCAAATCCATTGCTTACTCATTCCCTACAATAAACCCATCGCAACTCTATTTAATTTTTTCACTAAATGTGATGATATAACAAAGTATAATTGGATAGGAAGGCAACAAGTATCTAAACTCCCACCCACACGGCCCACCAAAAAGAAAAAAAGAAATACTTCAAACAAACATGTATAAAAGAATAATTTAAAATTGGGTAAGAAATTAAGCATAAAGCTAATTCAACCCACCACTATTAGTAGACTTTTGAAAGTAACCAATTACTAATTGCAAAATCTGAATTTTGCAAATTATTACATGGTAGTAAATAGTCCTTATTGACATAGTTCTATGTGTTCCTGTCAAGCTGAATGGAATGGGACTATAATCATTGGCATAACCACAATATCTGAACTACATAACTAGAATCCAACCAACCTATGTGCTAATAATTGGGTTTCCACTTTTATTAGTTTTTACGTAATTTTCTAATTTTTGAAACGTGCGGTAGGGAAGCAGTCTTAGCATATAATAAAAATTGTGGGAAAGAAAGTGGGGTGAAGTTAAATAAAATATAAAAATTATATATGTAATTCAGAACATGCAAGGGACAAATTGGTGGAGAGGGGAAAAACTGAATGAAAATATAAATCCAAGGGGAACCAAAAGAACGAGGAGGGTGAAAGAGAATTTGAGGGGAGAATACTAATTAATTCATTGACAAATCTAGCTCACTTCTGCTCCTTTTCTAATAAATATAATGACTCTTTGATTACCTGGATGTGTAAGTGGAGTACAATTATGCTAAATATATATAAGTAGTATACAATAGGTCTTGCTTTAAAGATGACGGTTCGATCTTTCAAGAAAAAAGGACAGTGCGTACATTTGGAGGTTAAGTGAATGAACTTTTTAACAAGATCTTAAGTTTTGAGTGAAAATTTTAAAGTAGGTGCTATATTTTCTCTAAACCAAAAATGTTTGTACTACAAATTTTAGGATTGGCTTTAACACTGGCATTTTAGTTTTCCCCTTGCTTCTTTGACCTGTAAATACAATTGGTCCACCCAAAGATGCCTCTTAAAAGTTGAAGTTAAATTTCATTTAACTCATAAAATTAATAACATTCACTGCCATATATGGACAACTTTAGTTTCTCAAATGGAAATTAGTCTTCTAAATATTTTGTAAAATATAATTATTTATCTGTATCAACCACTAAAGCTTATTTTACAAAATCTTCGGCAATAAGATACATTAATTAAGAGCAAGTAGAATTATTATAACAACTTAACAGGGAATTAGTAACGGTCACTCACCGAAACCCTTACACTCTCGCCGGAGTCAACTTGCCGGTGCTCGTCTCTATCACCGGTTGTCAATGGTCCCGCTGAAGGTACCATTAATTTCTTCTTCTTCTTCTTCAATCTATAGAAACCCTTATTTATGTTAGATTTAAGGTTTTTTTGCCCCATTTAATGTGTTTGAGTAGTTAATTACCAAACTGAATGATTGGGACAACAAATGGGCTGTTTTCTAAGTGTCAAAATGAGATACAATTGATTCATGTCGTGTCCTATAATTGTTTAGATGAATGAGACAAATTGTGTGTATTTGAATCAGGTATTGCTGTGTATATTTCCAAATCTGCTATGTTGGTTCTGGTGCTCGGTGGTGATCTACTGTGGTTTTTTGATTGTGCTCTATTCTGGTAGTTATTCCTTCTCTCTACTCTCATCTCTCCTTCTCTCCTCCATTTCCCCTTCTTCATCATCATAACACATTCTAATTTGATTTCATCATCTCTCTGCTTAGAAGAAGAAACAGAGTGAAAAATGGGGAGAGGAAAGATAGAGATCAAGTAGATTGAAAATCGGACTAACAAGCAAGTGACATACTTGAAGAAAAGAAATGGGATCTTCAAAAAAGCACAAGTATTAGCAGCCCATCACAAGTAACAAAAATGAAAAAAAAGAAAAGAAATAAAAGAAAGATGACAAATAAAAGGAAATACTCTGTTTATGCATAATTTTGAACTTGTTTTTTACTTCTTCATGAGCCTTTGGGCTTCGACAGTTTAATTTTTATCATGGGTGCTCACAAAACATTCTTTCAGGGAAAACAAAAATCTGAATGGCACAGCTCATTATGCGTGTGTTAACACCCACCTTGGAGTTGGTGAGTGAGCTCTACTCATTACAATTACTAACTGAAGAAGTTCATAATCTTGCACTTTTCACATTTACTGTAAAGTTATTAAAGGTGTGATTTGGTATCATTAATTGTAGAGCAAAGCAGGAGGGATGATTTGGAATCTCTTGGTTGTGTGCTAATGTACTTCTTAAGGGGATGGTTTGTCACATGATTAACACTTCATCTATATCTAAATTCATTCCCGACCCACAGAAAAAAAAAGAAGAAGAAAAACACAAAATCTCACTTAATATTACTTTTTTGTTGTAGCCTTCCTTGGCAGGGGTTGAAAGCTGGAACTAAAAAGCAGAAGTACGACAAAATCAGTGAAACGAAGATGCTTACTCCAATTGAGGTATTATAATTGAATCCTAGTAGTGTTTTGGTTTGCTACTTTGAATTAAGTTATAATCCATACATATATTTACATTATATGTATGGATTATGATCATTGTGCTTTTAGTTAGCCTTGGTTTTGTTAAAAATTGGAACCTTTTAGTTATTGCTAATGTCACCATTTTTACCACCATATACTATGTCCAACTAGCTAATTTTGTCACTCTTTCTTAAACTCGTCATGGTTTGGTAAGGCCTATATCCAAATATTCCTCTGGTGGGGTAGGTATACTTTGACTTTGGTAATTTTTTTTAAAACATTGAGTACAACCTAATCAATAGTCAAGAATACAACATAGTTTATATTTGTGATACGTGGTACATTAATTATATCCCCAAAAGGAGATGTAACTATTAATTTGAGACATCCAAAAAAGAGGGAGTATTACATTTTATCTCACATTTCTTCTGCGTTTTGCAACGTAAATATAAAAGTTAAATGAGCGCATGTGGATCACAATAGCCTAGCGGTAATGGCCATAATCTCACAATAGCAAGGATATATAGAAAATATATTTATTAGTATTTTGATATTTTATTCATTTATTTTGCATGACCTATTAGTTTTTGATATTATATTATGCAGGAGTCAATTGTCTCGCTGAGATTGGTGATGCTTTAATGTTACTTTATTCTTTTGTTACATATTATACTGCATTTAAGTTTGGCTTTGATTTTTTTAAAGTTCAAATGTAATAGGTACAGTTGTGTTTACACTTTAGAGGTTAATTAGGTTGATCAACGCTACTTAGGAGTTATGCAATAAGGCATATTCTTTTGAAGAAATACGGTGAAAATATAAAGACTAGCCTATGTATGTAATTTTACTCTTCATTAATGGTTAAGATGGCAGCTATATAACTAGTATACATGGTTTTGATATTGAGTACTTAGTTTTATATCTCATTTGTTTAAATGTTTTGAATATGGACAAAATGTTATGTTCGTACATTTTGATGCTGCTGGTCAACTTAATTGTTGGTTACATATTTAGTATGTGGGAAGTATTATATATAAAATTTGATATTTGATTTAATTTCTTGTATATTGTATTTGATAGTTATGGATATATTGGATTGTGAAATTCTTTGACAAGATCTGAATTTTACCTAGAAATTTGTTTTTTTAAAAAAATAAATTCAATCATGACGGCTTTCTTAGAATTAAATGGCATGCATGCTGAAGCCCATGGCTAAAAATTCCGCCTTTTTTCCTTGAAAAAGAATGAAATCTCACCTAACTAGACTAGACTTCAAGTTCTTAGCCCGAGGAAAATGGTTGTTTCAGCCTCGAAAAACAATGAAATTCTGAAACTTTGCAAGAGGAGAAAAATCAAGAGATGGAATACCCTTGAAGAAGACACTTTGTGGACCGGTGTGCAAAAGCATGTACATTGCTATGTATCTACACATTCATAAACATACACATATTTCTATATTTTGGATTATTCATATTTGGATGGAAATGTAACATTAATAAGTTTTAACAGTCATTTTTTGTATAATTTGACGTGAAGGTATGGTAAAGGGAACTAGAAGCTCATTTTGAATATGTACTGCAGCATTTTTGAAAAGAGGACAGAGGTAAACATGCTTTAAGCTAATTTGTGATGGGTTTTTTGGCTTGTGATTTTGTTTATAAAAGTATTGAAGGTTCTCTCTTTTTTTTTGTTTTGTTTCTTTTCGAGGTTGATTTGAAGGACAAGTGGAGGAACTTGACACTGTATCGATAATTTATAAACAAAGTCCACCGTAATTTTGCTAGATTCGTCGTGTATACTAAAAATGGGATATGAAAAAGGAAAGAAAATATAATAGACAAGAACAGAGGATTTATAGGCAGTTTGCTTTTGGCCAAATTTTGTGGGGGTGATTTAAAATTTTAACGGTAAAGTTGCTACGTGGTGTGGTGTAACTAAATTTTCTAATATTCTCGTCCATATATCTGGAATGCATCAGTAATGTTTGCTCTCCTGTACCTTTTCTAAACAACTCCATCGTTGCTGTAATTAGTTTTTTCCTTTAGATGATGCTGTTGAAATTATTTAATTTTCATGTTACAATTTTTGGAAGCATTTGTATAACTTAATTGTGGCTTTGTTATTATTAATTAGGACAAATCATGGCATGTTCACAACATGGTTGCAAATCAGTTATACGAGCTTTGTGAAGCTGTGGGGCCTGAACCTACCAAATATGTATTTATGATGTGAAGCCACCACATATATGGCATTCTGTTAATATTTCCCTATATATTTATTCTGCAGCTATCTGCATGTGACTGAGTGAGAATATGTGTGTGTGGTGAATGTGCAGGTGTATGGCCAGAGTCAGAGTTTCAGTGACAAAGCGATGGGACCCATTCGTAAATCATGGAATGGTATCTGCCAAACTGGGGATGCTTTTAACTCATCTCACTGTAATAAGTAAGTCTCTAATTCTAAATGCACATTAACAATATATATATATATATAAAGATGATGGGCACTCTTGTACCAATTTCATTAGAAACAAAGCGTCCATTTTTATTAGAAACAAAGCAAATCATCTGGCCTATTATTCAATTTCTTTTTGGCTTCTTTCACTGCCATCTTGTGAACCCTTTTCTTTATCCCTCCCATGCTTGCTTTTGAAACTTTGTGCTTATTTATTGGCCATAGGGTCCATGTTTTAGATTTTGAAAATGATCCATTGTTTGATTGGTCTTTTTCTTCTACCTACACAGTTCAATTTCAGACTCCCATCAGTTAAATATGTCATCAGATTCTTCTCAGCAAGTTAGGTTTCCTCTGGCCTCGGTTATAATGGGCATGGCTCCTGTTTTAGGAAATGTTATTCCAATTAACCTGACTTCTTGTGGTCCATTGCAGTAACAAACTGATTATCATGCTTCTTTCTTCAGATAGGTGTTTCAATGCAGCGTATAAAAAGGATGGGCGCAGATGACAATTTTTGGACAAGTGGGGTAACGGGTCCTTGTGGTCCATGCTCTGAGCTTTATTATGATTTCCATCCTGAGAGAGGATTTTCATATACTGTAAGCATTAAACAAACTCATCTGACTAGCTCTTACTTTTCCAGGTTAGGCTTTGTGGAGTGTCTTTGACCTTTTATTTTCTTTCTTATGATACATGAATTTTTTATATAGGATATGGGAGATGATACGAGGTTCATAGAGTTCTACAATCTCATTTTTATGCAGTACAATAGAACGGACGATGGTTTGCTTGAACCCTTAAAACAGCAGAATATAGATATTGGGCTGGGTTTAGAGCGGATGGCTCGCATCCATCAGAAGGTAGTAAATCTTTTCATAATTTCATGTCTAAACCAATAGTAGACTTTGCTGTGGAGAAAATGGTATTAATGGAAGTTGTATCACTAGCCTTAAAATTGAGAAAAAAGAACCCATCATTTTGAGCATAAAAAAAACCTTATCCTTGCTTAAGAATCTTCTGATTAATTTTGTTCATCTTTGTTTATCATTTGTACATTTTTTTGTCTAGTTTTTCTTTGCATGTTTTGAACAATTATGAAACTGACTTAATTTTTCCCATCATAGTGAAGGCCTCACAATTGGCAAATGTCTCATATCATCTTGCAGATAATCCTACAAAAACAAACCTGAAAGTACACTCTTATCTCAAGAATTTTATACACTTGTCTATTCTAAGTCTTTATTCTAGCAAATAAGGAATATGATCTATATATTTCTTAAAAATTCTTGTGTTCGAGTTATTAAGATTCGTTTTTTGTTCAGATAATTGGTGATCACTTGCGTGCAATCGTTTATCTTATATCAATGGGGTTGTCCCATCGAACATTGGGAGAGGGTATTTTGTTCGACGGCTCATAAGAAGGGTTATTCGTATAGGCATGTTACTTGGGTTAGTCTATTAATAGTATTTAGTTGCTGATCACTTGATTGAGATTTAAGGGTTTTTGTGTTAATTTATAGCATAGGTGCATGGCTTTCATCAAATTAACAATATATATGATTGTTATAATTAAAATAGTTAGCAAAGAGCTAAGTGTGAAATTACTGGAATTCTTGTTAGTTGAGGACATGATGTTTAATTTGTGAACTTATGATGGTACTTTAATTAAAGTACTTTCATTAAAGCTCTATTATATGTGTGAGCTAGTTGGCCTTCTTGGTTTACTTTGGGAATGCTCCCACTAGTTTTCTACTACTAAATTACTTGCCTAGCACCTTCCTTTACAAATTAAATGGCATGCATGTTTAGCTGAAACCCATGGCTAAAAATTCCCCATTTTTTCCTTGTAGATACTTTTCTGATGCAGAACGGCTACCTATTATTGGAAAACTGCATCCATCTGAGCGCTACTATGCTAAACAACAGGCAGATTACACCATATCACAGATTTGTGTAGGCTTTGCCATTTGAAGTTGCAAATATAGATCATATAGAACAGCTAATTGTAATATATAGCAAGAACTCATATCACCTATACACTAAACATTGTTGCTTGCCTAGTGTACTTTGCTTTATGGGTGACATGCTTTTCACGCGTGCGGAAAAGTTCGCTAATCTTTTGATTGTTTTAATATTTAGCCTATGTATATCATAGTTCTATAAATAATATCATCAAGAATTCAAGGATGACAAAGAAATCTGGAAATTCCCAGCAAAGGCTTTGTCGGATGTGTACGTACCACTTGTTATTTGTCTATTAGTTGGTTGTTTTATGTACTTCATTCGAGTTTTAGGTTACCCGCATACATGGGGGGTCGAAAACCAATTTGAGATATCTATTGCAATAATCTTGTTTTATAATTGATTAAGATTGTGTAAAACTAGGCCAATGTTGGGTAGCAGATACTCTAAGCTAGCTGCCCCGGGAGGGATTTGTACTAGCTAGGTAACTAATTCCAGCTACAGGCCTGGGGGACAAATTAAAGCACTTTTTTTTCTATGATTGGGAGTAGTAACGGTCAAAATCCGTTACTGATTCTAGTAACGGTTCACAAAGTATGTTCATTACTATATACAATAACGGTTTTAGTGTGTTACACGAAAGGATTTAAATAATAATTAAATAAAATTTAGTAACGGTCTTTTAATTATAGTAACGGATTAAAAACATGACAAAAAATCAATTTCTCAACAGTTTTGAAGATGTCTGTCACGGTTAAAATCCGTTACAAACGTAATTATGGTAACGGTCTTTTAATATTTTCAGTAACGGTTTTTATCCGTTACTACGCGAACTGCCACGCCTAAACAGTAACGGATTTTTTGTGTTACTAAAATTATCTGTAACGCAAAATACATGTTACAAAATGCCTGTTTTGGTGTAATTCCAGGCCCAGCGAATATTATTCTTATGTTTAATAATTCTACTAGTTGAAGCAACTGTTAACCTCCATAATCTTATAATCTTATATTTGCCTTAATACATGCCTAGAATCAATAAATTAGAGATGTGCACAGAATTAATATTTGCACTAATATATCAATAGCTGGCAGTCCACCAAATCCACAACTGGCAATAAAATTATGGATGTTTAACAGCAACCTCCGTCTTCCCTCTATCTCTTTTCAAACTGTCTGAATTTATGAATCACTTCTTTAATATAATAATAATAATAATAATAATAATAATAATAATAATAATAATAATAATAATAATAATAATATATTTCTTAGTAGTTAAAAGCTTTTGATTATTAATTAATTACTACAATCATAATATATTCAATGTTTGTACGTGCAACAATAATAAATTATTTAACAGTAATTTGTGAAGACAATGCATCTATGTGGTAAGATTATTTGTACTTGCACATTCGATTAGTTAGTAGGGTGGTAATACTTTGTTCTTATAAGGGCAATTTCTCAAGTTTGAACCACGGTACTCCCATCTCTTTCTTTTTCTCTCGTGGTTAAGACTCTAAATATATCCGCATAATGCTTATATAAATAATTAAAATAAAAGATTATTTGTACTTGCCTTTAATATGGGTGAAGCCTAATTGATCGAGTTGGTTATAGCTCACCTTCATTTAAACAACTAGTAAAGTCAAGGGTGATCAAATAAAAGAACTCAAAATGATCCCCAGCCCCAACCAACTACCATTCCCCTATCTCCTCTCTCAAGCGACCCCCATCCCCATCTCTCTCTCTCTCTCAGAGACTTTTAGTTAAACATATATAAATAAAAAAACTAATTGCCTACATCTATAAATAAAAAAAATAATTGCCTTCTACTAACATGCAAAGAATAATACCCAATTCCATTCCATCCCACAAATGCAATGAATAATCCCCAATTTTCTCTCCTCCGAATTCCTTACTGTACCATTAATCTTGGAGGTTGACTAGTCACTGAAGGATGGATTAAACCCTCCCTTTTTTGATGCCATCCCCAATGATGTCCTCTTGGTTTGTATATATATAATTATAATTATGATATATCAATCTGCATGTATCTGTTTGATTATCATCTCATTATTAATTCATCTATCACCAAAGATATAAAATTGAATTCCGTGCATCTAAAGAACTAACATAAATCAAATAAAAAGAATACATACCTTCTCACTACAAGAGATGAAAGAAAAAATCTTCCGACGAGAGAGAAGGGTTTTGTGCGCACATAGAGGGTGAAAAGTTTATACACTCATTGGAGAGATATTCATGCAATTAGGAGAGGGGAGATTTTTAGGGTTTTTTGTGATTAGAGGAGAGGGTTTTGCATGACTGGAGTGGTGATCAAGGGAGACTTTTATGGGATTGAAATTGCTGAGGGAGAGTTTTGTGCGACTAAAATTGATGAGGGGGAGTTTTGTGCGTAAAGTGTCCCGCGCACAAATACAAAAAAAATATAAATTTGGCGGGGATTTAGTAAGGGTCATGTAAAGGAAGATAAAAATAAATAAATTATATCTTCAATCATCAAAAAGTTATAAAAAGTAAATTTTAGTTTAATATTTTTTTTATTTTTATGACTGTTTTTATAAAACAGTTACAAGAAAGATATGCCAGCTATAATATAACAGTTACAAAAAAAATATTAACTACGATCATATGAGTAGTTATATAAAAATAAAAAATAATAATATATAATGACAGTTTTGAAAACTATAGTAATGAAACTTTTCTTTAATCAATGCTTTGATAATATGTTTTATTCTTAAGCGTCATGAAATTAATTACTTTTTGTGACTCCCATCATATAACAGTTACAAAAAAAAAAAATGACCGTCTCATGTAACAGTCATGTATTGTGACGCCCCGAAATCCCATTTAGAGGATTTCACCTCCGGGACCCGGTTAGCCACGGAGTCGTACGCGACGACGGGTGATCAGGTGTAAAATTTAAAATTTTATATCACAAACAGGCTGAAGTAATAAAGTCATTTTAAAAGAAATTCTGGCATGTGGAGTTTGTATTATTAATAAAACCATTTCCTGTCAAATAGCTTACATTTAACTTAAAATAATATCTCCACATCTGTCAGTAACTTGTTAAATAAAAGGCACAATACATTATAAAGTGATCCTTTTAATAGGGTTCCAATTTCATACAAACACTTTACATATATGGCTTAAGAGTTTAAAACGATACAATATGAATACTTAAACAAAGAAGACACAAGTCGTTTCCCACGACTTTGGTAATCCAATCTTCAGAGCTATCTAGACTCGATGGCGCACCATTCCCCGGGTAAAACCTGCAAAACCTAGTTTGGAAAATGGGAGTGAGCCAAACGGGCTCAGTGGGAACTATAAGGGTTGTATAAGAAAATAAGTTGGAAATCATGCATGCCATGCCATGTATTATAATGAAAGTAGTTTATGTGCTGCTTCTCTATAAAGAATCACCTCTGAGTAAAATACATTTCATTTTGTATGTACGAGTGTAAATATATATACTATATTTCTGAAGCAGCCAATGCACGGAAAACCTTTTGTGAAATGCATATATAATGCCCCCAACCCAAAGTACAAGAAAAGCAATATATATACATCATCATACAGTATATGCCACAACACCGCGACTAGATCTATCACATCAATCACATATATCAACTCACGTCTAGGATTTTCATATATCTACTGTACAGAGATAGCCGGCACTCGGTTTCTTCTGCCCAAGGAAGGGACCACCTACCAGGTCCACCTAGACGCTACCTCAGGCAGCCACACAGGCATACGCTACCTCACGCAGCCACACAGGCATACGCTACCTCACGCCGCCATAAAGGCGCACGCTACAATAATACTCACGTAGCCACCAAGGCTATACGCTACCGGTAATCACCATCTATCTAGTACGAACGGTGTGGCCATCCGATATAAAATCACAATAATCATAAATACATCAAATCAATGAAATCGCAAGAATATAGAATCCAACATGTACAGTTATGCAAATACATATATTCCATGTATATTCGTATAACTCGTATATATGTATATCCATCCATGTGTAAAACATGTAGTGGTATTGTTGAGATTTAACAAGATCCGCCAAGTCCGTCAATTAAGAAAAGAAACCATGAAAATCCTTAGTTTGGGAGGTTTCATAACTTTCATCAAATTGGCACCAAGCCAAGTCTAATATAATCAAACAGTGTGTATGAGTTCCCAATTAGCCTCCCAATATGATTTAAAGACTTCGTTCATTCAAAACATATTTATGTAGTTGACCAGCATACTTACGGACTGGCTAGGTAAGTAGAAAATCTCATAAATATGGTTTATAACTTAAAACACAACAACAATACCACTAATATATGTAACTTTATCCAAAATATAGTTTAAATCCCATATATGACATCATACATAAGCGTATCAAAGCTTAGCGTATATAATCGTATACGTACTTGAAGGTCATATACCAAACTTTCTTATAAATCATATATAATTGGGGCTTTTTGTATAAAATCGTTATTGATGTCATATATGATGCAAATCTATCAAAAATATCCAAAGAAATTGACCCAAGCCCCATGCATATGCAACTTTGAGTAGAAACCCTAGGTTTGGATCGATTTGAGATGAATAAGTTGTAATCGTAGGAAAAATTGTTAAAATACTATTATTCCCACCTTAAGAGGGTCAATCCCTCGAAGTATTGCGGAAGAATCGAGCCGAAACCGCGTAGATGCGATAATCCCCAATTTGAGCTCAAGAAACCCTAGCTATGGTGGATGGAGGTGAAGGAGGAGATGAAGATGATGATGGAGATGGTGATGTTGACATGGATTTGTTGTAGGATAAGAGGCCTTGAACAATCCCTCTTCATCCCCTCAAATTCGCCCCCCTCTCTCTCTCTAGAGACTCCAATGGTTGGGGTGAAATGAGGAAGAAATGAGATGAAGAAATATAAAAAATCTCGCCAGAACCATGTAGCTGACTCCCCACTTGTCCATGGAGTCGACTCCATGGCTTAATTTCTGCCTCCTTCAGCTTTTGGTCAATAACTCGACTTTGCACCCACTTTTGGGAATGAAGGAGTTCGAATTGGGTCTCGACCAAAACACGAAAGTTGTAGAGGGCATTGAAATGAAGACGTGGCCGAAAACGGGGACTAATTTGGAGTTCGGATGAGGAAGTTATGGTCATCCAAAGTTGGGTAAAAATAACTTATCGCGTAGGATCGAAACTTGTGATTTTCGACCCGATCTTCGTCCGAGCCACCCGAAACAACTTATAGTCATTGTAACACACTTAAATATATTAATATGACTTGTTGGAGGTTTCCAAACCATTCCAACCTTTCCGGAACCCAATTTGGCTGCCCGGAGCCAAATTCAGTCTCATACGCGATATGGGCCGCGATTTGCAAGCGATAAGGAAACCGGGTGTTACATGTATGTTGTTTTGGATCGATACTAAGTACGTTGGCCTATTTCTTTTGGGTTAAGTCCATGCTATATATTATTAAAAGTTAATAGCCCATGCGATGAATGTGCAATTCATATGAATATAATTTAAAGAAACTAATTTAATTAAGAAAAAATAAAATGGACATGTGCTGAAGCATGTGCTTAAGTTACTCAGTAGAAAATAAAAATTAGGTGAGGGAGGCCATTTTAGTCCGAGGCCAACCATGCCAGAAGACTCGACCAATATTAATAAAGGTTTTTGCATATTGTCTTCAAGAGAGAACCGTGACAATGGGATTTAACATGTACCTATAGGCAAGGTCGGCTCTCGGGATTTTGAGGCCCTAAGTGAAACTTAATAACGACCAAAATTGGGGCCCCATATCATTGTTTATGACCCTGTGTAAACAATAATTCAATGAAAAATATTATACATTGCCATCATTTCACTTCCTAGAAGTTTCTTTCTATGAACACTGATGTTAATGAACATCACAAAGGCAAATCAAATAGATATTACATAAGTTTCTGAAGAGAGAAAATCAACTCGAACCAAATCAAACCGAAACCAAAAAGGCAAATCAAATAAAAACTCCCTAAATACGATTATAAATGTTACCAAAAAAAACATTTGAAATTCTTAAAGTTCATCGAGATTAATAACCGAGAACTTATTAATATTTAATAACGTACATTCTTCACTAAAAATCAAATTAAAAATCCATTGATCAATCTTGAAGCTATATTTATATACTTGAAAGCCATCTCTATTGAGTTTTTTAATAGCAACCTCAATTGTCACCTTTTCAACCCACATGCTTGATTCTACCCTAGTATACACTTCCAAGTCCTCCTTCCCCAATCTTAAGTACCCTATTGAAGCCATTAGTGGCATGCCTGAGCTCCGAGAACAAAAAGACACGCAAGTTTTTACCTTTTTCTTCATACAATTCAGGGATAGAAATGGATGAGCCTGAAAATTTAGTCACCCTCACAACTGTTGAAAAATCTGATTTGCTTTGTTCTTTTAATATTGGTGCTGATTTATGTTCTTTACTTCTTATTCTATCTTTGAAGTAAAGGAAACACTTCATTTTTTATGCAAATTGACTTTGAAGATTCAATTGTGAACTTTGTACTAAGTAATTGAACTCCTGTGGAGAACTACAGAAATAAGTTGAACAAAACAAGCTATTAACATTTAACTGCTGATATGAACATCAACAAAACACACACACACATATATATATAAAGAGAGATGGAGATAGAGAGAGATTCTTAGTAATTAAGGGAAACCCATATATAAAGAGTGAAATTTAGATAGAAAGAGTTGAAAATCAAAAGAAAATTAGGTAGGAAAACTGGGAGAGAAAAGCATATGAAATACCCATATGGGAAAACAGAGGAACATAAGAAGGAAATTCAAGTAAAACTCAGATGGGAAATGCAAAGAAGAAAGATATTTAGTGCTTGGGAGAAAGATATATATAAGTATATGAAGTAGTATGTTTGAATTCAATGAAGATAATATTTGAATAATTGATGATGTTGTTTTTCTTCTACCTTGCACTCAAATCTTTTGAGGTTCTTCCTGAATTTGTTCAACTGCTTGGACTCTTGCAGAATATAGAGTTTCAATGCAGTTATATAGAGAGAAGAATCTAAAGTATTCACATTATCAGTTAATCAATAAATACACCTAATATTATACAACTAATCAAGAATAAAACTAATATTTAACAACTAAATAGCTAATATCTAACTAAATAAGTAAATAGCTAATATTCAACAAATCAACAATCAACATTCCACAAGATAAACATCTCATCAATATTTCAAGAAATATACTTCATATCAATTATTATGCTATTAACCAATAATCATTAATCAAGATTCAAGAAATATGCAAGAAATATACTCCATAACTCCATAAGTTCATAAATAAATAGTTAATCAAAAATTAGGATTTAGGGCTTAAGATTTAAGGAGTAGTTAACTACAACCTTGGTCGGTGCCCAGTGTTCGGAGGTGAGGAGCCGTGGTCGGTTGGTCGCTGCCTCGCTGGGAGAGTCAGAGCGAGCAGTCGAGTAGAGGCGTAGAGGTGAAGGAGGGGAAGTTAGCTCTCGGATCTCTCTCCTATTTTAATATCATTCTAATTTTCAAAATTCCCCTCAATTTTTATTTCTTACAATTAGATACCTTAAATTATTAATTTTTTTCATTTGTTTGGTGACCCCTTTGAGAGTGGGGCCCCAGGCATTTGCCTAGGTTGCCTCCCCCTTGGCCGACTCTATAGGAACCAAAGTGATCAAAGCCTTTGTAACAAAGAGATTTACTTCTAGTCGAGAACCATGGTCATTTTATAATTGACTTTGGAGGCTCAAATACAACTATTTGATGAAAAGGAATACTCATTAAAACATGTTGATAAATAAGAGCAAGCTTAACACCAGCCTATCTACATAAATATACTTTTCCACCCAACCAACTTTTACCTTATTTTAAAGATAACATCGGTAAGGAAAGTACTACTATTTTATCTACTTCAAAATATAATAAATCCCAAATAATTGATAAGGTGTAATTATTTTGAAAAAGGTTTCTTGGCAGACAATCCTTGTTTTTGATGGATCTGTTAGTAAATATTATAGTGCACCATGTAGGAGTAATGAATGGCATAGTTTTCTTGGTAGCGAAAAACTTGTTTAATCCTTTACACGTAACCTCAACAGCTTTAATAAACAAACTAGATAGGAGAAAGGGCCGATCCTGAAATATATAAGACCATTTTTAAAATTTTAAATTAAGGACTCTTTTTACATCTATAACATATTTTTTGGATCTTTATTCTAACTTTGTGCATAAAATATTGGTTAAGTTGCGTAAGTTATAAAAACTTGTGTCATACGAAAGACTTTTGTGCAATTGCCTACCCTGCTTCCCTTAAGGGCCAAACCTGCTAGGAGATAATCACCGGAGCTACTTGTAAGTTGTAATTGAAGAATGATTTGTTGGACTCCTTCATTTTTAGATAATTTTCAATTAGTTATGCATCATATGGACTAAAATTGAACTTTCATTAAAGGTCAAGCTCCCTTAGAAAATCTTAACAAGATAGAAAAAAAAGGTTGAAGATGAAAAATGAAGAGAAAAGTATGGTGAACCAGCTTAGAAATTGAAGGCTGATCACATATATTATTAAAGATAACTAGATATTAATCTAGGTTAATATCAAGTGGTAAAGGATGTGAGTATTCACAAAAATGTCCAAAACAAAAACACCCCCCTCTTGTGATGCCCCAAATCCTGTTATGAGAAATCACAATCTTGATAAAATCTTGTTTTAATAAAAATTCGGCATGTGGAGTCTATTTAAGTAACAAACCGACCTGTATTAATCAAAACCATTTTATACAAGTACCTCCACAGCCAATCACATTTAAAATCCATTTCACATCTAGATTCACTCACACTAGTTTACATAAAATACTGTCTACATATTAGAAAACCAAGACTATATATATACAACAGTCTTTGTCAAAAAGGACTAAGAAAGGTCCAAGGACATCAAAGGCTTTCTATAAAAGAGTGCGACGAGCCAATCCCCGAGGCCTGGTTTGCAAAACTGGTGAAAGAGGGAATGAGCCAAATTTGGGCTCAGTGGGAACTATATCGGTTTTGTATAGAAAATACATATTGCAAACACATGCGCGTGCATCTTTATATAAAAAAAGATACTTTACTTGATGCGATAATTTGAAATCCGTGCAATGCAAAGGAATCCTTACACGAGTGCATGCGAACCCCACTATAACTCCTATCCTAGCCATCGGAAGCTATCTACTCAACTAATCGATCTCACCTATAACCGCCTTGTGAAATAGACCCTTGGGAATTTCCATAACACGAGTGATCGCTAGTCTAAAGCCACCTCGTATCAAACTCTAGCTTCCTAAGGTTCGTCATGACACATGGATTTGCTCTCAAGTGTAATTCCACACTTTACCGCTGCTATCCGGTACCTATACCGTAACTCATAGCTATTGGCCAAGTATTCATTGTTTCCCCTTTAATTAGAGTACGTTATGGAATTTATACTTGGCCGACTACTAGGCTTCATCGCTAGCTTGTCCATCCTAAGCGTTACGCCTCGATGTTCTCCTATCTAGCTATTACTTTAGCTAGAATTGCCACTTTGATTATTAGTATTTTATGTCCATACTAGGGTATACCCGTGCCGTCCGGCACGATAAAAAGAATAAAAAATAATATTAGATAAAATATAATTACGTGAAAAATGTGAGGATTGAGGATGTGTATGATTGTCGTACTTGTCCTATTAGACCTGAAATCGTATCGACCGTTTTATAATGTAACTAGGGTATACCCGTGCCGTCCGGCACGATAAAAAGAATAAAAAATAATATTAGATAAAATATAATTACGTGAAAAATGTGAGGATTGAAGATGTGTATGATTGTCGTACTTGTCCTATTAGGCCTGAAATCGTATCGACCGTTTTATAATGTAATGATGTTATGAGTATATTTAAAAGAGAAAAAAAATATTATATTCGAGGCAGATCGATTTGTAATATAAACAATTATCACCCTAAAATTGCTTCGATCCTTTTATACTGTAATGGTGTTATTAGTATATTTAAAAGAAAAAATATTATATTTGAGGTAAGTTGAACACATTATAAAAAAAATTTACCCCATACTCGAGATAGGTTGGACACTTTTTTTAATTTTATTTCAGTATTTTTTATTCATTGTGTAACATTTTCAATAACTAATGGATTTGTAAACTTGATGAGAGAGAAATGTATATTTTCAATAACTATTATATTTGTAATGTTTTATAAGTTTTATATGCCATTATATTTGTAATGTTTTATAACTTTTTCTTGAATTTCTTTATACATAATTTAATAATCACAGTGGATCTTGTTTTGTAGATGTTGATGAACAAATTTCAAATATATAAATTTTATTAAAGTTGAATTTGCAAATTTAAAGTTATGGCATTTGAAAGTTTTTTAAAAATTTGATGAGAGAGAAATGTTGTAGAAAAGTAGAGAGATGTAAGAGTTATATTTGTGTATATACTTAGTGTGCGAGTAAATGTTAAGTTGATTTGACATCTTGTTGTGAGGTATAAAAATGATCTAATGGTCTAAAAGTGTTAACACCATTGCAAATTAATATGAGACGTTGGATTGATTTATTATTTTATTGCAAAAAATCCTTGTTTTATAATATAGATGATGTTATGAGTGTATTTAAAAGAGAAAATATTATATTTGAGGTAAGTTGGACACTAATATAAAATAAATTTACCCCATACTCGAGGTAGGTTGGGCACTTTTTTTTAATTTTATTTCAGTATCTTTTATTCATTGTGTAACATTTTCAATAACTAATGGATTTGCAAATTTGATGAGAGAGAAATGTATATTTTCAATAACTATTATATTTGTAATGTTTTATACGTTTTATATACCATTATATTTGTAATGTTTTTATAACTTTTTCTTGAATTTTTTTATACATAATTTAATAATCACAGTGGATCTTGTTTTGTAGATGTTGATGAACATATTTCAAATATATAAATTTTATTAAAGTTGAATTTGCAAATTTAAAGTTATGGCATTTAAAAGTTTTTTAAAAATTTGATGAGAGAGAAATGTTGTAGAAAAGTAGAGAGATGTAAGAGTTATATTTGTGTATATGTTTAGTGTGTGAGTAAATGTTAAGTTGATTTGACATCTTGTTGTGACGTATAAAAATGATCTAATGGTCTAAAAGTGTTAACACCATTGCAAATTAATATGAGACGTTGGATTGATTTATTATTTTATTGCAAAAAATCCTTGTTTTATAATATAGAGATGCCATTATATTTGTAATGTTTTATAACTTTTTCTTGAATTTTTTTATACATAATTTAATAATCACAGTGGATCTTGTTTTGTAGATGTTGATGAACATATTTCAAATATATAAATTTTATTAAAGTTGAATTTGCAAATTTAAAGTTATGGCATTTAAAAGTTTTTTAAAAATTTGATGAGAGAGAAATGTTGTAGAAAAGTAGAGAGATGTAAGAGTTATATTTGTGTATATATTTAGTGTGTGAGTAAATGTTAAGTTGATTTGACATCTTGTTGTGAGGTATAAGAATGATCTAATGGTCTAAAAGTGTTAACACCATTGCAAATTAATATGAGACGTTGGATTGATCTATTATTTTATTGCAAAAAATCCTTGTTTTATAATATAGATGATCGGTCAACTATTCTCGTAAGCTGCACGAATTATCACGCCGTATGGTTTGGCTAAGGGCCAATAGCTATCAACACTTTCCACTTTTGTATTGGTACATTATGAATAGCCATTGCTTTCCTCTGTATACTTTTATCCGTATAATAAGGGTCCACAACATCACACTCACATCCGAGGCAGTATATATATACAACATAGATATGATACAACAACAATAGTAATAAAAATGTCCGAACACAGCACATTGTATCAGTCGGTCCGTATCATATTTCTTGCATAATGCCCCAGTTTCACCCCGCTGTCGCCTAGGCCCAAAACAACAGATCCCGAAGGCTCCGAGTCTCTTGTCCATGTCCAAGTGAGGAGTGGCTCAGGGACATGGTTCTCTAAGTTAGTCATTCGGAGATAACCCATGCAGGACACTTTCCCGGGGACGACACTCCGAATAGTTAACAAGGAGAACACCCCATATAAGCCATGTCGACACTTTAGAAAGAACTACACTAGATGACACCTTAGCAAGGTGATGTCCATTAGTAGTCTAGCTATTTCTTGGGAAACTCACCAAATGGGATAGTAGAGCCACACGGGGCCTACACCGCTGTCGGGGAAACTCTATAGCCCGGGGACACAAAGTCAGCCGGAAAGCAAGATGCATAGAGTGGGCTATCATTTTGTGGGATTTCAACCACCCGGTGGAGTACACTGATTCACTTTTCCTGTGCATGGTTTAGGGAATTTCACCTAGGGGTGGCAATTAGGCGGCCCATCTTCGAGTCACCAGGAGCTACCCAATGCTCACCTCATTATATCCAACCCATATGTGTGATCGCAATAACCGAGAATATCATATCCATTTATTTTCACAATGAATATCATCATCAATCATACAACTCGTCACGAATATGGCATTCCACATAAATATACACAATTATACATTCACCCACTTTACATTTATCATCATCGTAAGCGTCATCGTCACGCTTATATTCCTACACTCATTGTTACGTGGTTATGCTCATTCTATGGCAAACTAGCTCATTAGCAATGCTACGCATATAAAACTAAGGCCATAAGTGTCTTATGATGGTTCACTAACCACGATATCAAACTAAACATTAACTAGTGTGATTCTACTTTAACCGATAGATTCATGGCAAGCTCAACTTCATATACTTAGAGCCATGTCAATCTATAACTCACTAAGCTGAACTAATAACATTTATAGGGCGTATCGGGCTTATATAATCACCATTTGTGGTAACTATGTTCCATACTTGTCACTAGACTCATATAAGACAATAAGCTCAAAGGTTAATGTATATCGTTATCACCTAGTGGGTTTTCTATTCAATTCTCATGGATAAAGTTCAATACCCTTAACTAATGATGTATCTGTGTATATCAATCATTAATAATCTGTAACCAACCGTTTATTATGCACACAACCCATAATCCCCAATTTTTCTAGTTCATACACCTTACTACTAAATGGGTATGAAGTGTAAATGCAAGTTTATGGCATATAACATGAAATTAATTGCTTATACATGAGGTTTGTGTGATAATCTACCCATATTCACCACTCATTAAACTCCCATTTAACTAAACCCATATATATAAGAATGTATGCAAACCTAGGGTTTCAAGAAAACACCCATACATGATGGAATTCTCTAATGCCACTTATAATAGTTTGAAAAACAAGTTTAATATTAGTGGTCCCACCTCTATTGATGATAATTGACAAGGTTTGAGTGATATAAGAAGGAAGAAGGTTTAAGGTGATGAATAGTGGTAGAAATGGGGTTTTGTAGCTTAAATCTTGGATTGGGATGAAAGATGTATAGATTCTCCTTACTTTCTCTCTCTAGAACCCTCTAAAGCTCTCCAATGGTGTATGAGGGTGTTTATGCTTGAAGTTGGGTGTTTTGGGTTGATAAGGTGTGAACAAATGGGTCAAAAATAGTCAAAATATGCCTGTGCTGATGAGAAAGATCAATCCGGACAAAAAGTGCATTGGTTTGTTCTCACAACGAAATATGATGAGTAAGATCAATCTTACTCTTAGTGAAAACTGCACTGTTGGTATTCTGGTCATAACTCCCTACTCTGAACTCGAATTTGGGTGATCCACATATCGACAGAAAGCTAATTCGAAGATCTACAACTTTGCTCAACGAAGTTTCCTCAAATTATGGATGGATCGTTCCCAGAAATCCTCCAAAGAATCACTATACCAAAGTGCAACCGAACAATTAGAATTAAAGATTGGCCAACTTAGCGAGCTGATTTGACCAACAAGGAGTACGAATTGGCTTTCGGTCAAAATACGAAAGTTGTAGAATACATCAAAACCTAAATGTATATGCAAATGGAATCTTAATCAGATAAGAGACAGAGGAGTTACAATAGCTCAAAGTTAGCTAAAAACGAAGAATCGCGTAAGGCCAAAACTCATGATTTTCAAATTGAAACCGATTTGGACCACCCAAATTACTAAACTATCCCTCACACGAGTGGAAGGAGGCTAATATGACTATTAAAAGGTACTAGGACATTACGAGGCTCTCCAAATCGATATTTCACCACCCAAGGTCAATGCAAAGTTCATATAATCCAAAACAAAATAGATGATCTACAGGACTCCAGAAGACCAAGGCACCTAACAAAAAAGAGAAATCTACCGGTTGGAAATCCCATGCTGTTAGAGCGCTAAAAACACAAAAGTTTAAACCAATTTTGAAAGATACTAAGGCATCTCAGGCTTTCATATAGGAAAAGTAAGAATTTGTGCGATATGCAGCATTTCGTCTGCGAAACGATGAAAGGAAGGGTAAGTGTGGAGATAAAGGAAGAAAGATGGGTGTATTTATAGCAAAAAGTGGTTCATGTACCTATTTATCGCGCGGCAAACCTATATCTAAGGAGTATTGTAGTGCGACAAACTTCTAAAAATCTGTCTTTTGTTCTCTTTTGAGGCCTATAAAATCATTCTTGCCAAAAGAACCACTTTTGTGTGCATTATATTTACTCCTTTTTTTTGCAGGGACCTTAGGGCCTCTTTAGCATACAAATAGCTGGTATGATTTCTAAAAAAAACAAAACCCGCATTTTAGATTATTTCATTATAGTTTATTTGTCACAAACACAAAAGAAAAACACTTCGTTTATAAAAAAGAAAAAAAAATCAAATTCCTACAAAAATAGTTTTTAAACTCAGAAGAAAAGATAAATGCAGAACTAACTACTAACATCTATCCAAAGTCCTATAAATATGCAGGAAAGTAAATAAAATAATCTACTCGAGCGCCCTTTGACATGCTCTCACTATCACCCAAGGTCTCCTCCTGGGTTGGATCTACTGCTAAAGTTGCCTAAAAGGACCCTGCAGCCTGAGAAGCCGGAGAGAGATCTGCGGTTCATGCAAAAACCGTGGTCAAATCACTGAAGATCGAGAACACCTGGAGACCCGACTACTGCTCCTCCGAGACTTTTACCATGCCCAGGAAGAAGTCACAGGATCGCAGCACGCAAGGAGACCTCGACCGCCCTTGAGGTATATCGAAAGACTCTCGTACGTACCCGAGAAGTATATTAAAATACTATCGCATGTACCCACCCTTGGGGTATATCAAGCTTGAAGCCTTAACCCTACATTCATCTGCGTTGCATATAAGATTGATTCAGAGTAAAACACACGTCAAACAGCCACAAGGGATGTACCACTTTATAGCTTACTTTACAAGATCATTTTCAAACTCCAAGGTTTGTCTCGGTGGTACATTTTCTTAGTGGTTCCTTTGGCAAAATCAAGTAACACCGTAATCTTCCTTTATCTCCACCCCGTGGTTTTTATCTACAGTCTTAAGACTATAGTCTAGAAGGTTGGGCCAGACGAGATCATACAAGAATATTAGTAAGACCGAGCACGCTAATCATGTCAGATGAGCCAGAAGTTCGAGCCGTTGATCAGAGCCTAGCCGAGGCATCAAGAACTCAGCCCACCTTAGAAGATATGCATTATACTTGATAAATATTTTTTTTTGGACAAAGATTATTATATGTGAGATGTGCCTTTTGAGACGGGGATAACTTTTGAAAAGGTAGTATTTTAAAACTTATGTTAGTTTAGCTATAAATGATGATTTGTTAAAGAAACAAACTAATGTACCATGAAAAAATATATATAACATAAAAATAATAATTGAGATAATGTTTCAATATTGTATTTTTACGTCTAACACTAAAAATGTAATGTAAAAGTTGCAATATGCATATTGATAAGGAATGATAAATAAATAAATAAATAAATGCAACACGTATGTATTACGCATCACTGCCTGCTAATCGTAAATAACTATGGTGGATAATTATTAAAGCTAACACATTTGTGGAGTTTTCAAGGATAGTGATCCATCAAATATTATTCTAGTAACTATATTAATGATGTTTATATTAAAAGGCTTAGTAGATACCTCTTAAAATACTATCCATCAAATATTATGCTAATTGTAAATAATTTTAAAAGGTATCCACCAGAGTTTGTAGAGAAACTTCAAGTGCAACTTTGTGCAACTTGGAAAACAACCAAACCGCCTAGAAAAATATAAGCCAAGAATTAAATAAAAATTCAGCCTTAGGATTTTTTTTTCTTTACCTCCAATTGTTTCAAGGCTATAACTTTGTGCAGGATAGTGTTGCCTTCTCCATCTTCAGAATTTAAAAGGGTGTGATCAACCTCCACCGATTGCTCTAGAGCTTCCATACCATTACGTATCACATACAAGTAAAGAATCATGATGGTTTTCGTTTTATTCAAGGGGTGCATAATTACTTCTGGTCTTGCTCAAACCAATTCATTTACAACCTCAACTCGGCCTTTGACCATGGCGGCTAAGCGAAGAGGAGTCCTTATGAATTTGTCCTCCATTAAACAAACATTAGCATCTGCTTTGAGTAAGTGCTTCAAAATCTCTACATGGCCATTTGCAGAACCCAAATGAAGAGGTGAACGAAGCTGAGAGTCTTATTCATTGACCAGATCAGGCTTGTATTGTAAGAGAGCTTTTGCAAAGTCTACGTGACCCCGAGTAGCGACTATATGTAAGTGCGTTTTATTAAAACAAAACGGAGAGGGCCTTTCATAGTAGTTAAGAATGAGTTCATGTGACGCGCCGAAATCCCGTTTAGAGGATTACACCTCTGGGACCCGGTTAGCCACGGTGTCGTACGCGACGACAGTTGTGAAGTAATTGAAATTTGCGATTTATATAAAAAAAAATATGTCCAAAAGATATTATCATTTAATAAAATTTGGCATGTGGAGTTTATCCGTTTTGTAAAAACCAAAACCTGTCAAGATATATACATAAATCCATTATATAAATATAATAAGAAGGAATGTTTGTACAAAATCACCAATGAGTATAAATTACAAACCCCCAAAGGAGTATCAGTCTCATCAATGATTTACAACAATATGTATAAGTACAGTATGTAATCAGTTTATCGATCTAATGAATACAAAATATAAGTATGTAATCAGTATGTAAAGTTTGTATATAAAATATATTTTGAAAATGATGCGTGCAAGTGTAATAATGAAAGTAGTTTTCTTAGTGATGAAAACCAGTTTATAACATGCATGCTGATGCTTTCCCATCCCTGAAATCTCATAAGATATAAGTCAATTAAAAATACAATTGAAAGTTAACTAATAACATAAAATAGTTACAAACCTCATATGTACGGTAAAAGAAGTATCGTTAAGATACAAATAATCTTTAGTAAGAAAATATAAATATAAGACCGTTGGCTATTTCATACAACGTGGCACCACAATCGTATCGTCTAAAAACATATCGCCCTCGGCGATCATCTCAACAACTCGTAACTAGTCAAGCGTACCGTCAGGTCTGCATTTCGTGGCCTTTCACCCACACGGCCGTTGGGCATCCCGTTCGTTTCCATGCACGGTTTCGGGTCTTGCACCCAGGAGACTGTGTCCCAACTTTCGATCCCAATCGTTAGAAACCATACTTGGGACCTACCATAGACTAGTGCAACTATGTGTGTATACATATCGAATCACTCAAGTAACAAGGCCACATACGAACAATTGTGCCGGATAGCTAATATAATGATTCATACCGAACCCATCAACTAACCAACAAGAATAAAAGTGGGACGCCCCGAATCATGAAATGGTTCATAGCTAATATAATGGTTCATATCGAATCACAATTTTCGCTTAAGAAAGCATGAAATATCTGAAATCCATATGCTTGGCTCAAAGATACGTTTAACATGTATATTGGGACGCCACAAATCCCGTTCCGAGATTTTTACCTCCGGGACTCGGTTAATCATGGTGCCGTACGCGATCGCGGGATTAAATTAAAACAATTAAAACAATATCTAAAATATTTCTTGTGTAAAATTCCAGTTTGGAAAAAAAATTGGCATGTGGAGTCTATAAATTTAATAATTCCAAAAACCTGTATATAATAATGTAAGTTTCAAAAGCCTTTGAAACAAACTCCTCCACATACACATAAATTCATATCCAACCACTTAATCACAAATGTTGTACAATCCAATTTCCTCCAACGAGATCCCAAGCAATACTAATATGTTATACAACACTTTCATAATACATGATATCTTAAATCAATTACACAAAGCATTCAAAAGATATGGGTTTTATAATCATCAAGTCTTCCATAGATAACTACGTACTTCTAAGCTATCAGAGGCTCCCTAGACTCGTACACGTGCTATCCCTCAAAAAATACCTGCAAAACTGTTTTGGGAAAATGGGAATGAGCCAAACGGGCTCAGTGGGAACTATAAGGTTTAACATATAAAAAAATACATTTTCAAAACAATGCATGCAATGTGGAATAATGAAAGTAGTTCCTTTCATATATGTTGTGTGAATATGCCGTCTCTATAAATTATAAACATTTATAAATTTATAGTATCAATACTACGAAGATCATTTTATAATATATATATATGGTAATGCTTTCCCATCCCCAATATATAATAAGATATAGATCACTTGAAAATACAGTTGAAATCGCACTGATAAAATAATATATTTGTATAACTCATACTTACGGTAGAATAAGTATCGTTGAGATACAAATAATCCATAGCAAGAAAGTATGTACTTCTAACTCATATACGTATATATAAAACCATTGGCTAGTTTGTAGAACTTGGCACTACAATTGTATCATCTGAACGTATATCATCCGAAACAATTGTCTCAAAAATCCGCGACTATCCAAGCGTACAACCAAGTCTGCATTTCGTGGCCTTTCAACCATGCGGCAGCAGGGCCTCCCGTTATTTTCCGTGCACGGTTTTGGGTCTTGCACCCAGGGGCTCTCTGTCCCAACTTAAAGTTTCAAACGTTAGAGACGAACCTGGGACCTATCATGGACTAGCGCAATAGTATATCGAAGCATTCTAAGTGTTTGATTCACAAATGAACAATTATGCCAAATAAAACAATATAACAGTTCATACCAAAATCCATCAACTAGCCAACCCATATAAAGAAAATGGAAACCATACTTATAAAGCCTTTACTCACAAATACCATATACGTAATCAAAACACTTCTCTCGTCAAACGATTTAATTATACCCAAAGCACATACTTAATATATAGTTACATACATTACATATAAATTCAATTATTTAACTATATTCTCTTCTTTGTTTACTGTCATATTGTTGTTGTACTTGAAACCAAATACGCCAAGTCCGTCAACTAGTGGCTTAGTTAAGAACACCACCACTTTGGGGGATTTCACGAGTTTTCGTCCAATTGGCGCTAAGCCCAGTATAGCATATATTTTCATAATATTTAGGTTCACTATAAACCCACCCTTGTGATACCAACACATGGTTTATTCAATATAAACTTATAAACATGCCCAACGTAGTTACGGACTGGCTAGATAACTAAATATCCAATAAATGGTGAACTAATAGCCATAGTACAACAACAATATCACAATACAAGTAATTATAGCCAAATCATACCTTCAAATCCATGTATAACTCCATATATATACATATTATAAATTACTATTCATTATCGTATCCGTAAGTGAAGGTTTCATACAAATATCTTTGAAATCAACATATAAATTAGGGGTTCTTGTATAAAAATCATAATGGAGTTGTATGAAATGCAGTCAACCAAATAATCACAAGAAAACACCCCCAAATCCCATGAACATGCAATTTTCGAAGTTATAGGTAAAAAACCCAAGTTTGGTTTGATTTGAAGCTTACAATACATAATACTTTGAAATAAAGCTTAAGTACTAGTGTTCCCATCTCTCAAGAGCTTAAATTCCATAAATGAAGGCTTGATGATACTCCCTCGTCAAGATCACAAAACCCTAGGTTTTCCGCTTGAGCTCCAATGGTGAGAGAGAGGAAGAGGATGATGAATAGTGTGGATTTGGCCTCCAATCTTGTGTAGAAAAGATGAACTCTCAATGATCCCTAAAAAATCCCTAACTCTCTTTCTCTCTAGAACCCCCAAATGTGTTGTGTATGTGTGTTGGTCGAAAATGGTGATGTGTGAGGTTTAAAAAGGTGAAAAATCGAGTTAAACACAGTCAAAACCGACCTTCAGGGTACCATGATCGATCATGGAATACCCCATGATCGATCATGGAGTCCACTGCCAGAACAGGCATTTTGGAAGTGGAGCACTGTTTGTAATTATGTCATAACTTTCTGCTCGGGACTCCGATTTGGGTGAACTTTATGTCCACGGAAATATAACTCGAAGATATACAACTTTGTAAGAGGAAGTTTTCCCAAATTGTGAATGGATAATTCCCAGAAATGCTCCGAAGACAGCGCTTTGCCGAAATGCTACAGAACGATCAGAATTTAGTAACCGGCCTACTTCACACGATGTTTTCATAAATGAGAAGTGTGAATTGGACTTCGGTCAAAACACAAAAGTTGTAGAATGGTATGAAACCTAGATGTAGGCACAAATAGCAACTAATTCGAACATGAAACGCAAAAGTTACGGTAGGCCAAAGTTGGCTAGAAACAAAGAAATCGCGTAAGACCGAAACTTACAATTTACTAGCCGGAATTGATTCGGATCATCCGAATCACTAAACGATGTCTCGTATGAGTATAAAGAGGCTACTATGACTAGTGAAAGACAATAGTACACTATAAGGCTCCACAATACACAATTTCACCTCGGTGAAATGGACGAATAAGTGAAGATGATTATAGTGATTTGAAAGGACGGGGTATTACATATATACATCTAGAAAATATAGATATATATATATATATTTCAAAATTACTTTTCCAATAGTGTGAGAATCCGGACCCGCGACCCGAGAGGCATCCTCATTCTCGGTTTTCTTAGGTTTGAAGGAAAACGTGTTTTGTAGAGTCGCCAGTTTGTTTTACAAGAAAACAAACAAAAGATCTTACGAAGAATAATTCGAAAATGAACTATCTTTTATACGTTTAAAACCATAATTTAAAATAAACCTTGTTAGGGTTCGGGAACTACGTTACGAATTGGGAAGCTATTAAGCACTCAATTCGCCCTTTCGGTCTCTTAATGGATCATGTATTTAATTCCTATTTTAGATTTCTTGCAAGTAGTCTGAATAATTTTCAGAATAGTCCTTTCCGGATAAATTTAGTTTTAAAAAGTATTTTAAAATTAAACTCGAGCTTTGCGAGCGCCTACGTATTCATTCGTAGAATGAAATCAGAGTCTCGTAGTTCCACTCTTTTGGAAACTATTTTTGTATTTAGTTTTGTTTTGAAAACGTGTCAAAACAGATTTTAGGTTTCCTGTAAAACTTAGAAAGGACTTATTTTGAAAGTAGTGAACTTCTTTGTAAGTAATCTAATTTTTAGTATTAAAAATGATATTAAAATACAGTATTGAAATTCAGGAGAGTTGTAGAAAGACGTACCTGATGCGCTTGAAGAAGAAAGATTAATTGCCTTGATTGCCCCTTTCTCTCTCTAGACTTTTTCTCTCTCTAATGGTCTTGACAGAGCTTCTCCTCTAAAAACTCTATTGAGTGTTGATCCCCTCAAATGAGAGCCCAATGGTCCTATTTACAGAGAAAAAATGCAGAAAAATGGCCTGGATAGCCGCGAGGCTAGGAGCCAGCCGTACATCTAGGGAGGGCTGCGACTAAGGCGTGCGGCTCGGGCTTGCAGCTTGGCGCCAACCGTACGGTTGGGAGCCAACCGTGCGGCTAGGGTTCTCGCCAACCGTACGGTTGGGGGGCGTGGGCTGGCTATCAAAAAAACTCAAATTTTCTAACTAGGTCGATCCCCGTCCTAGTAAGCGAAGTGGCAACAAGGTTGTGGTAGATTCCCAACGCGCTCGAAAATCAGGATTTTTCTTAATGGTTTTCTATATGCATGACGACTCAAGACTTGATACGGAATGCTTGTATGAAAACCAGATTCATATGAGAGTCGTGGATTGGGGTGCTCACAGACCCTCTCATCCGGGATTCTTGCTTGCAAGGATTCTGGGACGATAATAAGAAGACAACAATTCTTGACTCTCGCATGAATCTCAACTGGTTGTTTTATTCATGAAAATCTGTGAATCAAAATATACCCTCATGGTAGGGAAATTTTGTGGTGCTTTGGGCAATGTGATCCATGGTTGACCTTCCTCTTGGCCAAGCCATCTCTGATACATCAATCTTATTCTCCCGTCTACCCTCAGGGAATCCATCTCAATCGTTCTTCGAATTTTTTGAGCTTATCAATGTTTATCATCAACTTCTGGGATGGTCCAATCTTACCATTTACCCTCTTAATGGCTTATTCTTAAGAACACTTCTTGTTCTTTGTCAATGTATTTGAAAAAGTTCTTGGAGTTTAGATTCTTTCAGAATGACACCTTCTTGACTTCACCGTGATAAAGCTTCCCATTCCTCTGGGGAAGAAATGGTTACCAAGAGTAGCGGGGTTTGCTCCTATCACACTATATTGTTGTCATAACCATGTGGTAAAACTCCTTAATTCTTGGGAGGATGTTATTGGTTACCAAGAGTGGTCGGGTCAACACCTGTCGCGCCATCTTGTTGGCATAACTGAGGTTGTCTATCAGGAGATATTCCTTCGTGATAGTTTTCTAAGAAATGGCACTCCTAGCCACCCTCAGAAGGAATGTCATAGTAGCGACTGCCAAGAGTGAGGGGTCTACACCTCTCGCACCATCTTGCTGGCACAGCCTGAAAAGGTTGAGTTAAGATTGCCAAGAGTGATTGGTCCTCGTGATAGGACGTCATCTTGCTGACACAATCTGGGCTGACTTGTAAATTCCCATGGAACGCATCCAAAAGGGAAGGAAAGGTATGATATGTTAGCGACTGCCAAGAGTGGGGGGTATGTACCTCTCGCACCATCTTGTTGGCACAGCCTAAAAAGGTTGTGTTAGAGACTACCAAGAGCGGTGAGGTCAGCACCTGTCGCACAGTCTTGCTGACATAGTCTAAGGCTAAACGTCGGGAGGTATTCCCTTATGACAGTTTCCAAGAAATGACGCTCCTGGCCACCCTCAGAAGGTATGACAAGTTAGTGATTGCCAAGAGCAAGAGGTCTTCAGGATAAGACTTCGTACTTGCTGACACAGCCAAAAGAGGTGATGTTAAGATTGCCAAGAGCAGCGGGGTCTGCACTTGTCGCACCGTCTTGCAGTCACAGTCTAAGGTTAGGATTGACTCTATCAATAGGGTCTTCTTCATAATCATATTATTCCATCAACTTTATGTCACATCACATAATTCGAGACGTGTTCTTGAGGATATTTGTCCATGTTTTCTCTTATCCTTCGACGCTTCTCCTTGCGTTGTCTCTGCTGTTGGCCGTTGATCATATATGCCTACTCATCTTGTGGCAAGAAAGTTATGCTAGAGAGAATATGGAAAGTTCAAGTGTTGCCTTTTTTTCAAAACATGTTCTCACCCTCAGTTTGACTCTTCTTCTGTCATCAAGAAATTGGGTTGGTTCTCTTTGAATCTCAGACTTTCGTGCGTAGTAGTGGACTCAGTTTTCAACTCTACTCTCTAGCTTTACTTTTTTGAACATGGGAATAAAGCTCTTTTGAAAATCTCAGTTTCTTCTCCAATTACCCACTGGCTTATCAGAGGAAGGTGCTGGTCCGCATCATTTTCTGTTTTTCGATGCCCTTATTGCTCCCTCATTTGCATTATTTTTTAGAATATCTGGCCCATTGTTTTGGCTTTCGAATATTTTTTTTTCAGACAGGAGCCTTACTCACCTAAGATGTAGCCCTTTGCCTTTTTGGCACAGCTGTCACTCTTAGTGTGGCTCTCCTTGCTGATTTTTCTTCCTTTCTGTTTTTCACGCTTCTCACTTGGACCAACATGATTTTACCCTTTTCTACTTTTTCAATTTTTTCTTGTACCCGATTCCTCTTTTAAACCTTCCTCTTTTGCCATATTTGAACTGTGTTCAGGACTGATCATTTCTCAAAGCTCGGCTCCACCACAGATCTCAAAATTCAGCTTTTGGGCTTTATATCTTACTTCGTCGTGCACGTGTTAGTGATTCTCAGTCCGTTCATGCTAGAAAACTAACCAGAAAGTCTTTCAGATGTCCAAGGAGTCAATTTTGCAAATTTTTTGTCAAAACATTATTGGTTTTGTCATTTGGGATTACCCCCCACTTGTTGTGTCCTTGTCACACAACAAGTGCCCAAACGACAGTGTGAGCTGGGCAACAAAAATGTCACCTTTTTCCATTAAACTTTCAAACTTTTCATTATCTTCTTAGCATATCTTTTCTTGCTCACATACTTACTTTCTAGCAATCCCTTTGGTCATGTATTTCGTGATGATCAGCCATAGCCGTTTCTGTATGATGCGCCTTTCTTGATGACGAATGGGTATGTGTGGATTTTGAGAAACCCCCTGAGGTTGAACGGTTCTGACGGAGATTGATGTATCATCAGATAGCATTTTGGCCTTTATTGGAAGGTCATTCGTGTTGTATAATGGAGCCTTTGGCACACAAGATTCTTCGATGTGTACGGGTACGTTTCAATTCAAATTTCTCGTTTAGAGAAAATTATATGAATATGTCGTTTATGCTAGAAAACATGAGACATGCATGCAATGTGGTGGGTCTGGTGGCCTTTTGCGCAATTTTGATTTATAAAATTTTTTTTGTAAAGTTTTCAGATTTTAATACCACTCCCATTTTAAAATACCCCCAATTCTTATAGGAAAATAACACACGCGCCCCATCTTAGAGTTCAACCGGTGCTTGATTTTTTCCAAATTACCACTAAATTATGGATTGTAATTCTACCCTTGGTGAGAGGCTTCATTCGTGCGACGTATTCTGCTTTGGTTAGGTTATTCCGCATCTTGATGATTATGACTTGTTCACTTTGCAGGACTTCAGATGCATCAGTCGGGTTGTACATCTACCATCAGTGAAAAGCTTCATCCGTACAACACGTTCTGGTTTGATTGGATTTCTCCACGCCTTGATGACTATGATTCGTTGCACTTTGCAAGGCTAATGAGAGAAAATGATGTCCAAAGATATCTTTGCATGACTGATCTTCATTCCACTTCAACACGAACTTGTCCATGTGGTCTAGCTTTATTCAATGCATCTTTGGTTACATCAGTCTGGGATAAATCAGTTGTTGTTGCCTATGCCAACTGTCCGCATGAGGATGAAAGACAAGCTTTCTAGAGATACTATTTCATCGAAGCGTCCGCCTTTGGATGAGAATGTGAGATGAGTTTTTGAAGATGCCATTCCGTCAAAGTATCCCATTTTTCAGTCCCATTCAGAGTTTTGATAGTGATCCATCGAAGAATCAGCTTTGGAATCTTCTCCCATAAACCTTAGAGTGGTCCTTATCCCCTGTTGTAACTTCACTCAAAGCTTTAATCTCATTTGAAACCTTCTTTTCCAATGCATATTTAAAGTGATCCGCTCCCTCTTTTGCAATCTCCTTCGGAGTCTCAATCTTACTCGAAACCTTGTAGGTCAAGTATCTTCACTGGCTCCTTCTTCCTCAAGAGTAATTCATACTGCCCCCCCGTACCCTTTATGTGTCAGGTTTTTCTTTGAAAAAAAAATCCTTGGAATCATTATATTTATGTAGTATGGGTGTTTTGAAGCTCATTTTTATATATTATTTCATGAAAATGTTAACGCTTTATGATGTGCATTTTATTCATGAAAGTGTTGCTTATTATATAACATGCTTTATGCGCAATTTACCCTCAGACCCATGCAAATGTAAATGCAAAGATCGTTCTTTCCGAGAATCTGGTAATTATAAAGGGTAATTCACATTTTATTTTGTTCCAGTCGTAAGAAATCCAAAAACAAATTTCTCGAGACCCTTATCAAGATTTGTCCTTTTCTCCACACCTTACCATATGATCTTCCTTTCACAAACCCTTCATTGCTCCTCGAATTGACTTGTGCCTTCAAATGAACTATTCTTCCAATTCATCATCATCTTATTATGGGTAAATGGGATTATTTTATTAGAATAGACCGGGCCTGATGTCACTTCTCAGGTTGCCTACGTTCCCCAATGTTCTAACATTCCAAAAACAATCCAATATGGGGCTCAGGACTTCGTAGTTCATGCTTACAAATGACAAGTGAAAAAAACTTCAATCAATTCTCCATCACTGGTTACAAATCTTCAATTTCTAACTTCCAATCTTCAATCACTGATGGTTTAGAGGAGACGGGTCTGGTATCTTTCCTGCTTGGATAAGGTCTTGAATCGTATGTCAGAGAGCCATGCAATTGTCTGTCGTGTGTCCCATATACTGGTGGTATTCGCATCTTTCATTGAGGTTCCAATTAGTGGGGACGGGATTGGGTATCAGTCGTGGGTTCAGCGGATAGATCATTCCTACATATTTCAATTCCTTGTATACTTTGCTTAATGGGCCTGGCAGTTGTGAGAAATCCCTTTTCATGTGTTTGACTCGGTTTACCCCGCTATTATTGCTGTAATCCTGGTATCCCGAAGGAGTAATGTTGGTGACTGTGGCGAAAGGATTGGCAGAATAGTCAATATTGCTCTGAACAAAAGGGTTGTATGTCGAAATCTGGTTCGCAACCGAGGTTGAAGCTTTGTTGTATTGTGCACTTCACTTTCTTGCTTCAGCTTGTGTAGCGAATTCTTCTTCTATCTCATTTCCCACGTGCAACAAGGCTTTGAAACGGCCAAAGAATTGGTGACCCATCTTATTTCAAATTTCTGCTTTCAGATTCTTGACAATCATTCCCAATTGCTCCTCTTCATCCATCTGTTCCACCATTTGCGCAGCGAGTGCCCTCCACCTTGTGACAAATTCACTCAAACTTTCATCATCTTTCTGCTTTTCCATTTCAAGATGTTTGCGAGTAATCTTTAATTCTTCGTTTGTCTTGTATTGGGCAATAAACTCATTCAAAATATTGGTCCATGACTGCACCCGATGTTTCTCTAATCCCAGGAACCAACTTTGGGCTGGACCGGCTAGAGTTAAATGAAAAGAGTTAGCTAACTCAGCCTCACCTATATCGTAGATATTCATCGCCCGTACATAGGATTTTAAGTGTAACTCTGGTGGCGTTGTTCCTGTGAACTTCTCTATTGAGGGCATCTTAAATCCAACCGGATAATGAGCTTCTGGGTATAGATTATAGCTCTGGACTTGTGTCAGGTCATTTGATCCCTCGGCTACCTTCTGGGTTAAAGCCTTCAATTGTTCCTTAAGCTCGTCTAAAGCCTTATTCCTTTCTGGAATCACATCTTAAGGAAGAATGGGATCACCCTGTACACTCACCGGACGCGGAATATAGTCATAGTATGGATCATGATAAGGATGATGTGATGGTTGCCATTGTTGAGCATGTTGGGCTGCTTCGGGTTGGACTTCTTGGTGTAGCCAATTCTCAATTAGATCGGGTCACCTATGTGGAGTATGTGGTTTAATAGGAGTTGAAATATCATAATGAATAGATAGTGGCGCGGGTGGTACAAGCGGGGCCTCTTTTATTAGCTCATTCACAACTAGTTAACCATGAATAGACGGTGGCATAGGTGGTGCAGGCGGTATCCCTTTCGTTGGCTCATTCATAACTCGTCGACCTCTGTCTATCTCCTCTAGCCGAGCCTTGGTGGTTCGCTGATCATTTACTAGCAATGCTAGGCTCTTGCTAATGTCTCTGAGCATTCGATACATCTCTTCCGGGGTTGGTATGGTTATATTGTCTGACCTTAATACAGTGTTTGTTGGATCCATAGAAGCATGCCCCGGCTGCATTCTCCGGTTGATATTCTGCTAAGACACCCCTTGATTTTGGTAGGAAGGACCCGGTGGTAGATCCACTGCAGTGAAAGAGTTTCCAGTGACCCTATTCGAAGTTTGTGGCTGTTGGTGTTCCATATCAACTGGTGTATCCGGTCTAACCAATCTACCAGAGCTATCTCTTTCGGCCCAAATGGAAGCCAGATTGAATATAAGTCTTCCGAAGGAGAAAAGGACAAATCCCGATGCATGTAGAATATTTCCCGAAAACAAAAGAAAATATAAACTCTTAATACTTGCTAGATTCCCAAAAATATATCAATCGAATGGACTCTAAACACACAAAAAGTTTTTCTTATGTGAGATCGAAAACAGACCGCACAGTGACAACTTGAGAGCCCCGTATAGAGGTAGGGTAGGAACATATTTTCTTGGGTTCCCTGACCATCTATAGTTTTGAAAAATCATTTTGAAAAGAATTTTCAAGAAAATCATTTGAAAATATGGGAAGTTCTCTCCTCATGAGTTGCTTTATTCATGGAATCAGGGCCTTCGCTCACTAGATTCTCACGACTGTCGGTCATTAAAACAATGCAGAAAAACTTTGTGTTCTAAGCTGACTCCCCTATATACAAGCGTGGTTTAATAGGGCAAGGTTTAAGGCTCCCTCCTATTTGGCAGGTCTTACGATATACCTCAAGAGCGCAGGTACGTGTAAGGACCTTTTGATATACATCCCGGGTACGTGAGTGTTCTCGTCACTCTATATACCTCGGTAAGTACTTGGCCAAGGAGAGTGGTCCCAGGCGCTTTTGGCTAGTGCAGACCTTCAAGTCCACGGCCTAGTCACGACTCTGGTCTCGAGATTGATAGGGTAAATTCACACTCGCGAAAATGCATGATAAGATGTGAGTGCGTGCGAAATAACAATCTGGCAGTTCATTATTGATCAATGCTTTATGGTTTGTTACAGTAGTTTACACAATTTTAATTATGAAAAAGATTTTCCTCACATAATTAGCAAATAAAGGCATCAAGGTATCCACCTAAATCACTTCTATGTTATCCTAAAACTAAGCCTTACAAGACCTATACCTAATAAATAATAGGAATTAAATATATGATTCATTATATTAGAGCTTAGTTCTCAACATCCCCAGCAGAGTCGCCACTGTGAGAATTCGGACCCACGACCCGAGAGGCATCTTCGTTCTCGGTTTTCTTAGTTTTGAAGGAAAACGTGTTTTGTAGAGTCGCCAGTTTGTTTTACAAGAAAACAAATAAAAGATCGTGCGAAGGATAATTCGAAAACGAACTATGTTTTATACATTTGAAACCAGAGTTTAAAATAAACCTTGTTAGGGAACTACTTTACGAATTGGGGAGGTGTTAGGCACCCAATCCGCCCTTTCGGTCTCTTCATGGATCATATATTTAATTCCTATTTTAGATATCTTGCAAGTAGTTTGAATAATTTTCAGAATAGTCCTTTCCGGATAAATTTAGTTTAAAACAGTATTTTAAAATTAGACTCGAGCTTTGCGAGCGCCTACGTATTCATTCGTAGAATGAAATAAGAGTCTCGTAGTTCCACTCTTTTGGAAACTGTTTTTGTATTTAGTTTTGTTTTGAAAACGTGTCAAAACGGATTTTAGGTTTCTTGTAAAACTTAGAAAGGACTTATTTTGAAAGTAGTGACTTATTTGCAAGTTATCTAATTTTCAGTATTAAAAATGATATTAAAATGCAGTATTGAAATTCAGGAGAGTTGTAGAAAGACGTACCTGATGCGCTTGAAGAAGAAAGATTGCTTGCCTTGATTGCCCCTTTCTCTCTCTAGACTTTATCTCTCTTTAAAAAATCTCTCTAATGGTCTTGATAGAGCTTCTCCTCTCTAAAAACTCTATTCAGTGTTGATCCCCTCAAATGAGAGCCCAAGGGTCCTATTTATAGAGAAAAAATGCAGAAAAATGGCCTGCGTAGCCGCGAGGCTAGGAGCCAGCCGTACGGCTAGGGAGGGTTGTGGCTAAGGCGTGCGGCTAGGGCGTGCGGCTCGGGCTTATGGCTTGGAGTCAACCGTGCGGCTAGGCTACTCGCCAACCATGCGGTTGGGGGTCGTGCGGCTGGCTATCAAAAAAACTCAATGAGTCGTAGTAAGCGAAGTGACAACAAGGTTGTGGTAGATTCCCAACGCGCTCGAAAATCAGGGGTTTTCTTAATGGTTTTCTATATGCATGACGACTCAAGACTTGATACAGGATGCTTGTATGAAAACTAGATTCATATGAGAGTCATGGATTGGGGTGTTCACAAATAGCCACATAGGTTATGTCCCCAATGGACAACTTATAACCCGCGTAGCGTCCAAGGCTATACGCTACAGGAAATTACCAACGTGTAATATGGTGCCAACACATGAAATGGTATATATGTTCCATATAAGTATATCCATAGTCCATGCATTTCCTTCTAGGTAAGTGTACATGTATACCATAGGTCATATAATAGAGCATCCAGTTCTAACACTTCGTCGATATAGACTTTCTTCTCACCAATACCGACTTTCTTGCCATGACAAATTCCAGCCGTTGCATCTGTCACGACGTACCCCTTGGCTAATTCTTTATTTTCTCTATCAATCAATATAACCGGAGGTTTGTCGGACGAATTAGGCCTTTCAACGGGACTTGGAGTGAAAACATTATCCAAATTTTGGGATAGGTTACCAGAGCGACGAACGAAGTTACTAGCAAACTCACTTCTAGGCGTCGTCACATGCGATGAACCACGATTAAAATCAGCCATCATATTTTTCATTGTACCCTGGATCGCTAATTGAAAATCTTGAAATTTCACTTTCACTTCTTCTTGGACGTGTCATTTGAATTCATCTTTCAATGCATTAATTCCTTCTTTTTCTACTTTATTGGCCTCTTCTTTCGCCTTTGCAATTCCTAAGTGAATCAACTGCTTTCTAGTAACATGCGAACCAACTCCACGAGCACGTCCCCTTTTATCTTCGCCAAAAACTTCAAATAATTCGTCATTCTCAGTAGTATTACTTGATGCCTCTCCACTTTTTCTTTTTAATTTTGCTTCCTTGACTTTATCCTATTAAAGTTACAAGTTAAGAACATTAAAATTTGTAAACAATGTGAAGTTTAAGCTTTATTTTGCAATGCAAAATGCAGTAATTATGCTAAGTAGAGTTGTACTCAGTTTGACTGCAACTAGAGTCAATATACACACAGCAAACATAAGCCAATATACATCACAAAGTACTTACATAAAAAGGTTTAGCACTTTCCAACACAACCATTTTTATCCTCATGCCCCGCTAACCATTTATCTGTCCGATTATTACATGTTTGAGAAGGATCTGCTTTCTCCTAAAATTTCAAATACCTAAAAGTTAGATTACAAATATATATTTATGAACCAAAAGTTAAATCAACACTCACCATCTTATACATTTTTAGCCCATAAGTACATCGCCCAAGAGTATGAGAATATGTAAGTTGTTTTCGGTTTTCTGTATTCTGAACACTTTGCTGCTTCTTTTTTGGGTCGCTTTCATTTTCGACAAATATATGTTTATCCAACAGGAATGATGCTTTCGGCTTCACTTGTTTCCATGTGCTTCCATCTGTTTGTATCCATTGGCCACTATGGATACCTAATTCCTTCATGTCTAGCCGTGCATTTATTGTGTCCTTTGTCTTGCCTTTATCTTCTAAAATTGTGCTTATAAGTGCTCTGCAACATTTTTCTCCGTGTGCATCACATCAAGGACATGGCGAACTTGATGAAATCTCCAATATTCTAAATCAAAAAAGATTGACCTTTTAAACCACGACTCCCTCACTTCGACAGTTTGATTCAAATCACTCGACTTTCGCTTATTATTTGTGACTTTTGGGCCTTTCCGGTTGTATACTCAAATTCGCTCACCTTCTCTAAAAGTGCATCTCCATTCAATCGCAGTGGTGGCTCTCTGTATGCTGTTGTCTTGAGTCCCAAACTTCTACCGTCCCTGAATGGGTGATCCATGTTAAGGAACATACGATAATTAGTGTAAACAATCTTGTGGGAATGATGTAGTCAAATGGAAGGAGTGTGGTCACCACAAATAGGACAAGCTTTGTAGCCATGAGTTACACAACCAGACAAATTTCCATATGCGGGAAAGTCATGGATCCCCCACATGAGCATAGCTCTAAATGTAAAAGACTGCATTTCGAACATATCAAAGGCGGGCACACCTTCTTCCCATAGTATCTTCAATTCTTCTATAAGTGGTTGAAGAAAAACGTCTATATCTTGACCTAGTGCCTTTGGACCAAGTATCAATAAAGATAAGATTTGAAACTCTTTTTTCATGCACAATGATGGTGGGAGATTATATGGAACAGCGATGACAGGCCAATAACTATAACTAGAAGATTGAATACCACGGGGATTAAACCCATCAGTGGCTATTGCAAGCCAAACATTGCGACTTTCTTCAGCAAAAGTTGGCCATTTATTCTTAAACATTCTCCATTGTGATGAATCAGATGGGTGACATTGATAATCCCATGAACTAGTAGATCGAGCGTGCCACGTAAACTCTCGTGCTATCCATGGTATGGTAAAGAATCTAACTAGTCTTGGAATTATAGGAAAATGCCTTAACACTTTACGAGGTTCTTTACGAATTCTCCCCCCTTTTAAATTGGTTACCTCATATCTCGGTTCTCCACATTGAGGACATTCCTCCTGATCTTCATTCTCCTTCCAATACAAAAGACAATTATTAGTGCATACGTGAATGAAAAAGGCCTTCATTCCGAGGTCTTTTATCACACTCTTCATTTGGGGATATTTTTCTGGTAGTGTATTCCCTTTCGGGAGCCACTTTTTCAAGACAGACAAGAGTGATGTCACACTATTTCCTGACCACCCAAATTGCTTCTTTAAATTGTGTAACTCTACAATTGCCGAAAGAGTTGCCTCAGGACCCTCACATGATGGGTATAACTTCTCATCTGCTAGTCTCTTATATTCCTCGTATTTGTTATTGGCAACACCATGTTCTATAGAAACTTCGATCTGACCACAGGGAGCATCACCACAAGTTTCATTATGCACACCGTAAGCCACATCAACAAGGTTCTCTATCCCAATCCCTTCATCCCCATTATTATCTATTGGCTCAATATCATCTTCTAATTCGACATGACCCAATGGTTGGTGTTGATCCATCGAAATGAAAGACGGATCTTCACAATGTAAAAGCCACTGAGTGTATGTCTTATTAATTCCATTCTTAATCAAATGTTTTCGAATATCAACGGCCGAAAATCGAAACTTGTTTCGACACTTAACGCATGGGCAAAGAATGGTTGACAACTTTAGAACATCATTTGCAATCGTATACTCAATAAACTCTTCAACTCCCTATCTATACACTTGACTTAATCTATTCCTCTCGTTCATCCACTCTTTATTGATTAGCCGAGATATTCTGCAAGAACAATTGATCTCATTGTGAAGGTTTGAATTTGAACTTGTCCTTTTTATTATGATTTTATTTTGCTAAGAAATGTTTGGTTAAAACAATCTCTAAACACACAAACAGACCTTAAACACCTAAAACAATCCTTAAACATTCCACAAAATAGTCCCTAAACATCCCAAAAATTTATGCGCCTAGGCGAGGATTTTTAGAATATGATTTGTAACTGTGACACATAAAGATATTTGAGATTATGAAACTAATATAGTAAAGGTAAGTTTGAACTCAAATGAAGACAAAAAAGAGGTAATTGAACTCAAAAGTGCTAGTGATGCAGCTAATTCAACCATATTTTTTATTTTTACAAATAACATTTAGTTTATAAAGGTTAAGATCTTGAATAATATGCGTAATGTTTTCATAATCAAATAAATCAAGAATAACCGCAATAAAAAATGCACATCAAATACAAATCTTGAAACAAATCTCATTTCTCCATACATATTTTTGATAATTATAGTCATATTTGTCGTCACATAAAGCAACTCTTCACGTGGATTCATGCATATAGCAAATATAAAGTATTGAAGCTATATACAAATCTTATAAAGTACCTCTTAAACTACCCTTTCTTTAAGGCGCTCAGTGTACTTCAATGCCTTAATTTCTTCATTTTCATCTCCCAATTCCTTATCTTTTTCTGCAAATGAAGACATGTGTTTGTAGTAAAGGCAGGAAATTGAACATTTGAAGGTTGAATATCATCATTAAATTAAGTTAGTAAACCCAACAACCATCTCAATCAACCATTTAATTGGACAAGAATTAAGAACTACTAATAAATAATTTAATTTTTAACCAATTCAGTTTCTATCAACTTAACTTGTATAGCTTTATCCTAGTGCGAACACTAATTTTTCACTAAAAAAAATTAAAAATTATGGGTATAATTATTATTACTCATAAAAAAGTATTCTAACACTAAAAAAGAAGCTTAAAAAATTACATATAAAGTATCACTAAAAATTATTTTAAAGTGCTAGAATATTGATGCGGGAAAAAGAGGTTAACTAAAGTTGGAAAAAAGAAAAGATATGACTACAAAGAAGTTGTAACAAAGCAAAAGAAAAAGAAGAGAGAAAAAAGAGAAATAACGAGTTTTTATAGTCCCATTCGGTGTACTATGTAGAGATATACCCTACTTAATATATTAAAATTATAATAAAGTTGGAAAAAAAGAAAAAAAATAAAAAGGAAGCAGCCTAAAGTAACAATTAGTAAAGAATGTCAAAGCAACAATCCAAGTCAACAAACATTCCTAAATCCTCCAGGCCTCCATAATGTACATTTAAGAATTGATCATCGGATTCCGAAATTTTCAAAGAAGAAGAGTCATTATGAAGTAAAAGAAGAAGAGGAATTTTTCACCTGATTGAAACTCACACTTTGAATGCAACTCCAGACTTTGCTCAAACTGAAAGCTGAAAAAATATTGGTAAGTTAAGTGACCCGAATTAGCATTTCAAACCTTTAACAAATCCATAATTAGCTAAATTTGATTCCAAAACAAAACCCCCTAGAAACGCCACACTCTACAAAAAGTCCTTCAAACATTTATGTAAAGAGAATTAAAATGACCACCATACTTCTCTGTTCTTCTTCAGTATACTCCTCTCACTCTCACTATACTCTACTGACGCCGCTTAAATAGCGCGTTGCGATAGAGCCCAAGTGCAGGCACGTCAAGTTGTAATATAGTCTCGGAAGTCCGAGTGTCGAACCACAGGGATAAGTGAAAAGGAATGGAATGGATTACGGATTAAGTGGTTTTCAGATTTTGTGTGAGTTGGATTTGTTGTGAAACAACGTAAATGTAAAACGGTTGCGAAAATTAATAAGAAAGCACTAAGGTAGGTGGAGATTAGTTACGATTTAAGAAACGGTGATCATTAGCTCATACTAAGATTACAACACAAGGATTCTCGAGAAATGGGGAATGTTGGTGTATCTCTCAATAGCAAAGGGTGCACGCTAGCGACTCATTCCCGAATTGAAGCTATATCAAGAGAGAGACAAACGGCATTCCACCAAAGACGAGGTTATCATTCCTACCTCTTAGCTACGGGTGTGAAGCAAGGCAACCCATTCCCGAAGAAGCTAATCCGAGATAGATATAACAAACTCATCATAAAAAAGATTTAACATTAAGCAAGTGTGGTAATCTCATGATTTAAAGAATGAAAATTATAAAGTGAATCCTAACACTGGAACGGAATGAAGTTTATGGGATAAATTCGTCAACTCATCGTTTATCACTTATGGTAGAAAATAAAGAGTCTAAGTATCACACAAAGTGTAAGAAGCACTCAATATATCAATAAATGAATCAAAGATAAGCTAAACAAATTTATAATCCATCTATGGAGTTTTTGAGAACTATTCATAAATTCTATGAAGAGGGAAAAAGCTCCATGGATGGGGGAAAAAGACTACAAGCTTTCTAGAACCATATAAATATTGTTGTATGTTCATTAACAACCAAGCACTAAATATACAAGGCATATAAGTCTTACTTTATTATGAATATACCTAGAAAGCTTGTAACAATGGAGGAAATGAAGAAGAAAAGGATTTACAACTATTTTTCAATCTTTAAACATGGATTGAGCCATAAATCACCGAATATTATATCGCAAACAACCTTCATAACCTTAGTAATAGACTACTCCATAATAGATGCAAGAACAAATATTATAGAAGAAGAAATCATTCTTACAAATTAAAAACTTACAAGAGAAATGAAGAACAACACCACAATGAGCTCTCCCCTCTCTCTAGAACTCTAAGTGTAAAAAAACTAGATATCTTAGCCAAGAAGCTAAGAGAAAATAATATATATTAAAAGGTTGCAAAATATCTAACTAAATATCTAAAATAGCTTGAACCACTAAAATAGCCCATTTTGGGTGTGAAATGGCCAAGTTGCAAGGGCCATGATCGATCATGGTTATGCCCATGATCGATCATGGAAGTGCTCTGCCAGAAAATTTTGCAACCATGATCGATCATGGCTTTGCCCATGATCGATCATGGGTCTGGAACTTGTTCACTTAGCACTTTGCAAGCCTCCGAGCTTACTCTTGATCACTTCATGCAATGCCATTGTACTCCAATCCTACAAACACATGGAATACTACAAAATACACACCAACTTGGGCCATGTTAGATACAAAACTCGCTAAGGCATTAATCTCGAGATAAGTGGATAATTAGGCAGAATTAAAGCAACAAATGCGTCAAGCGACTCCGGGAAGGAGTTTAAACATGACAATATTATGCGTTTATCATCTACCCAAAAAGCCACACGCCAAACAGGGCCTTGTATCTATGTAATGAAGCTCCTCTGTATTTGTTTCATTATACTATACTATGAATTTCAGACCTTTCTTTTTTACGTTAAAGAATTGGGGGGGGGGGGGGAATGATGGGTCAGTAAAAGGGTGTTTCCCAGGAGGGAATTTTTTGTTTGTGGCCGTTGGATAATCGTTAGAAGGGGGTTTTTACGGAAGAAACTATTCTGTTTTTCTCAAATTATAGCATAGCAACTAAATGAAGTATTTAATTCTTATATTATTTTTGAAGTGATTACCTAGCAACATGGAATAGGTTTTGGACTCTGGTCTTCTTCAACACAAGTATAACATTTGATCCAATGATTCATAGCCACATGGATGTATATAATATTAGCAAAAAGCAAGATAAGATGAGGCCATTAAATTAACTTTACGAATTGATGGTTAAGATACGTGGGTTGTTAATTAGTAGGATTCAACTAATTATATGCTGCCCAGTATTTAGGTGGATCCAACAAAACACTTGGAAAAAAAATAAATATATCTAACGTAACTACAATACGTATATATTAAAAAAAAAAAGGCCTCATTATATTATCATCAGAAAAAGTGTAGAGCAGCTCTGGAACTCTATCTGCTACCTTATTCAAGTAGTGGCTGACCCAATTCCCCCTTCAACTCAATTCAATTCATTCTACTTTCACTACTTGCTTGTGTAAATTAACCCACATCCAAACATTGCCATCTCCCCCCCCCCCCACTCCCTCACCCTCCCCCCCCTAGCAAAAAAATTAAGAAAAAAGAGTGATAGCCAAATTAATTAGATACTAAAAGATGATAATATGATTGACTTGATGATACCGGGCGAGGATTCAGTACCAGTTCTTATGTCTCTTGCTATAAAATACCTCTCGGATTGTCCTTCTGCACTCCAACAATTAACGGAATAAATAATTTGTAAAAATATTAAAGATAATATGCACAAAACAACTTGTTATATTGCAGATATTCACATCTTTTGATTCTTAGGAGGAGAATATGATGTTGAAGAGACAAAAGGATCAGCTTGGAGAGCTTTTGTGTTGGAGTGATTATTTGTCTTTAACATTCACACAAAATGTAAGTTCTTAAATGTTAATGCAATTAAAATCATGTATATCATTGATCATTCGAGTATGAATGGTTTATAGTTAATTTGTGTTTTACGCGTATGAACAGGTGATTACAGAGACGCTAAGGATGGGAAATATTATAAATGGGGTAATGAGAAAAGCCATGAAAGATATAAAGATTAAAGGGTATTTGATACCAAAGGGATGGTGTGTCTTCATGTATTTTAGATCAGTTCATCTTGATGAAATTAAATCAATATGACTCTGCTTATAAATTCAACCCATGGAGGTGGCAAGTAAGAAATAAGTTACAGGGGAAGGACATGAAGATCAGTTCATCTTGTAAATTTATTAAATTAATTTTTTTTATAAAGAATCAAAATTCGATTCAAATGAGCACTTAACATGTTTTATGTTTTGGCTTGGGAACTGAAAATTGGGACTTTTTGATTGACAGGGGAAGGACATGAGCAGCTGTAGTTTCACCCCATTTGGAGGTGGTCAAAGACTCTGCCTTGGCCTTGACTTGGCCAGGCTTGAAGCTTCTATCTTCCTCCACCACTTTGTCACTCAATTCAGGTAATTTTTGGAAGAAAAATAAAGTAAACATCCCACGCGCAAGCGCCCACACACGTGTATTAAATTCACTTGTGCAAAATGAAGTTTGATTTAAAAATTTAAATCAATCTATCTGTTATGCCTGACTTCATATTTTTTTTCTATTTGAAAGTATATTACCTTCTTTCTTTGGCACAATCTATGCACACAAAATATTTAGAGTACTGTAGATCCAAATTATGAGGAGAGTGACGATACTTTTCCAATGCCTAACTCAGAGATCAGTGAACATGTGACTACAATACGTATATATTAAAAAAAAAGGCCTCATTATATTATCATCAGGAAAAGTGTATAGCAGCTAATACAATATGGAACTCTATCTTCTACCTTATTCAAGTAGTGGCCGACCCACTATGTCGGTGGGTGATGCATATGCGTGCAAACTAATTATAGGGCATTAAGACTTACTGATGGAGGAGAATAAGGCATCTTCAACTATTAGCAAGTTGACGGAGGAGAGAGAGAGGGTGCGTAATCAACATATTGAAGGTAAAAAACCCCAAATCTGACGACAATGGAGATGGATTGAAAAGAGACAGGAAATAGAGAGACGAGCTTGGAATGTAAGCGATCGGGGTTTTGCTGTGACTGTGAGATTGGGGTTTTGCTGCGGCGAGGAAGGGGAGAAAGGAGTTGCGGCGACAGGGAGATGGGGGTTTTGCTACAAAGAGGATGGGGGTGAGAGAAACTTAGGGTTTTTGTTTTCTTAGTTTCAACGTGATTGTGTGAAAGATTTTTTAATTTTTTTTTATCTTTTTTTTAATTAAAATGTAAGCGGGCAAACTAAAAATTTTGGGCGCTCTTTTTTTTTGGGCTTAGTAACGGATTTTCTAATGGATCATTTGTTACAAATTTATATTTTTAACAAATAATTATTAAATAAGGGGTAAATTAATATCTGTCCATTCAGTAATGGAATTTTAACATCAATAACGGATGAAAAATGTTGCTGTGATATAACGGATTTAATATGTTATTAACCTCAAAATCTGTATGTTACAAATAACGCGAAATGGTGTGGTATAAGATTAAAAGATGTTGTTTATACAAAATAGGCTTGTAACATTACCCTGCATAGTTGCGGACTAGTTAAACAAGCGACAAAACCCATAAATTATAAACTACCAGCCAAAGTACAACATAAACATCACAGATACGAGTAACCAAGGTCAAAACATGCTTTCAAAACCAAGTATAGCATCGTAGGTATGCATACCATAGCGTCTTGTATAATCCATTATTTATAATCAAATTAAATCTAAATCAAACCATAACTCAAGAAAAATCACCCCAAAACCTCATGAACATGCAAATTTGGGTAAAAAAAACCCTAAGTTAAGCTTGATTTGGTGTGTACAAGCTGTAACAATTTGAAAAATAGTTTAAATACTAGTGTTCTTACCTTTCTAGGGTTAATCCCTTGAAGATTGAGTGATGGATTGAGTGATTACACCAAGAACCGAAAACCTAGTCGCCCTTTGAGCTCCAATGGGGGTATGAGATGAAGAAGATGATGAATAATGCAAAAATGGCCCCAAATCTTATATGGGGAAGAAGAACCCTCAAGAATCCCTCACTATTTATCTCTAGAACTCTCTTGAGATGTGTAGAAGCTTTATGCTAGAAAATGGTTGAGTTGGGTTAATAAAGTGTGGGAAAACGGGTCAAAAGTAGTCAAAGTACGCCTGCGCTGATAAGTAAGATCGATTCTTCTCCGGCTAAAAAGTGCACTGGTCTATTTTCTCAACAATTTTTGATGAGTAAGATCGATCTTATTACGGGCAAAAGTGCACTGTTGGTATTTCGGTCATAGTTTCCTGCTCGAAACTAAGATTGGGGTGATCTTTATGTCCACGGAAAGCTAATTAAAAGATATACAACTTCCTAAGAGGAAGTCCCCCAAAACTATGGTTAGATAATTCCCAGCACTCTGTGGAAGGTAGCAGCCTACCACGATGCTACCAAATGAACAGATTTAACGACCAGCTTATTACACATGCCGTTTTGACCCACAGGGTGTACGAATTGGCTTTTGGTTAAAACATAAAAATTGTATAATGGTATAAGACCTAAACATAAGCATAAACGAGGACTTTATTGGATAAGGGACGGAAAAATTACGGAGCTTCAAAGTTAGCTAAAATAAAGAAATCGCGTAGAGTGAAAACACGCGATTAATGTCTCAATTTCAATTCAAGCAACTTGAATCAAGAAACAATACCTCCCGTAAACTTAATAGACCAAATATGAGATGCTAGAAGTTTCAAATCACCTAAGATGGGCTCACAACAAAATTCCAAGCCTTAATGGATGTGAGGATCAAGCGCTTACCATTGCGCCAAAAGCTATAGCTGTTAGCGAAGGCGCAACTTTATTTTCTTATACATAACGCCCATTAAAGCGCTATGATATTAGATTACCTACACACCGGATATACCCTCGAACTCACCACGGAAAGGAGCGCAATTGTGGATTTAGCTCCAACAATCCCCCCCCCCAATGGCGCGCCCCAGGTATAGAACCCATTGTGAGGATCAAGCACTTACCGTTGCGCCAAAAGCTATAGCTGTTAGTGAAGGCGCAAATTTATTTCCTTATACGCAAGGCCCATTAGAGCGCCTGACATTCGATAATCTGCACACCGGATATACCCTCCAGATTCACCACGGAGAGGAGCGCAATTGTGGATTTACCTCCAACAATCCCCCCCCCCACAATGGCGCGCCCCAGGTATCGAACCCGTGACCTCCTCTAATACCAATTGTAGGTAGGAAAACAATCCTAGAGGGGGTGAATAGGGTTTTAAAAACTTAATGCGGAATTAAAACATTTTTAAAATATTTAAGCAAAGTAACTTAGCTAAGCAACAACAATATCAAGGAAATAATAAATTTCAAGTAATCAATTCTGAGACAACCAAATAAGCAATAAAAAGAGAGCTTGAGTTTAGAGAGATTAAACCAATTTGAAGTTCGAGACTTTTTGTCCTCATGGTTCGGTTTCCTAAACCATACGTCCGCGCTCGGTTAGTTCTCTGAGAATTTCCACTATTCAATCTTCTTCTGGTGAAGATCAAACCTCAATACAAATGTTGTTATGCACACAATACTCACAATGTAGTTATACACACTACACTTCTCACAATATATGATCTCTTGCTCTACAAAGAGACAAACTCTCTTTTGAAATGAAGAATGAATTATTTGTGGTGATACACACCAATACAATAACTCTCAAATGTATTTGAAGATTACAAATGAAGCTCACACTAGAGTTATCAAGATTGATAAAAAATATATAGCTCAAAAGATGAATGATTGATCAAAATGTGTTCTTGAATCTTTGTATATTTGAATATATGAATAATAGAGTATTAGAATGATTCAACGTTTGTTAAAACATGTCTATAACCTCATATATATAGCTTGAAAAATCATATTGCCGTTGGGGATGATTAAGAAAGGTTTTTGGTCAAAGGTATACATTTTCAAACTTTCCAACAACTAGTTTTGACAACAAATTCAAATTTGTTTTGATAATTTCTCCCAACTTGACCGTTGGATCATGCTCAAATTTTATTCAAAAGTGCCAGGAGATGTTGTCTAACTAATATAAAAGTTTCAAAATGATCGGAGTTCGGGAAGGCCTCCATCTTATCGTTAGATCAAAGCTATGCAAAAATTGAGCGAATTTTAAATGTAAAATAATTTTTTTTTTGCAATTTAACAATTTAGTTCCAAATACAATTATAATGATTTGTGAACCTCAAAGATATGTTTCTAAGATACATATTTTTATTAGAACTTAAAATATGATCATTTAAAATTAATATGAATTTATTTTGAAACTTGGTCTTTGTAAAATGATGTTTTTCAAATAAATTCAATTTCAAACTTGTTTGAATTAATCTTTAAAACATGCATGAATACATTTGAGCTATAGGGATTTGATCAATAAAGTAACTTTACAAAAATCTTAAGCACTCACTCAATTACTGAATTAACGAGTCTTCGAATGTTTTGATTTGTTTCTTCGGATTGATCTTCATTTAAAGTTTTTTCCTTGAAGCTTTTCATATAGTCTTTTGATCCTTTGTACTTCATGATTTGCATTGAGAGATTTGATCTTCTTTGTCTTGTCCAATGATCGAATAGTGAAAGATTGATCCTTATCATGTTTTTCTTGAATTTTTCAAGTAAATGAATTGTATACTTATATCAAGAAACATGTTAAATTACACATGATTGATTTATTGTTATTATCAAAATAAGATTAGGACCTTAGGTCAACAATCTCCCCCTTTTTGATGATGACAATAAATTAATGTGTGTTTACAATAACAAGCATAAATAGCATATAAATGTAAATAAATAATATGCCCCCCTCAATTTATGCAAAGATGACAATTAAAAATTCTTGCAAATATTTGAGGTAGTTTTAAAACCAAAATTAATATATATATATATATATATATATTTTAAATAAACCTTTCAACGGGATGAATGTAGAAAATCATTTAAAGTCAGTTTAAAGCATTTAAAATCTTACCACAACATTTAAAGTCAGTATAAAAAATCTTAGCATAGCAAAAAATCTTACCGCACACATTTTCTCCCCCTATGTCAACATCAAAACGGGATCTAGACCGTGCGAGGGCGGTGGATTCTAGATGCACGCGGAGGGCGCTGTATTTTTGACTTTTTAGGATGACAGTTTTTCGTTTTCAGGATTCTTTCAGTGCTAGATGCATCTTGTCCCCTTTTTCTTATTATCTCTCGAGAGATCCATTTTCTTCTTATAACTTTTATAGGGGGTACCCATGAGGAACGAAAAATAAATCACAAGTATGCCGAATACCTTCCGTTGTACAGGTTCTTCTTGTGCTGCTAGCACTTATAGACGCAAGAGATGTCAACCATAGTGTGAATATGCACAAATTCTTCTAGATGTGGTTAGCCGTCAAGATTATCGCACAATCTTCACTGTTTTCGGGGTAAAAAGTGTTGCAAATATTTTACAAAATATTCCTGAATATCAATATCTTGAGACCATCAATTCGTTTCTTTTTGAAGCTAAGGCGAGAGTCGAGAATCCCAGTAGAGGCTATACTGCGCTCATTGTTTCTCTTGAACAGAAGGTAGAAGAGTTGCAATCACGGGTGACAGCGTTAGAGGCCTTGCAATCACGGGTGACAGCGTTAAAAGCTCAATTAGGAGAGTCTTCCAACACTAACCCATGCTTTTCTTTTGCTCCTCCTAGAGGTTCTTCAGGGCTCCTATTGTTAGCAGAAAATGTTGCACCTGAAATTCTTCCGACTACCAGGAATCTTTCAGACCATAGTGCTTTTCTAACTAATGTGGGTTTGCTGGCATATCCGACTCTGTCAGATTACCAAGCTGCTTTGGAAGGTTATTCATCGCAATTTTCTCAAAGTGGTGTTGTTGCGGAGGTTACCGAGCCAATGAGTCTCGATTGGACAGCTCTATTAGATATGGAGCATAATTTTGTTGATTATTCTTCTTCTAGTCTCGATGGTATTTTGAATTTTGATGCTGATGATCTTCATATTCTTTTCCCTTCTTTTCTTTGAATGACAGATAATAATTTTTAGACTGTAAAATTATTGTTAGTTTACAATAATATGTAAAATGAAGATTTGTGTTATTTACCAAGTTGACAAGCATAACAAATTTTATCTTTAATAAATTTAGTTTTAGGCAATCCTTTAACTAATTCCTTTTTAAATAATTTGTGAATTAAATGCACATTAGCATGACCTAATCTTCTATGCCATAACCAAGAAACATCATTCAATACACATTTAACATCTTATTGAGACAAATCATCAAGTTCAAGAGTATATACGTTATTACATCTATAAGCAATAAACAAGATAGAATTATCAATAATATTTTTAATAATGCAACATTCGGATTTAAAAATAATTTCATAATCTTTATCATACAATTGATTAATACTAAGCAAGTTATGTTTTAAACCGTCAACAAGTAGAACATTATCAATATAAAAAGATTTCTTACAAACTTTACCTATACCAATAATTTTTACCTTTGGCGTTATCTCTAAATGTGACGTTGCTTCCTTGTTTAGGAGTGAGACTCAAGAAATTTCTCTTTTCTCCTGTCATGTGTTTTGAGCATCAACTATCCAATAACCATTTTATTTTGCTAGCTTTTGCTCTCATGCAAATCTACACCAAAATCTTAAGCAACTTTTCTTTTGGTACCCAAAATAAGTTGGGTCTTTTGGGGTTAGTGTACATACTGGTTCCTTTAGGAATCCAAGCAAGTTTGTTTTTAGCAAAATCATTTTCTTTGTAATAACAAGAATGTGCACTATGAGTGTTTCTTCTACAAAATGAACAAAGATTAGTGGGATTATGCGGTGTGTATGTTTTGAAGAAATTTTTGTAATAAAAGACACACCTTTGTATTCCCAATAGTTTGTCCAAGTTATTTTTTCCATTTGTGAACTTGGTTAGACTATTAGTTAAATCCTATACTTTTTCTTTCAAATCCTCATTTTCTAGTGCAAATAAGTTTGAAGTCTCCTTTTCTTTTCCCTTTTTCAAATAGTTGATTTCCTTTTTAAAATTAATGTTTTCCTTATCTAAAGTTTCACATTTAACAGAAATAATGAAATTTTCTTTCTTGAGACTTGCATATCTTTTTGAGAGAATTTCAAATTTAATATGTAATTTTTCAAACATGTTAAGTAATTCATCATACTCATTATGCACACTTTCATTATCATCAAAATTATCACTAAATGAGCTATAGTTAGAATTTACCTCATCTTCTTTTACCATAAGACAAAGGTTGGCCGTTTCTTCATCGCTAGAATCGGCATCCGATTCTCCTTCTTCTGAATCGCTCCATGCCCCTCTTTGTTGATTTGACCGATCATTGTTTCTTCTAGAGGATGATGGATATTTGTTATCCTTTCCTTGAGAATTTTTCTTCTTAGCTAGAAATTTCATAAATTTTCTAGATAGAAGCGCCATGTCTTCATCACCATCCATTGATACATCATTATCTTCATGTTGAATAGTTTTGAGAGCTAAAGTTTTCTTTGATTTTGTATCCGCTTCTTCTTCTCTTTGAAGTTCCTTCTCATGAGTTTTTAGAGATCCCAAAAGCTCATCAATGTTGAGTGTTTTGAGATTCTTTGCTTCTTGAATCGCCGTCACTTTCGGTCGCCACTTCTTTGAAAGAATCCTAAGAATTTTTCTTATCTTATCTTCGTTAGAATAAACCTTTCCAAGAAGATCCAAATCATTAGTATTAATCGAAAATCTACTATATATTGAAGTAAGAGATTCATTAGGCTCCATTTTAAATAGTTCATAATCATGAACAAGCATATTTATGTTATCGTCTTTAACTTGAGTGGTTCCTTTGTGTGTAACCTCAAGTTTATCCCAAATTTCTTTGGCCGTTTTGCAACTAGAAATTTTATTATATTCATCCATACTTAATACACAATTTAAAGCATTTAAGGCTTTAGCATTATATTGAATTTTCTTAATATCATTTTCATCATACTCGGACATTTTCTTAGGAACAATTTTTCCACTATCATCTCTTTTGGTAATTTCATAGGGTCCTTCAAGTACAACTCTCAATTGTTCAAAATCACTAGATTGTAAAAATATACTCATTCTACTTTTTCAATAGCTATAATTTTTATCATCAAATAGAGGTGGTCTATGGGTGGGGAGACCTTCGAAAAAATCGATTCCTTGATATATAGACATGATCGTAAACTCTAAGATTGTTAAATCAAAATAAGAGTACAGGCTCTGATACCAATTGTGAGGATTAAGCACTTACCATTGCGCCAAAAGTTATAGCTGTTAGCGAACGAGCAACTTTATTTCCTTATACGCAAGGCCCATTAGAGCGCCATGGCATTCGATAATCTGCACACCGGATATACCCTCCAGATTCACCACGGAGAGGAGCGCAATTGTGGATTTACCTCCAACAACGGAGATTAAGCCTCAACCGGGCTTAATGGAAGGATTAACTCGGAAGTGGAATGCTGGGTGTTATAATCTCCCCTCCTTGAACAATTTCATCCTCGAAATTCCTCGGGCTTAAAGAACACTTGATTTCAATTTCTCACTTAGTCTCCCCTCCTTAAAAGAGGAACCATGGCCACAAACGAAACAAAACTCACTACGATAATCAAAATGAGAGAAAACATAGAACAATTCAAAGATTTAAAACTTAAATCGATTCGACATGGGGGGTAATTTGAAAATAACCTCATATAGAATTTGGTTATGACACCAGTCACATCAGATAACCTACGGATACTAAGCTTAATTGGAGTTTAGAGATGACAACTCAAGTTATCAGTGTTTGAGAATGAAACTCGAACCTCAACCTCCTAATTGGAGTGCGGATCAAGCCTTAATCTTACACAATGGAAGGACCTTGAGCAAAGAATTTGAATGAGAAAGTAATAATGGGGAAACAAAGAGGTACTAAATATTTTACTAGGCTTTTTATTTGTTGGATAAACATAACTCACGTGACTGGCCTAATCCATTCCAAACACAAAAGGATCTTACTAACGAACCTGTTTCCCCCAAAGGAACTTGTCTAAAGCATACAAGTCACCAAGCTAGAAGTGAAATTGAGAAATTCTATACTATATAGAATATCAAACTCTTTAAGGACCACACACTTGAACTTTAAAACACGCAGCTATTGCGTAACTATGTTCGAATCACATTCGGTCTATCCGAAAAACAATGTCTCATATACTTAAGCGATAATTATCTATCGAACACAAGGAATGGAGTTTCTCTTCTTAAACTCTTATACACTTGAATATACACTAGTGTAACACCCCTAGCCTTATTTTGCTTTTAAAACTCTCGTCGTATTTCGTGTAGTTGATAACTTGTATTCCGGCTAGCGTTATTATGGTGTAATGTACCTACTTGTAGTTTCAAGACTTGGGCATGTTGTTATAGTGTAATTAATTTTGAATAATCAATCGTTTCATCATTCGGGTGGTCCGAATTGAAAACGAGATCTTAAACGCATGTTTTGATTCTACGCGATTTACTAAATTTTGGCCAATTTTGAGTGGTCATAACTTCCTCATCCGATGTACGAATGACTCCCCGTTTGTGGTCAAATCTTCCTCTCATTGACCTCTACAAGTTTCGTGTTTGGCCCGAGTCAAGATTCGGACGTTTCGAGGCTCATTCTGGGCTTTTAAGGTGAAAAATTGTTGCAGGAGTCACCATGATCGATCATGGGGGACCATGATCGATCATGGGTACATTAGAGCACTTCATGATCGATCATGGGGGGACCATGATCGATCATGGTAAGCCTGTAAGTCGTAATTGACCATTTTTGACCCGAAAACTCACCCTTTTAACCCCATTTCTCCCACAACTTCGACATTACCATTCCAAGGGAGAGTGAGGGTCTTGAGAGCAACCCAAGGGAGGGTTCTTTGGAGCTTGGAAGGCATCCAATCCATTGAGCCACGCTTTGGCTTCCGAATCATCTTCTTCTCCTTCATCTTCAATTTTCCGCACCTCCATTAAAGCTTGGCGAAGCTTTAGGGTTTCAATTTCTTGGGGAGAAGACACTGCCACACCATCATTTTCGAAATTAGAGCTTCATAGAGGTGGGAATCTAGTATCAAAACTATTTTTCTAACTTGTTATGGTTTGATTCTCACTATACCATCTATTAGCTCAAAAACCCTAAGTTATCTACACATGCTTTGGGTGTGTGATGAGATTATGATGTAGTGTTTAAATTAATGATTCTAGTAGCCTATATGTTGATTAAATAGCATGATTCAACTATGATTTCTTATCAAATACTTGCCTTTCACTGAAACCCAACTTGGACAAGATTGTATAATGATGATTCTTGCTACGTATATTTATATAAACTGATAATGGCCCAAGTGGTTGGATTTCTTCATAAAATACATATTAAACGAGTTGTTCTACTTACTGAGATGGTTTATACTACAAATCTCATGTTGAAAACATTACGGGTTTTTGTGGGATGATTCGTTTGCCTAAAGGCTTATTGATAGCGCTAGTCCATGATAGGTCCCAGGTTCGTCTCTAACGATTGAGACTTAAGTTGGGACAGAGAGCCCCTGGGTGCAAGACCCGAAACCGTGCACGGAAAAGAACGGGAGGCCATGCTGTCGCGTGGTTGAAAGGCCACGAAATGCAGACCTGGTTGTACGCTTGGATAGACGCGGTTATCGTTGAGACTTGGGATTCATGAGTTCTGGGGTGAAACTCATATCAGTTGTATTACAAGGTTGTTGATATAAGCTAATTGCATACATATATGTATATATATGAGGAGTAAAGAAGGCCTTGCTACTTTTTCTAAATTCAATTTATTATATGATTCCCACTGAGTTAGTTTGACTCACTCCTACTATTTTCTATATAGGTACTTCTACAGGTTCATCGGGAAAGGGGAGAAGGAAGGACGACGCTTCTTAGACTACCTCATTTCCTACTTCGTAGTTAACTGAGGGTCCTTCGAGTGGAAGGACCATTGATCTTAAAATTTTGTCTACACTAGTGATGTGATATGTAATATGTATGTTTCCTCTATGACTGATATGTAAATTAAGGATTGTAGACTTATGTTTTGGAACCTCATTAGAGGCCTGTAACATATACTTTGTAAGATATGGTTTTGGTGTGAATTTCAGTTTCATCTATATAATCACTGCTTATTGTTCTTTGTTCATTTTATTTTGGATCGCCGTCAAGTACGGCTCCGTGATTAACCAGGTCCCGGAGGGTAAATCCTCTTAACGGGATTTGGGGCGTCACAAGTTGGTATCAGAGTCATAGGTTTTTTTTCCTTTCGCCGAGAGTGGGGCAGAATAGGAAATTCGGTTTCGCGTTGATTCTATCCATTCTAATTATTAAGATTGGGAGAAACACAAGGATCCAGATTTTGTTTCTAGCGTAGTAGCAGAGGGACTAATGGGTTATATTATAGTCAGCCGCCGCGCAACGGATGACTATACTATAAATCATTAGTATACTGCCACTAACTAGAATCGAAACAAGATAGTCAATTGGGTTCTACCTAGAAGGTTTATTTCTTATTCCTCGAATGTTCACTTCGTCTTTCAATTCCATGTTATCCTGTGATACTTGTGGTACTAAACATATTTTGCTCTTCTTATAGAATGGGACCGAAGAAAGGAAGTAAGAGGCCGGCTTATCAACATGACAATCCGGGTGAGGAGGAACCCATTGAGAATCAGGATACCGAGGGTGATTCTAATCAAGATTTGGCTGCCCGGTTGGAAACTATGATGAGTGGGTTTCTCAACAAACTCACCGGTGTCCTTAAGAACAATCATCGTACCACTAGGGGTGTCGGTCCTAGCCACACCCGAGCTCCTAGGAACACTACCAATGATGGTGAAGATGTGGTGAATGTTGAGCATGACCCTCAAGGAGGGGAGGGCGATGAGGTTTATTACCTTAAGGAATTTAATCGTTTACAGCCACCAAAGTTTGACGGGTCACCTGGACCTGAAGCTGCTGAAGGATGGCTTTACCATATCCACTCCCAACTCAGAATATTGAATGCCCTTAAGCAAATGTGGGTTGTATTCGCTTCTTTAAAGCTTGAAGGTAGTGCACTGCGATGGTGGAGGTCCATTGGTGGACTTAATGTGATTGCTGGTTGGGTTGAGTTTGATAGAGCCTTTCGTGATAAGTACGTGTCTGATGCATACTGTAGAGCAAAGCGAGATGAGTTCTACAACTTGATTCATGGGAGAATGTCGGTTGAAGAGTATCGTCTTAAGTTCAAGCATGTATGTGATGGGGATTTCTGATCAGCAAAAGCAAGAGAGATTCCTTAATGGCCTTAGAGTTTGATGGTGTCAAAATCTAGAAATAGATAATTAACCAATCAATAAGCGAATATCGGTGAATAAAAAATAAATGCGGCGCAATGATGAACACGTGACTTTTTTTTTAAGGTAGGTTCCCCCGGTAGCGCTTATGCTATTCCAGTGGTACGTCCTCCTTTCGTGTGTGCTTTCTTTGTATTAGCTCAAAGGCGATCAATTTGGATGATAATACAAGCTACCAACGTCTCTCTCTATAATTTCCTTAATTCTATTTATAAGTATAGAATTAGGATTACAAATATTTCAACAGAATAAATATTAAACTGTGTAAGAGAGAGAGTGTATAAGGGTTGTTGGTATTTTTTGGAGTATGAAAATAGAGAGTATAAGACCCTTCTATTTTTTGGAGTATGAAAATAGAGAGTATATGACCCTTCTATTTTTTAACAAAATATATAGGAGAGAAAGTATATATTTTTGGTGAGGAGAATTGTGTGTTTTTGTTGTGTTAAGATGAGAAGAATTATGTTTTTTGGTGTCTTTTGAATGAATGAATGAAGGGGGTATTTATAGGTAAAATTTAGAATGGTAAAAATGTAAATTTGATGAAGATGAGGGGCAAAAAGGTAATTTTACAAAGGTGAGTGGAGATGAGTGGAATTTGAGTGGTAGTTAATGGAGGTGAGTGGAATTTGAGTGGAGTTGAGTGGGATTTTAGTGGAGGTAAAAATGAGATTTTACCGGGGGTAAAAATGGAATTTCACCGGAGGTAAAAAATGTTGAATTACATTTGTAGGCCAATGGTAAAATTAATATTTAACCCTATCAATTGCCCCCTATCCTTATCATTTAGTTCGGATGAGCTGATTGGTGAGGATATCCTTCAACCCGGGAGCTAGTAGTGGTTCTGAGCTCTTATGTTCATGATGTCTTAGGCTCGAATCCTTCGTAGGCGAACAAGGTCGACAATTCAATGCCTGTGTTAGGTCTTTTGTCTTTATTATAAATCTTTTTCGAAGCTGAGGCGTGAGAGCGGGCACTTGTCGAGAAAGATAATCATGGGGAGACCTCGAATAACCGATGTGTAGGATTTTGTTAACCTTTGATCGTAAGTTTATGGAGCTCAGAACATTAACGTGTAAAGCTAGCTAGACTTTGATCATTAGTCTTAGAGTTTCAGAACATCATTTTGTAAGGCTGGCTAGACGTTGATCTCGAGTCTTAGTTCAAGGACGTTAGATCTCGGATGCTAGTCATTGAGCTCAAAACATCAATGTGTAGAGCTTTTAGAGCTTCAGAACATCATTGTGTAAGGCTGGCTAGACGTTGATCTCGAGTCGTAATCCAAGGATGCTAGATCTCGGATGCTAGTCGTTGAGCTCGAAACATCAATGTGTAGAACTTGTTAGACATTTGATACAAGTCGTAGAGTTTGGAGTATTAATATGTAAAGCTGACCAGACTTTGATCATAAATAATTTGAATCTACTCGGGCCTTTTCCAACACATATATATTTTCTTTTCTTTTTTCTTTTTTTTTCTTTTCCTTTTTTTTCTTTTTTCTTTTCTTTTCTCTTTTGTTTTTTGTTTTTTCTTTTGTTTTTTGTTTTTTGTTTTTTCTTTTCTTTTTTTTTCTTTTCTTTTCGGCCCCTTTCGGCGGATCTTTCGGCCGAAAGCCTGTCGGAGGCTCCTTCTCTCTCTTCATCTCCCTTTCACTCTTCATCTCCCTCTCCCTTCTTCGTCTTCCTCTCCCTTCTTCCTCTTCATCTCACTCTCCTTCTTCCACTCCCTTCTTCCTCTTCATCTCACTCTCCTTCTTCCACTCCCTTCTTCCTCTTCATCTCACTCTCCTTCTTCGTCTTCCTCTCCTTCGAGACCCAACCCATCATCACCATCCATTTTGTAATAAGTTTTTCTTACAAAAGTAAACCAAAATAATGTCAAACACTCAATTTTTTTCAGGTCGTCCATGTGTGGCTTGTGCTCATAGCCACAAGAGATGTCCTCTATCTTGTGATTATGCTAGAATTTTTCCAAACGTGATTGATCGTGAGGACTATCACACAATCTTTACTGTTTTCGGGGTGAGGAATGTTGCATCTTTTTTGCAACTTGTCCCCGAAGATCGACTTCACGAGGCTCTTAATTCGTATCTTCTTGAAGCCACGGCGAGGATTGAGAATCCCGTTAGAGGCTGTACTGCTCTCCTTGCTTCTTTTGAACAGAAGGTGGAAGAGTTGCAAGCACGGGTGACGGCATTAGAGGCTCGATTAGGAGGGGGGTCTTCCTGTGTTAACCCGTTATGCTCCTTTGCTCCTCTTGGAGGTTCTTCGAGGTTCCCTTCGTCGGCAGGAAATAACGTGCCAAATGTTATTCCGACTGTCGTGAATCTTTCGGAACCTATTCCCGGAGGTTTTTTAAGGCTCCTTATGTCGGAAGAGGGTGTACAGAATATTCTTTCGACTACCACGAATCTTATAGAAAATGGGGCTTTTCTGACTGAAGTGAATTTGTCGTCATTTCAGAATCCGTCCTATAACCAGGCTACCTTGGACTCCGTTTACCAGGCTGCCTCGGAAGGTTTTTTATCGCAATCTTCACTAGATGATTTTGTTGCAGATTTTGCTGAAACAACGGGCCCTGACTGGACAGCTTCAGGGAATTTTCGCCATGATTTTTTTGATTCTTCTTCTTCTGATTTAAATACTATTTTGAATTTTGATGCTGATGATCTTCAGATTCTTCAGTCTTTTCTGAGTGACTAGATAATGTGTATCTCTAGTGAGGATTTTGTAAAAATGTTCTGGAGTTGTTCCACTTGTGATTGTTTAAAGCATGCTCCTTATATGTTGATAGCAATTTTTCGAAATCCTTGGTTTCCTAAAAGGAAAATTTGTTCTTTTTGCTAAGTTTTGAGTAGAGTCTTGCTCCCTTTTAACTTAGGCAAATTGCTAAGTTTTGAGTAGAGTCTTGCTCCCTTCTAACTTAGGCAAATTGCTAAGTTTTGAGTAGAGTCTTGCTCCCTTCTAACTTATGCAAATTCTGACAATTTTCTCATTTATTACCAGGGTTTCTTAAAATCTTGGTCTTTGACCAGTGGTGCAGCAGTAGATGATCATTCTCAGCCAAGTCTCTTTGGGTTGAGGTGGTCCTGCTGTTGTTTGATAGACTTCAAAATTGCATTCGGCTTTGTGAAAGTTTGATATCCGCCGAAAATTTCTTTAATTTCTTTCTTGTGGTTTGTCGGATGAACTTGATAAAAATTACATTCGATTGTAATTTTTCTTGAAAGCTCATCAATTTTTCCTACAATAAAGATTATTGATCGTAAGAAAATGATACAACTTTAAATATATTAAAACAAAGATAAAAAATCATATATGAGTTATCAAAAAATAACTTATCTTTTTTTTGGATTTTATCCCCTTGGGTAACCGGATTTTTGAATGATTACGAGCCCGTAAATATTGAGCTAGCATAAGCCTGCCGGATTTTTGCATTTTTTGTCGCAGCAACTTTGTATCCCCGTTTTGGACACCGAGATGGCCAAATTTGAAAAATGATTGAATTGGAAAGTTGTAGATCTTGAAATTTTCTTCAAAATGGACTCTAGAATCATATGATTTGGAGTTTTGAGCACAAAGTTATGCACCTAATAATATTGAGTTACCGTATGCCCGCGGGATTTCGTTCCATAAAGTTTGTATCAAAGTTTTGAACCTCGAGATGAACGAATTTGAGAAAAGCTTGAACCGTAAAGTTGTAGCTATTGAAATTTTCTTCAAAATGGACTCCAGAATCACATAATTTGGAGTTCGGAGCACAAAGTTATGCCCCCGAGAATATTGAGTTACGTAAACCCGCGGGATTCCGAGTTTTTCACCGAAAATTCACTTGTGATTTCTAAAGAACGAGAGCTTTAGAAAGCATATCGTTCCCACAGACGGCGCCAACTGATGGTGTCAAAATCTAGAAATAGATAATTAACCAATTAATAAGCGAATATCGGTGAATAAAAAATAAATGCGGCGCAATGATGAACGCGTGACTTTTTTTTTAAGGTAGGTTCCCCCGGTAGCGCTTATGCTATTCCAGTGGTACGTCCTCCTTTCGTGTGTGCTTGCTTTGTATTAGCTCAAAGGCGATCAATTTGGATGATAATACAAGCTACCAACGTCTCTCTCTATAGTTTCCTTAATTCTATTTATAAGTATAGAATTAGGATTACAAATATTTCAACAGAATAAATATTAAACTGTGTAAGAGAGAGAATGTATAAGGGTTGTTGGTATTTTTTGGAGTATGAAAATAGAGAGTATAAGACCATTCTATTTTTTGGAGTATGAAAATAGAGAGTATATGACCCTTCTATTTTTTAACAAAATATATAGGAGAGAAAGTATATATTTTTGGTGAGGAGAATTGTGTGTTTTTGTTGTGTAAAGATGAGAAGAATTATGTTTTTTGGTGTCTTTTGAATGAATGAATGAAGGGGGTATTTATAGGTAAAATTTAGAATGGTAAAAATGTAAATTTGATGAAGATGAGGGGCAAAAAGGTAATTTTACAAAGGTGAGTGGATGTAAGTGGAATTTGAGTGGAGTTGAGTGGGATTTTAGTGGAGGTAAAAATTAGATTTTACTGGGGGTAAAAATGGAATTTTACCGGAGGTAAAAAATGTTGAATTACATTTGTAGGCCAATGGTAAAATTAATATTTAACCCCATCAGAGTTCAATATCGCCGTATAATGGGTTTCACTGAATTTCCCAATTACAAAGCTTGTGTTGAAGCGGCTCTTAAGCTCGATAGCCAATTTGAACAAACCGCCCATCTTATGGGACCAGCGATCAAGAGAAGAGGAAATGATTGGAGGGGCCCTTGGGATAGGAACAAGAAAACTCGTTCTAGTTCAGAATCTTCTGGAGGAAACAACACTAGTAGTGGAGGCAGTAGTGGGCCATGTTCCGGGTGTTTTATATGTGGCAGTCATGATCATTATCGCAAAGATTGCCCAAACCGTGATCGAAGAGAAGAGATGAGCCAGAATAGTGTACGTAGCCGAGGTGGAAGCAGTGGAAGAGGCCAGTCAGATAGGTTTGGAAGCCGTTCATCTCAGTCATCATACCAGGATCGAACTCCGAACCAGGGACAGTATCAAGGGAACTACCTATCTCAGCAGCAACAATCTACCTATCGTCCAAATCAGCCTCAGGGCCAGGGAAGCCAAGGGGGTCGAGTCTTCAATTTGACTTCGGTGGCAAACCTAGAGGACCATACTGTGATGGAAGGTAATGTCGTTCTTTTTAACACTGGTGTTAAAGTTTTATTCGATACGGGTGCATCTCACTCCTTCATATCTATTGCATGTGCTATAAGTTTGGGTTTGAAACCAAAGAAGTTAGAAGTACCCATTAGTATTGGCATGCCTACAGGAGTTAGTGTTTGTTTAACCCATTATTGCTCAGTAATTCTCTCCCTCCACTCCGACTGTCATATGGAGGATAGATTTCTTCTAATTGACATGAGTCCTTATGATTTAATCCTTGGGATGGATTGGTTAACGAAGTACCAAGCCACAATAGATTGTCATGCTAAGAAAGTCATCGTCTCTCATCCATGGGGTGAAAAAGTTGTCTTTTATGGAGAGAAATACAATCTATATCCGGTAACTTATGCTCTCAAGAAGGAACAACGAGATTATATAGGGTGGTTAGCAAGCATAGTGAGTACCGAAATCACGCCGCTGACTCCTCAAGATGTCCCGATGTTAGTAAGTTCTTGGATGTGTTTCCTGATGACTTGCCTGGATTGCCCCCGCACCGAGAGATCGAATTCAGTATTGATTTAGTACCGGGAGCCACACCCATTTCTATTGCACCTTACCGTTTGGCTCCAGCAGAGCTAGGTGAGCTAAAGGCTGAACTAAATGATCTTTTATCCAAAGGGTTCATTCGACATAGCTCGTCCCCATGGGGAGCACCAGTCTTGTTTGCCAAGAAGGCGGATGGATCGCTCCGCCTTTGTATTGATTATCGTCAACTCAACCGGATTACTATAAAAAATAAGTACCCTCTTCCGCGTATAGATGATCTATTCGACCAACTTCGAGGCACTTATTTCTTCTCTAAGATTGATTTGCGATCGGGTTATCATCAACTGCGTGTCCGTGAGACGGATATCCCCAAAACAGCCTTTCGTACCCGCTATGGGCACTTTGAATTCCTGGTCATGCCTTTTGGGCTAACCAATGCACCGGCCGCATTCATGGACCTTATGAATCGCATTTTTCGACCTTTCTTAGATCAGTTTGTGGTGGTTTTTGTTGATGATATCCTTATTTATTCTCGTTCCGAGGTCGAGCATAAGAAACATCTTCGTATTGCTCTTCAGCTGCTTAGAAATCACCAGCTCTATACAAAGTTCTCCAAATGTGATTTTTGGAGGGATGAGGTTTACGTTGTTTCGCGAGGAGGTATCTCTGTGGATCCCGTTAAAGTGGAGGCCGTCTTGAATTAGAATCGTCCCACCAATGTGTCAGAAATTCGTAGCTTTCTTGGGCTGGCTGGTTATTACCGGTGATTTGTCAAAAATTTCTCACGCATAGCCGTTCCACTTACACGCCTTACGCAAAAGGGTGTACCCTTTGTATGGGATGCTAGTTGCGAAGAATCCTTTAATGAGTTGAAGTACCGCTTGACCACTGCTCCAATTCTTGCCTTGCCAGAAAGAGGCTTAAGATATGTTATCTACTGTGATGCATCCCGGTTGGGATTGGGTTGTGTTCTCATGCAACTTGAACATGTAATTGCATATGCGTCTCGTCAGTTGAAGACTCACGAGAAGAATTATCCAACTCATGATCTTGAACTTGCTGCCGTTGTTTTTGCATTGAAGATATGGCGCCACTACCTCTATGGAGAACGATTTGAGGTATTCTCTGATCACAAAAGCCTTAAGTATATCTTTACACAGAAGGATCTCAGCCTAAGACAACGCCGTTGCGTTGAATACTTAGAGGACTATGATTTCACTCTTTAATATCATCCAGGTAAAGCCAACGTTGTAGCTGATGCACTTAGTAGCAAATCACAAGGTTCCATTTTTGCCTTGAGGTGTCGCGAGTGGAGACTACTTGAGGAACTCCATCGATACAATCTGGTGGTTCGTCATAGGAAAAACATAGCCTTCTTGTCTAATCTTGTAGCTACTCCGGTTCTGAATAACCAAGTAATTGCGTGTCAAGAAAGTGATGGAGATTTGGTAGGCTGTCGGAATAAAATTCTTATTGGTGAGCAAGTAGAAAATGTCACCCTGGGTGAGGATGGAGGCCTTCGGTATAAAGGGAGATTAATAGTGCCACATTCTAACAATGAACTAAAACAAACAATCTTAGCCGAAGCACATAATTCCCAGTTTACCATTCATCCAGGTAGTACCAAGATGTACCGAGATTTGAAACGCACTTATTGGTGGCAGGGTATGAAACGTGACGTAGCAACCTTTGTTTCACATTGCTTGTCGTGCCAACGTATCAAAATTGAACACCAAAAACCCAGAGGACAACTTCAGCCTCTTCCTATTCTCGAGTGGAAGTGGGAAAACATTACTATGGACTTCCTCATGGGATTACCGAGAACACAAAAGAAGCATGATGCAGTATGGGTAATTGTTGACCGACTCACTAAATCATCCCATTTCCTACCGATTCGTGAAACTGATTCTTTAGAAAAGCTAGCAAAACTCTATGTCTACGAAATTGTTAGGCTCCGTGGAGTACCATTGTCAATTGTTTCTGATCGTGACCCTCGTTTTACATCCCAATTTTGGGAAGCTCTCCAGCAAGCCATGGGCACGAGATTGACTTTTAGTTCAGCATTCCATCCTCAAACCGATGGGCAGTCAGAGAGGACAATCCAAATTCTTGAGGATATGCTTAGAGCATATGTTTTAGACTTCCGGGGTAATTGGGATGACTACCTCCCTCTAGCCGAATTCGCCTACAATAATAGCTTTCAAACCAGTATTGGTATGGCCCCTTATGAGGCCTTGTATAGCAGACCCTGTAGATCGCCAGTGTGTTGGGTCGAAGTCGGGGAAGCTTCATTACTTGGACCGCAATTAGTTCAAGAAACCACTGAGAAGATCAAGATGATCAAACAACGGTTGATAACGGCGCAAAGTCGTCATAAAAGTTACGCTGATAGGAGGCGTCGACCTCTTGAGTTTGAAGTGGGTGACTACGTCTTTCTTAAAGTCAAGCCTCGTCATAGCGTGGTGCACTTTGGAAACAAGGGGAAGTTGGCTTCGAGGTATATTGGACCATTTGAAGTAACTCGGCGTGTAGGAGCAGTCTCTTATCGTTTAGCTTTGCCCCCTTCATTACAACGTGTTCACAATGTATTCCATGTATCGATGCTTCGTAAATATGTACCGGATCCCTCTCATATTGTCCCGACTGAAGAACTTGAAATCAATGAGAATGTATCTTATGAGACATGTCCAATCGCTGTGGTCAATCAAAAAGAACAAGTCCTTCGTAATAGAATAATTCCTTTGCTGAAAGTCATCTGGCGACATCATGGCGTGGAAGAAGCCACGTGGGAGCTCGAGTCGGAAATTCAGGCAAAATACCCACATTTATTCAATTAAGGTACCCTCTAACCTTACTTACCCTAATTTCGAGGACGAAATTTCCTAAGGAGGGGAGGTTGTAACACCCCTAGCCTTATTTTGCTTTTAAAACTCTCGTCGTATTTCGTGTAGTTGATAACTTGTATTCCGGCTAGCGTTATTATGGTGTAATGTACCTACTTGTAGTTTTAAGCCTTGGGCATGTTTTTATAGTGTAATTAAGTTTGAATAATCAATCGTTTCATCATTCGGGTGGTCCGAATTGAAAACGAGATCTTAAACGCGTGTTTTAATTCTACGCGATTTACTAAATTTTGGCCAATTTTGAGCGGTCATAACTTCCTCATCCGATGTCTGAATGACTTCCCGTTTGCGGACAAATCTTCCTCTCATTGCGCTCTACAAGTTTCGTGTTTGGTCCGAGTCAAGATTAGGACGTTTCGAGGCTCATTCTGGGCTTTTAAGGTGAAAAATTGTTGCAGCAGTCACCATGATCGATCATGATCATGGGGACCATGACGATCATGGGCATTAGAGCACTCCAGAACACTCATGATCGATCATGGGGGGACCATGATCGATCATGGTAAGCCTGTAAGTCGTAATTGACCGTTTTTTACCCGAAAACTCACCCTTTTAACCCCATTTCTCCCACACCTTCGACATAACCATTCCAAGGGAGAGTGAGGGTCTTGAGAGCAACCCAAGGGAGGGTTCTTTGGAGATTGGAAGGCATCCAATCCATTGAGCCACGCTTTGGCTTCCGAATCATCTTCTTCTCCTTCATCTTCAATTTTTCGCACCTCCATTAAAGCTTGGCGAAGCTTTAGGGTTTCAATTTCTTGGGGAGAAGACACCGCCACACCATCATTTTCGAAATTAGAGGTTCATAGAGGTGGGAATCTAGTATCAAAACTATTTTTCTAACTTGTTATGGTTTGATTCTCACTATACCATCTATTAGCTCAAAAACCCTAAGTTATCTACACATGCTTTGGGTGTGTGATGAGATTATGATGTAGTGTTTAAATTATTGATTCTAGTAGCCTATATGTTGATTAAATAGCATGATTCAACTATGATTTCTTATCAAATACTTGCCTTTCACTGAAACCCAACTTGGACAAGATTGTATACTGATGATTCTTGCTACGTATATTTATATAAACTGATAATGGCCCAAGTGGTTGGATTTCTTCATAAAATACTTATTAAACGAGTTATTCTACTTACTGAGATGGTTTATACTACAAATCTCATGTTGAAAACATTACGGGTTTTTGTGGGATGATTCGTTTGCCTAAAGGCTTATTGATAGCGCTAGTCCATGATAGGTCCCAGGTTCGTCTCTAACGATTGAGACTTAAGTTGGGACAGAGAGCCCCTGGGTGTAAGACCCGAAACCGTGCACGGAAAAGAACGGGAGGCCATGCTGCCGCGTGGTTGAAAGGCCACGAAATGCAGACCTGGTTGTACGCTTGGATAGACGCGGTTATCGTTGGGACTTGGGATTCATGAGTTCTGGGGTGAAACTCATATCAGTTGTATTACAAGGTTGTTGATATAAGCTAATTGCATACATATATGTATATATATGAGGAGTAAAGAAGGCCTTGCTACTTTTTCTAAATTTAATTTATCATATGATTCCCACTGAGTCAGTTTGACTCACTCCTACTATTTTCTATATAGGTACTTCTACAGGTTCGTCGGGAAAGGGTAAGAGGAAGGACGATGCATCTTAGACTGCCTCATTTCCTACTTCATAGTTAACTGAGGGTCCTTCGAGTGGAAGGACCATTGATCTTAAAATTTTGTTTACACTTGTGATGTGATATATAATATGTATATTTCCTCTATGACTGATATGTAAATTAAGGACTGTAGACTTATGTTTTGGAACCTCATTAGAGGCCTGTAACATATACTTGTATGATATGGTTATGGTGTGAATTTCAGTTTCATGGATATAATCATTGCTTATTGTTCTATGTTTATTTTATTTTGGATCGCCGTCGAGTACGGCTCCGTGATTAACCAGGTCCCGGAGGGTAAATCCTCCTAACGGGATTTGGGGCGTCACATCAGTAGTAGGAGAACACGAGCATACTGGCGCACCTCCTGCCTAGTCAGCTGCCCTCTTGTAGCAACCAACCTAGCTCTCTCCGTCGCTAAGCGGGTGATCAAAACAGCCCGGGGGATCGTGTCACCAGAACTCTTTCGCTCCGGGAACCACCCCAAAGTACCAACTATACCCTCAGAGGAGAGGCGTAAGGGAACGTCGATCTGAATGGGGACCCTCCCGAAGGTATCCAAGTCAAAGAGAAAAGATCTAGGGGAGTCATCGTCATTTCTCCCCAGCTCCAATGGAATGTGTGTGTTGTGTCCCACCAGTGAGTCGCAAGGACCGACACCCGAACAACCGCTCTTGATACTCACTTCGGTCAGGCATAAAAAAAGCTGCCAAAGGGAGTCGCAAATAGCAACTCCTGTACGGGAGCCGGTGCCTGTCGCCACTCAGAAGATATGATGTTGGGGGAACCCCAACCTCGGCCAACCCACTGCAGACGAGAACATATATATGTATATATGAGTAATATAGGGTTTATGAGGGTAAATTATGTAGTTTTCAAAACCTGAGGGTAATTTGGTGTAATTATGAGAGTCATAGGGTTTATTAAGGTAAAATATGTAATTTTCAAAACCTGAGGATACTTTAGTGTAGTTATAAGATTTATAGGGTTTATAATGGTAAATTTTTAAGGGTACTACAATAAAGTATGTGTTCTCTAGATCGGATATTATTATCAGGCAGTGCTAATATAAAGATTGTTAAACATGCAGGAAACGACAAAGATAATATGTTTAAAGAACATTTATAAATACACAAAAGGAAGGATCTCGAGAAGGCATACTAGAGACCGTCGACAGATCTCATGCCAGACAAGCTCCATCAAGAGCGAAAGGACGTCCGGGACTAGAGCAGCCTGGGTGACGTCTCGGTAAATTACGGCTCAACCGCGATCCACACCGTCCTTGCCATACCAGTCAAGGTCAGCTCAGTCTTCATGGTAAGGGCTGCAATGGAGAACTCCCAGGGCATCGATAAAGGCGACCTCCTCCTGATCGCCCTCTGGTTGGTCTAGCTGCGCAGGGTCCATATAGATATAGGAAATGATAGGGGAGAGTCAAAAAGTTTAGAAAAGCAACAGAGCTTTCATGCTAGAAAGTTAGAGAGAGAAAGAGAAAGGAGAGAATGAGCTCAGCAAAGGGTTTATATACTAGACACGTTTGTTGCGCAACAAATGGGTATTCACCGAAGTTTCGCGCGACACTTTGCCCATTCCCTTGTTTTTTGACCTTTGTCTCATTTTTTCTCCTACAGGGATGTTTCGGAAAATGGTTTTTCGGGACATTTGAATGAATACCGCACATTCAAGATGAATATCAAAAGCAAAAATTTCCAAGTTGTTTCTCCAAAGAAAGCACGAGAACAAAATCTATCTGTTTAGGAATCTCCGCTTTCCTTAAAAAGGCGAAAACCATCAAAAAGAGAAATGATAAAAGATCAGAGTAAAACGTGAATAGAAAAAATTGAAAGAGTAGAAAAGAGAAAAATCCCGTAGGAACGCCCAGAGTGAGCAAGAGAAATAGAAATGAATAGAGTAACAAGGAGAGCCACACCAAAAGTGACAGTTAGGCCAAACTGGCTTAGGGCTTCATTTTGGGTGAGCCACACCAAAACATAGAAGGTCAGGAAAAGTCTTCCCCAAAACGAGGGAGAAATAAGGACATAAAAAAACAAAAAATAATGTGGGCCCACAAAACGCCTCAGAAAGGCCAATATTAAAAGATAGCAGAGATTACCTTCAAGCAAATTTTCTTTTCAGCACAAGAAAGGATAAACAACTTAGAAACAAGCAAGAAAGGGAATCATCATATTTCACAAAAAGATATAAAGGCCTAGAGAACCATTTTCTTCTGAAGAGCACCTGGTTTGGGAGATAAAATGGCAGACAAAGTGAAAATTTTCCTAAAGAATTGGAAATTGGAGTATGAACCCCCGATAAGTTCCCTTCACCTATATAAAATTCCCTCTCTCACTCTAGAAGTCGAAGGGAGGTACCCGTTTTTCATCAAAAGAGGACTAAACAAAGCCCTCTTCGGATGCAGTGTGAGTCCTTCTTACAGGAACAAACGCCAAAGCCCTCACTAGAGGCAAAACCTTCACAAGCCCTCCTAGAGGAAGTTTTCATTCTTTTATAGGTACAGGTCCTCCCAGAGAGGCAAGTGGAGCAGTGGCAGTCCTACCACTTGAGGCAAGAAGATCAAGTCCTCCCAGAGAGGCAAGTGGAGCAATGGTAGTCCTCCCACCTGAGGCGAGAAGATCAAGTCCTCCCAAAGAGGCAAGTGGAGCAAATGGTAGTCCTCCCACCTGAAGCAAGAAGATCAAGTCCTCCCAGAGAGGCAAATGGAGCAATAGTAGTCCACCCGCCTGAGGCCACAAGATTAAGTCCTCCCAGAGAGGCAAGTGGAGCAATGGTAGTCCTCCCATCTGAGGTGAGAAGATCAAGTCCTCCCAGAGAGGCAAGTAGAGCAATGGCAGTCCTCTCACTTGAGGCGAGAAGATCAAGTCCTCCCAGAGAGGCAAGTGGAGCAATGGTAGTCCTCCTATCTAAGGCAAGTGGAGCAAATAAAGTCCTCGAAAGAGGCAATGAGGTAACAAAAGCCCTCTTCGGAGGTACTCACAAACACTCATGCATATACACACTCTCTTAGAGTCCTTGCGGGAATCATGGACTTTAATCGCTTCTAGTAGCTTCAAATTCTTGCCAGCAAGAAGCTTAAGTTGAGAGGGTTTGTAGACACCCAATCCGTGATTCCGCAAGAACCCTAACGACTATCGAAAAAGCATAGTTCTTGGAGGCCAGGCCCCACCCGAGCACCCAAAACTTCCCGAAGGAGTTTATTGGCCAAACAAACCTATTTTTAAGTAGGATTATCATACGACAAACTAGTATGTCGTGCGACAATCTCTCTTATATTGCGCGACAAGTTCTCCGAACACAGACCAACCACTTTTTGACAAATCAATATGTTAGAAGGGTCACTTTAGCCGTTTGTCGTGCAACATTGTCCTAAATGTCAGCGACACTTTCCTTTTTTAGAGAATTGTCGCGCGACAATCTCTTCCCAGCACTATAAAATAGGCCGACACCCCCAAGGGTTCAAGAGAGGATTTTTGGGATCTGAGAATTCTATCATTCAATCTGATTTTCTAGTCTTTTATCAAATATATTATACGATCATTTTATTTCTAAAGAATTATCGAATATATTCTTGACACTCGGCGTGTCTCACTTCTAGAATCGAATTCTCGAAAATATCAAAAAAAAAAAAAAGATTATTATCGCTGGAGATCTCTCTACCGTATTATATTTTCTCTCTTATTATTATTTTCGTCGGGAAGGTAAAGAAAGTTTATTCTAGTATTTAAAAATAAAATACTTATGTGCTTGTTTTATTTTTGTTTTTCTGTCCACATTTTATTTGAATAACTTATTGTCAAGATATAAATAGTCTATTGTTTTCAAAACAAAAGCCCTAATAAAATCATTTGCAAAACCAGAAAAGTAAGAACATTATCATCCAGATAAAATTAGGTTTTCAAAGCCCGGATTAATAAAACTTACTTAGGAATTAAATTCAGACCTATCCCATCTTTCCTATAGATTACGATATTTCTGATAAAACTCTCCTCAAAGAGTTCGAATTCCATATAGAATTACTTTCGATAAACGATCTGAACTTTTTCAAAGTAATCGATATAAGAAAAACCGACACTATTATCTGTTAAAATAATATCGGCATCTCTCTTTCAAAACATAAGCTTTATCACTTGTATTACAATTTCAAAACCAAAACAATTGGATCACGAAATACAAAGGCTTTCATCCCTTTTTCCCGTTTTCCAAATTTAGGGTTTTTATTCTTGAAGTGGTATACTGTCAGTAAAAATATTCAAGTTTTTTAACATAGAATAAACATATAAGACCACTAAAGACCGAAAAGGGCGGAACAGGTGCTTAACACCTTCCCAATCCGTAACATAGTTCCCGAACCCTATATAATCATGGTTTCGTAGACAAACCTGTAAAGAAAGGCTTATTTGTAGCCTTTCGTCTCACATAACAATTTTTTATGTTTTCTCGTAAAACGTATTGGCGACTCTGAATGAACTCTCTTGCATCTAAAAATAAGATAGACAGACACCTTATATGAATTATCAACCCATAAGAAGCAAATGGAACAAAGGAATCCTTTACAATGCTTCAGACTCCCAAACCACGGGATCGAGACACGGGAGTCGTGTAATACCCCAAACTTAAAATTATTTTAAATTGAATTATATTAGCTTATTTATACTCATTTGAGTGATCGTTTGATGATTCGGGTGGTCCGAATCAATTTTGGTTGGTAAATAGGAAGTTTAGTCCTTTGCGATTCATTCTAGCAAACTTTGAGTTATCGTAATTTCTTCGTTACTTATCCAAATAAGATTTCGTCAGCAATGGTGTCTAGTATTTATACCATTCTACAACTTTCATGTTTTGGCCGAAGTCCAATTCATACTCCTCGTGGGTCAAAACAGGGCGCAAAATAAGTCCATCACTAAATTATGGTCATTCGATAGCGCTTTGGCTGAGCGCTGTCTTCGGTGAATTTTTGGAACAAATATATCTAGAATTTGAGAAAACTTTCGCTTAAAAAGTTGTAGAGCTTTGAAATACCTTTCCGTGGACATAAAGAACGCCTCAATCGGAGTTCCGAACGAAAAGTTATGGTCAAAACAAAAATAGTGTTCCAGAGCCCAAAAATTAAAGCGCGAACCGGTATGGTGTTTTTGGCATACCGATCCGGCACCAAAATTTTGGGAAAATTGACCCCTGCGGACGGGTATTGGGAATTTTGCATACTGGTCCGCCAGTTAACTATTCCACAGACTTAAGCATGTTTTTAAGCCATTTTTACACCTTTTTCACCCCAACTTCGACCCACACACTTCCATACTCCTCTAGAGAGTTCTAGAGGACTCTAGAGAGAGAAAGAGAAAGATTTATTCGCATTTCTTATTCCTGATCAAAGAATCAAAACTTCAAATCAATCAAGCATCATTCTTCTTCACTATTCATCATCTTCTACCTTGGTTTTCTTCTAGGAAAGCTCAAGTATGAGCTTTGGCTACGCGAGTTGGGGTCTATGCATCATTGATTAGGTGTTTTTCTTATTTTAAGGACATGGTGATGCGAGATCTCGAGTATTTCACCGAACGGGATTTCGGTTTATATCCTTCTTCCTTCTCTTGGTCTACAAACTTAAGGTAGGGGTTATATGTTTTCCAAATTTGATGATATGATTTTATTTATCTAAAGATGAGTGATTTTATACATATATGTTCGATATGAAGCACATACCTCTTGTTATTGATTATACAAGAATGATTTTATACATGTATGTTCATATGTTGGTCATATCATTGGATATAAATAAGTTGTGCATGATTGAGCTATGATTTTACGATATGAAGCAATATATGCCATCTAAGCTCCATAATTACATGTTATTGATTCATACGGATTTTCCTTGCATGTATATATGTTGGTTTCACAAGAAAATGATTAGTAAAGGGGTTTCGTATACACCAAAGAACATGGACGTAAATTGGTTAGAGTTTATATGGCATATGTGGTTTCTATTGTATTTATGATTCATGAGTTGAAATAAGATATGCCACTTGAACTTGATATCTATGTAACATAGACTTGTAAGTGATGTTCCTTGGACATATACATTTGGTTGAATCCAAGTGGATTTGTAAATGGATTATGTATGCGCTAAGGAACATGGATACATGATGAATGAAGTTTAAGTGGCATGGGTTGTTTCTAGTTTACAATTAGAGCATGGATTACACGTTATGCATAATTATTGTGTCAACCCGGCATCTGGATGATCTCATGGCAAGCTCAGAGCATTCTTATGGCATATGGTGCGGAAATTGTCTCTTTGGAAAATTATATCTCTTCTCCATGATATGGATGGCTATATATGCTCTTGTGGCATTCTGAAACAAGTGATTATGTATCTTCGGGAGTTCTTCATTCGTATGTGGATATATTCTCGACTGTGTTATATGGTGGGATGATGCCCACAATTATTTGTATCTGTTTGGCCTCCATCGGTGAAGGGGAATGATTATGGTTAGTGCTTGCCGGGATGGGGAAAATAGGCAGGGCTTGGTGTCCTTGGGTAGAAAAGCCCTAAACCTCCAGGGGGTCCTTTAGTCATCGGCTGTCTAGAGCCCGCAGTGAATAGTCCGAAAATCTAGACAACGGCAAGGCACTAGTGAGTCATCGGCTGTCTAGAGCCCACGGTGAATAGTCCGGAGATCTAGACAATTGTTGAGATAATTGGTATGATAATAAACGGTTGATGTGATATTGCGGACTGTGGTCCAATTATTGATTATCTGTTGGTATTCACCTGAGACGGAGAGGCCATATTCTGGTTATATGTGATCCTATGTTATGATCTCGGTGGGGGCATCCGAGCCCATGTTATGATCTTGATACTCACTCTCTTGGGGGCGGTCAAGCCCACTGGTATTAATATTATTATGACTATGATTCGGCTCAAGTTCGGCAGTTCTCTTGGTGAGATAATGAGACGGTGTCATCATTATCATTATTCTCTTAGAAAGGTGGTCCATATTCTGTTCTGGTGATTCAACGTAACGGTTGACACAAGGGGAGGTAACCTGCATATGGATGAGCACGCATCATCATGAATTAGTTATATTTTATAATATGTTACAAATAACATTTAGATTATATGATGAAAAGGTTTACTTGGTTTACAATAATATGTGGAGGAATGTTTTCAAAACCTTTCCCTACTACTTTCCCCCCTACTGAGCTGCGAGCTCACCCCGTGTTTTATTTACAATTACAGGTACACAAGGGGTGAACGATGGTTCCGGGATTACGGGTTCGGGATCGAAATAGAAGGCTCTGATACATATTCATTTTTGTTGTTTATATGTTATCTAGGGAAGCCACGGCTAGCCCGGAATGTTGTATATAATTTTTGAACTTGCTTAGTTGGTTTTGTAAAACAGTTTCATGCACACGTGTGTTCATATACAGTAATATCATCTTATATCTTGTTGAATGTTGAATGACACATGACATTTATTGTTTGGATTTTCTTCATATATACCCATTTTAGTTCATCTAAGATGGGTTAGTAGCATTCCAGGTCTTAATTACGGGTGTTATCATGTAGATTAAGGCAGAGGTGTTACAAGTCGTATTTGCGGATTCTCACAAGACCGGATTGGACAGACTTGTTTTTAAATTCTTAAAAAAAATGTAATCATATTTTTTTATCTTATTTTGATTTGGGAAAAATAAGGTTTTAACAAATTAAACTCAAGGTTATATGTGAAAATAATTCAACCATGTCTGTTGGAGATATTCATAAAAATGACATACTGGGATGACCAATAATGTACAAACAAATAAATTATGTCCTTAAATGTTACTCAACAATTTTTATTAATTTTTTTACATAATTCTATAGTCATGATGTTACTTATTTAATTGGTCTTAATTAGTATATTTTAAATATTAAATTTTGAAATTTTTATTTTAAGTAGAAACAATGATTGGTGTGTGGGAGCTTATTGTGTGTATATTATTGCTGTTAAATGTTACGCTATAATTTTTTTTATTTTATTTTTTACATAATTCTATTGTCCAGATGGATCTTGTTTAATTAATCTTGATTAGTAGATTTAAAATATTAAATTCATAAATTTTGTAGTCATTGATGGATCTTGTTTAATTGATCTTGATTAAAGATTTAAATATTAAATTATTATTAAATTTCTTGATTAGTATATTTTAAATATTAAATAATTTTTTTTTAATTTAAGATGAATCTTGTTTAACTGATCTTGATTAGTATATTTAAATATTAAATTTTGATTTTTTATTTTAGGTTATGACATTTTTAATGTAAAAAAAAACTTATTAGTGTGTGAGAGTATACTTTGTGTATATTATTAGTGTTAAATGTTACACAATAATTTTTATTTTTTTTACATAATTCGATAGTCATGATGGATCTTGTTTAATTGATCTTGATTAGTATATTTTAAATATTAAATTTTTTATTTTAAGTTACGGCTTTTTTAATATAGAAAAAATTATTGGTGTGTGAGAATTTATTGTGAGTAATGTGTATATTATTGGTGTGAGTGTTTTAACTTTGATGCGATATCTTGATGTGTGTATAAAACTCATCCAAGGGTGTAAATTTAATGCACACCGTAACATTTATATTTTTAACCATTAGATTTTTATACTTTTTGAAAATAAATTTGGTCAAACTTGATATTTTATAATATAGATTAGGGTATACCCGTGTCATCCGGCACGGTTTATTAAATAATAACTAATAATAAAAGAAAAAAGATAATGTGTGAGAAATCTAAATCGATAAACTTAGGTTCAATATATTTTCATGTTAGAAAAACTAAAAGTAGATAAGATTGGGCCAACTTGTTTTTAATTTTTACATAATTTTTTAATCATTTTTTTTATTTTATTTTGATCTCGGCAAAATATGTTTTTACCAAATTAAACTCAAAGCCACATGTGAAAATAATTCAATCACGTCTATTGGAGATACTCATAAAAACGACATACTGAGATAATCAATAATGTACGAACACATAAAGTAAGTTCTTAAATGTTACTCAATAATTTTTATTAATTTTTTTACATAATTCAATAGTCATAATAGATCTCGTTTAATTGATCTTAATTTGTATATTTTAAATATTAAATTTTGAAATTTTTACTTTAACTTATGACTTTTAATGTAGAAACAATGATTGGTGTGTGAGAGTTTATTGTGTGTATATTATTGGTGTTAAATGTTATTCAATAATTTTTTTTAATTTTTTTTTACATAATTCTATTGTCTTGATGGATCTTGTTTAATTAATCGTGATTAGTAGATTTAAATATTAAATTCATCATTCTATAGTCATAATAGATCTTGTTTAATTGATCTTTATTAGTAGATTTAAATATTATTTTTTTATTAAATTTCTTGTTTAGTGTATATTTAAATTAGATATATTTATTAAATTTCTTGATTAGTAGAGTTTAAATATTAAATTTTGAATTTTTTTAATTTAAGTTATGGCATTTTTAATGTAAAAATAATAAAATAATAGTTTGTGAGAGTTTTACTTTGTCTATATTATAGTGTTAAATGTTACTCCATAATTTTTTATTTTTTTTACATAATTATATAGTCATGAAAGATCTTGTTTAATTGATCTTGATTAGTATATTTATAAATATTAATTTTTTACTAAATTTTATTTTTTTATTTTTAGTTATGGCATTTTTAATATAGAAAAAATTATTGGTGTGTGAGAATTTATTGATTTTATATTATTGGTGTGAGTGTTTTAACTTGGATGTGACATCTTGATGTGTGTATAAAACTCATCCAATGGTATAGAGTTAATGCACACCATAACATGTATATTTTTAACAATTAGTTTTTTATACTTTTTGAAAATAATTTTATCAAACTTGATGTTTTATAATATAGACTGAGATATACCTGTGCCATCCGGCACGGTATATCAAATAAGAACTAATAATAAGATAAAAAAGAGTAATGCGGGGCAAATCTAAATCGATAAGCTTATGTTCAATATATCTTCATGCTATAAAAACTAAAAGTAGACCTGATTAAACCGATTTGTTTTTAATTTTTAAAGAATTTTTTAATCATATTTTTTGATCTTATGTTGATCTCGGTAAAATAAGTTTTTAACAAATTAAACTCAGGCCATATGTGAAAATAATTCAATCACGTCTGTTGGAGATAGTCATAAAAACGATATACTGAGATATATGACCAATAATGTACGAACACATAAAGTACGTGCTTAAATGTTATTCAATAATTTTTATTATTTTTTTTATATAATTTTATAGTCATGACGGATTTCGTTTAATTGATCTTAATAAGTATATTTTAAATATTATATTTTAAAATTTTTATTTTAAGTTACGAGTTTTAATGTAGAAACAATTATTGGTATATGAGAGTTTATTGTATTTATATTATTAGTGTTAAATGTTACTCAATAATTTATTGTGTCATGAGGGCTCCAGCCTAGTAAATAAAAAATAAAGGAGAGAAAAGACATGCTAGACATTTATAAAAATCAAATAAAATAAATAAGATTATATACTAGATTCAGCCGACTAACACCACTTTCTCTCGGTTTTTGACAAGATCCCCACTTAGTTAATACCACCCAGTCCTCTCTCTTTCTGGGACCCACCATCCAAAAAACAGAACTCTCAATTCCTCTACAAATTCAACAAGTAGTGGTTTGTTTGGGTATAAAAATAAATTTTGGATTAATTTTATTACTATATTTAACAAATTAAAATAATCATTTGTTTTTTTACACTTGGGGGCAAATAACTTTTTTGGGATGGAGATAAATACTTGCAACTTTAAAACAAACATAACTAAATATTAATATAATAATAAAAATGATCAAACTTTTGGAAACAACCGCCTCACTCGGTCACTCCCTATTAAATAAATCCACCTTCAAAACAATTTATAGAAAAAAGAAAATAGAAGAAAACCAAGTCTTGTTGGTGTTGACTAATGTCACCTCACCACCTCATATATTTATTTAATAATTGCATTCAAGAACCAAAAAGGTCTAAGTGAAAAATAAGCTAAAAGATGGGAGAAATTTATGTGCAATGCAAAAAGAAAAGGAAGTTGATATTAAATTATTAATGCCGTGTGTGTATAAGCTCATTTTTTTTACTTATATATATATGCTTCTTTGAAACTTAATTTGTATTATAGGGTACTGTTTAATATAATTGGGAGAAGAGGGTTGTTCTAAAAAACATGGTCATAGTGATGGCAATTTTGAAGTAAAAAACAGCAAACAAGCTCACGATTTTATAGTTCATTAAGCTAAAATCGCAACAATATGTGGTGATTTTAAGTTAAAAAATGCTATCTACACGAGCGATTTTATGTACACCAAAATTTAAAGCCCTCACTCCCATTCGCGCATTCAAACTTAAAAAAAAAAAAAGAAGCCTTCGCTTCCATCTTCTCTGTTGTCAACGTCGTTCACTCCGCCAGGTACTAACATCCCTGCTTCTTTATTGATGTTGCCCTAAATCTATGGCAAAAAAATAAAATAAAAAATGTAAGACCTAAATGTATTAAACACACTGAACTTAATTGCTTGAATAGAATAATGATGAGATGTTTTTATTTAGCCCTAAATCTAAGCAAACAAAAATATAAGACCTAAATGTATTAAACACACAGTTGATTACTGCAGCTTGAATAGAATGATGGTCGGAAGTTTAGATTTACCACTAAGTGATAAACGCTTAATATTGTCATTCATACGCTCATTTTCGGAGTTGTTTGACACGTTTATTTCTCTAAAACTACTCGGGTTGTCAACTTATTTCGCGATTAGTCTCGTAGCACTTTTGTATTTAACAATGCTTGAAAATGCACATTTTGTGTTTATTTTGGTGTCTTTAGATTTCAAGAAATATTGTATTTAATACAATAGTGGAATTTTCCATGGACAAAAGGAATGCAAGAAAGTGGAAGTCTCCATGTGATTAAAGAGCATTCAAGAAAGTGGAAGTCTCCATGTCCATGTGATTAAAGAAAGAAAGTGAAATTGTCCATGTGATTAAAGAGCATCTAAGATAGTGGAATTCTCCACTAAAAATAAAAAAAGCATTGTTTATTTTTGGTATCCAACGCAACTCTCCTATTTATAGTCTTCATTGTTGCTTTGGAGAGGGGATCTTAGTCTTATTTTTATTTCTCATTTCTCAATTTATAGAGAGCTTGTAATATTTTTTTCTAAAGCGAGAAATGGAGTTCACTTTTATAATTCTTGTCTCTACATTTATTATGGAGTAAATTTCTTTGCTAAGGCTAAAAGATGAAATTTGTAATTCATTAATTATGTAAGTTCAATTCTCATTACATTGTTAGTATTGTTAAATACTTTTTGAACCCTTCATCTTCTCCATTTTTTCAACCATTCATAAGCTAGTAAGATAATTTTCATATGATGATTTGATTTTGTATGCCTTGTATACATAGATCTCAAGCATTAATGGAGAGATGATACACTTGTGTATTTCTTACTAGCCTATGTCCATTCTTTCTTTGAATGAGATACTTTTTATTGCCAAGCATGATTAGTTTTTAAATATTCATGGAAACACCATAAATTTGAGATTTTAATCTTTTAATACTTTAATGATATGTTGAGTGCTTTCTACACTTTATGTGATTTTAAGACTCATCATCTTCTTAGTTAAAGTGTTGCCAAAGATGATCTTTTAAATTTATGTCATAAACAACTTTATTAATCATTTTAAAGATTCAATTTATATTTATCAAATAAGTCTATATAGGACGGTTTGACCTCCACCTAGACCTCCCAATCTTAGACAAATGAAATGTTATGATTTATCGAGCTAAACTCCTTGTAGTTGGTCATTTTCATAATCAAGTCATTTGCCTAGGGGAAACTAACAATGAGTTCTTAAATGCCTAGTTTAAATTTATGCCTTTTCTTTTTGTGTATTTTAAGATTGAATCTTGGTTGATATTATATGGGAATGGGTTGCACTTGCTTCACACCCTTTGTCACAAGATAAAAATGAGAGATACACTTGTGTTGATATTTGCTTACATGCTTTCTTTATATGGCATTTATATGGGAATGGGTTGCTTTTGCTTCACACCCTTTTGCTTAGAAATGAGTAAAATATTCAACACTTAGGAATTGCATTGAGAACTTTGAATGAGGTTGATTTTACTTAACTTTGCAAAACAAATGAATTCTATAATGCCTTAGCATTTTCTCATCTATTATTACATCATTGTAATTTTTATTGCAAAACTTTAAAATCAATCATTAAAATCAACCAATTAAATTCTCTTCACAAAACCTTGAACTTGTAATCACCACATCGTCTTTCCGACTATCCTTGTGGTTCGACACTTAGACTTACCAAGTATTATAACTTGACAACCTGCACTTTGGTACCTAAGCAAGAAAGTATTTTCGGCGCGTCACTAAGTCTTCTATAGAAACAAAAATATAAGCCCTAAATCTATGTTTTGCTTTGGTTATTTTGTGATATTTTGCTATGAACATCATTTAATGAATTCACACCATATTTTTTGTTTTTCACTGGTTGGTTCCACATCACATTAAATGCAAAATGGATCTAGGTTCGCAAAACGAAATCTGTGAATAATCACAATAATTTTGTGATTGTCAAGACTCAAACTCAAGATAAGGGTGAACTTAGAGCTGGGCGAGAAGAATTCCAGCTATTAAAATAAAAAAAGACATGTTAGACATTTACCAAAAAAATGGGATTATATACTAGGTCCAGCCTAGTCCATTCTCACACAATGCCCGCCCCAACTCAGTCGACTAATGCCATTTTCTCTCTCCCGATTTTTGACAGAACCCCAGTTAGTCAATACCACCCGGTCCCTCTCTCTCTTTCTAAGACCCACCATCCAAAAGGCAAAACTCTAAGGCCTCGTTTGGTTCATGGAAGGGAAATCAATTCCCTTAACTTTCCCATGGAAGTGGGAAACTAAATTTCCTATCAAGATTTCTTTCTTGTGTTTGATAAAGCATGGAAAGTATTTAGGTAAGGCTATTATTTTCCAAATTTTTTGTAATAAATGGTTGGAAATCACATGGGAAAATTAATCACATTTGTTTTGAGAGAAATGGTTTTACCACCTACTTTCCCCTCAGGAAAGTATTTCCAAAATGAATCCCATTTGTGTTTTTCCGAGTACTAAAATCCGTGAATCAAACGAGGCCCAAGTTCCTCAATCTATTGAACAAGTAGTCGTGTATTTGTGTTTAAAAACACTTTGGGTTAATTTTATTACTCTATTTAACAAATTAAAATTATCACTTTCTTTTTTCACACGTGGGGGTGAATTTTTTTAATTTTTTTTGGGATGGGGATGAATACTTGCAACTTTAAAATGAACATAACTAAATATTAATATAATAGTAGAAATTATCAAATTTTTAAAAACAAACGCGGCACTTCCTACTATCTAAATCTACCTTCGAAACAATTTATAGAAAAAAAAATAAAGAAAACCAAGTCTCGTTCGTTGATGTTGACTAAACTCACCTCACCACCTCAGATATTTATTTAATAATTTCATTTAATAACCAAAAAAGTCTTAGGGGAAAAAAATGCTAAAAAAAGGGGACAGCAGCACGTGCATGTATAAAAAAGAAAAGAAAGAGAAGGACAACATAAGGTCTCTTTTTTTTTTTAAATCACTTCACTCACTCCATAAATTTCATCATCGATTTTTTTCTTATAACTTTTTTCTTTTCAAATCTAGTTGTTCTCTCTTTTTCTCTTGAACTTGTTTCGTTGTTGGTTAAAAAAAAAATTTCACCATGTATTATTGACAAAAATATATTAAGTTCGTTTTTTAAAAAGAATAAATAAGAGTCTTTTATTTGATCGATGCACACACCACGTCAAAACAAAGTTCTACCATGGAAGAAGGTTTATCGGTTCCTAGAAATCGAGTAGTATTTATTATACTCAGCTAAAAAGAATCGAGTAAAGCACACGTTTCTCGCTTCCAAGGAACCGAGTGGAATCGGAAAAATAACACGAAACTTAATTCAGTTCTTTAGAATCTAGTAGCACGTGTTTTACTCGATTTCTTTGTCTCGAGTACGACGAATACTACTCGGTTCCTATAAATCGAGTAAACAAAATTTTTTTACTAGACATTTATGCGCATATATATATATAAAGGCATGGTTCCGAGTTATATGCGTTACCCGTGGGCCTCGATCGAGTTCTTGAGCCGGCCGACAAAAAAATGATGGTACCGATTTTTAATGTGCTTATGCGCGGCTTCTCTTTAAAAGTGGTTCGTCATTCAAAAACCTAAAAAATTCTTTGTTTGAACTATTTGAATTCTACATGCTGTGTTAGTATTACAAATCGTATATTTATTTTTATTATTGAAAATATAGATAATTTTAATTTTTTTCTGACGCCCTACAACCTATAACTATATATATTTCGAATTGGTCAATTAAAATTGATTTAATTTTATTCTGTGTTATTAAGTATTTTACCGCTTTTTTTTTTGGTTAATAAAAATAAAAAAGATACTTACAAGAAGATTTGAACTATGATTTTTTGAACTTTTCACTTCGAAAAAATACAAGTTTATAATTAACCACTAAAATAATAATTATTTATGTTAAAGTTTTTTTTCATAGTTTATATATGCAAAGGCGCACACGCTTCGACTGTGTAAGGTAATCTAGTGGCTTTTAAAATTCAGATTCTTCTTCGTTTTGAATTCTCTCTTTATCTTGAGTGAATTAGTCCTATTGTTAAACTTGTGGATACAGATTCCAAAATGGCTATAAACCTGATTTCGAAGGAAGTCGCTATGGAACATTGGTCATGTGATTGAAGAATGCAAAAAGATTATATATGAAATTTTTTAGTTGACTTCAAGAAAACATATGATTTGTTAATTTACAAATGCACAATATTATGCGTATTTTCTTGTTTAGAATAATCTACTTATATATTAAGTGATAATGATTTTTGAATCCTAAATTATTCCAAGAAAATAAATTGCACAGTTAATAATTTTTGTTTTAAAGGATGCAATACTAGAAGATATTGATAATAGTTGCACTCGGGCAAAACTTTGAGGCAAATACTTGAAATAATATCTCCTTAGGACCAAATCTACTAAAAAAATGTTGCTTATAAAAGTATCTAATCCTAATTTTTTCGTTGAATATAAGGGACCATCTTTATTGTACCATTACTGAATTTAAAGTGAGGAATGGGAGCAAATGAAAGTTCAAATTATAGTACACATATACGGTCATAAATTAAACTAAAGTACAATAATTTTTTTCGGCTGATCATGCAGTTACATTACACCAGTCGGTAGATTGGGTAACGTATGCAATATATTACGTCGCTCTATATTTACTTAGACGATGTATAAAAGTATACGTCGCTTGAATTATTCTTAGACGACATAAGTTTTTCATTCGTCGCCTAAAATAACTTATGCGACCTAGGTATCTTATTGGTCGTCTAAGAATAATTTAGGCGACGTGATAAATAACCTACGTCGCCTAAAATCAATTGAGCATGAACATTATATATAAGTGGTGGTCCACCAGGAATGACCTTAGGCGACATAAGTATGTATATACTTACGTCGCCTAAGAGCTTTTCAACATCAAATAGCCGCAACTCCTCCATTTTCGGGATCTGAAGGTTCTAGTGTGATTTTTGGGCGATTTTGGCGATTTGAAGCTGTAAATCAAGAACATTCCCCTCGTTAAAGGTTTTTTTTTTATCTTTAGATAGTTTATCTCTTATCAATATTAATTTTTAAGTAATTTGTGTGTTTATATATATGTTGAGATTTGTGTAGAAAATTTATATTTGTTGTTGAATATATGATTTTGTTGTTAGTTGTTACCCCTATTTGATCTGTTGGTTAGTATTTTTAATAGTGGATACAAATATTTTAGTATAAATTTTTAGATTTCAAGATTTGAGAATATATATTAATTGTTTAAAATATGTTGAGATTTGTGTAAAAAATGTATATTTTTTGTTGAATATATATGGTCTTGCTGTTAGTTGTTTCCCCTATTTGATCTCTTAGTTCGTATTATTAATAGTGGATGCTAATATTTTAGTATAGATTTGTAGATTTTTATATTTGAAAATATATGTTTATTGTTGAAAATATATATTTATTATTTAAAATATATATTTATTGTTTAAAATATTTATGTTATACGGCAGTGAAAATGGATAAATATTGGATGAAATGCTCAAGAGGTTCAACACAATTCATTGTAGGGGTAATGAATTTCTGCACGTTTGTACGAGAGAATGGCAACAGTGCGACGGGATTATATCCGCGTTCTTGCAAACGGTGTTACAACATGGGCACACGGCTCAGCTTGGATGACATATACGCCCAGTTGACAAGTAATGGTATAATGCCATTGTATACCTTATGGTACTTACACGGTGAAGTGCGAGAAAAACAACAGTACATGGCTTCTTCGAGTAACAGTGTCGATTATTGTAGCAACCCAACTGTGGCGTTCATGCAAGATACTTTTCCATTCTATGAATCGTACGATCCCCCTGCTGTTGACACTGTATCTCAGGCAGATTCAGTTCTCAAAGAAAATATGATATTATATCAACGTATATTAGACGAAGCAATGACTCCGCTATACGAGGGTTGTAAAGTGACTGCGCTGTGCTCTATGCTTAGAGTGTTGCAGTTGAAGCAGGGTTACAATATGACGGACACGGCCTTCAACAAGTGGGTTGCGAAAATGAATTATCTGTTACCCGACGAAAACAAATACCTGGACTCATACATAGATGCAAAGAAGACCTTGAAGAAGATTGGCATGGGTTATGAGGTGATCCACGCTTGTTACTACGGTTGCTTTTTGTTTTACAAAGAGGTTGCACATTTAGATCAATGTCCCGTTTGCGGTGAATCGAGATGGGAAGAAGATAATACAAGCGGTGGTAAGCGGATTGCCCGAAAGACTGTTCGGTACTTTCCTTTAGCACCGAGGTTGCAGCGTCTATACATGTCCGAACACACTGCAAAGAAAATGGGGTGCATGAGGAAAGAACAGCAAAAGATCCTGAATTTCTGAGACACCCAGTGGATGGGGAAGCATGGAAGGATTTCAACAGGTGAAGTATATGTTTACAATTTGTATTTGTGTCTATATATATACAATAATTAATAATTGTTTATATATTCTAGTATTGAATTTTGTCTTGTCATTTTCAGGTTACATCCGCAATTTGTGTTGGACTTCAGAAACGTGCATCTCACTCTAGCGTTCGACGAGTTCAGTCCTTATGGGACTACAGCCATGCTGTACAGCGCTTGTCCTGTTATTATGATGACTTATAATTTGCCTCCATCATTGTGTATGAAGAAGAAGTTTAACATGCTAGTGATGCTTGTATTAGACCCCAAGTCTCCGGGAAAATGTCTTAATGTGTTTATGAGACCAATGATCGAGGAGCTTAAAATGTTGTGGGAGACAGGGGTGCCGACCTGGGATCGATATGGTGAAGAGGCATTCACCATAAGGGTAGCCGTAACGTGGACCATAAGCGACTTCCCAGGATTAAGGATGTTGGGAGACATTAAGACGAAAGGGTACAAGGCATGTCCCATATGTTTGGACGATATTGATGTAGTGCACAATAATGGAAGAATGTCGTACCAAGGCGTGAGTAGATTGCTACCCTTAGATCACCACTATCGGATGCAACCAGCAACGTTTAATGGTAAGCAAGAGTTCATAACTGCCCCATCAATTATGTCTGCAAAATAGGTTTACAAAGCAACCATTAAGCATTCATACCCTCTTCAATCGACGCATCCGCATAACGACTTCAAGCATGTACGCTTCTTAATACATGATGTTGTACTGAGTTTGTAATTTCGATTAAGTTTCAATGAGTTTGCATCCACATTTTCAGGCACATAAAAAGAGACTCTGTTGAACTCACGTCAGTATATTCTGGGAGTTGCCTTACTGGATTACATCTAGTGTGAGACATGCATTAGATGTCATGCACATCGAAAAAAATGTCCGCGACAACATCTTCAGCACTGTTTTAAGTCTTGATGGAAAGAATAAGGATGATGCGAAATCTCGCACAACTCTACAAAAGATGCGCATACGCAACAAGCTCTGGGCGAAGAAAGGGCCATCAGGCAAAGTGTTGCTATTTCAAGCTGATTACACAGTTCGGCCTAAGGATCAGAGAGCTGTATTTGATTATATTACTAATGTTAAGTATCCAAGAGGTTATGCGGAAAGCCTAAAGAATAAGGTCAAAGTCACTGATAAAAATTTCTACGGATTGAAGACGCACGATTGCCATGTCATGCTTTATCGTGTTCTTCCAGTGGTCATCCAACCATATTTGGGGAGTCACGTCGCCCACGTGCTAGTAGAGTTATCCAGATTCTTCAAGATGATATGCGCTCGAGAGTTGAGGAAGTCGGATGTCCGCCTGATGCAAAGCGATATTGTCATGATTCTCTGCAAGCTAGAGATGACCTTTCTGCCAGCTTTCTTTACCATCATGGTCCATCTCTGTATCCACCTACCCGAATAGGTCCTGCTAACTGGTCCCGTACATTATACTTGGATGTTTTCCACTGAAAGGTATAAATTATTTTTCATTGTTTATAATTAACTATATCCCTACTATATAACTATACAATTTGATAGGCAGCTCGGTGAATTCAAGAAAGATGTCGGAAACAAGCGTTACCCAGAGGGGTGTATTGCCGAGCGGAACATCATGCACGAGTGTGTGACTTACATCAATAACTATCTCGATGATCCTAACGCGGGTGATGAAATCATTCCAGAGGCACCTCGGTGGAACATCTCAGTTGTTTTTGATCTCGTGAAGCCAAGCGGTTTCATCAGGACCGCCGACCTGAGGAGAGCACAAATCGCAACGGCTCGGTTTGCTGATCTAGCTCCAAATGGGACTGATGAGGAGCATATTGCGTCGTTTCTTGACCATTTCCCTAAATGGGTAAACATTCAACCTTAGCTGACTTGTTATGTCGGATGCATTTGACTAATGTTCCATATATTTTGTTATGTAGATGCACGATCTGCATAGTAAAGGTGCTCCTAAATATAACCGGGAGGTACAAATTTTAGCATCTAAACCTATGCGTTGCACCATTTATTCACGATGTGATGTAAACGGTGTCAAGTATGTGTGTTGTAACACCCCCGCCTTAATCTATAGGATAATACCTGCAATTAAGACCTGGAGTGCTACTAACCCATCTTAGATTGAATAAAATGGGTATTTAAATATAAAAATATTCAAATAGTAAGTAACACGCATGTCATTCTGCAAAATATAAGTGGATAGTACTGTACATAAACATGCATACATGCAAGATGAGAGCTTTTTATGTATATATGCACCTAATGCTTATGTCACGTGTCGAGCCAGCAAAAGGTGCCAAAGGAATAGTATCATTCTTACGCAAACTTATAACCAAAATACAAAATAAACAAGGTATGTTCAAGTCGATATTTAACATTTCGGGCTAGCCGTGGCTTCCCGTGAAAGTATGTACAACACAAAAACGATTATCGTATCAGAGCCATCTACTTCGCCACCAATCCCGTAACCTCTTTATCCACGTTCGACTCTTGGGTACCTGTATTATATTTAGAAAAATGGGGTGAACCCACAGCTTAGTATGGGGGGGGGGGAATAGGGGACAACGTATTTGAAAAACATAATCATAAATCTCTTAACGGTTTATGCGTCAACCATCAATCCAAGTAAATATCATGATTTCACATATAAACAATGCATGCCCATGCATATGCAGGTTACCTCCCTTTTTGTCAACCGTTACATCGCATCATTACGACAGAATATGGGCCATTTTTGCAGGAGATGTCTCGAACCATAATAATCAAAACAATGGGCCTGACCGCCCTTAAGAGATACCAAAGCTAAATAGCTTCATAATCGTAACGACAATGGGCCTGACCGCCCTCTAGAGAAAGTGTATCAAGATTATAACATATATAACCAGAATATGGCCTCTCCATCTCAGGTGAATACCAATAGATAATTAACAATTGGACCACAGTCCACAATATCACATCAAACGATCATTATCATATAAATTGTCTCAACAATTGTCTAGATTTCCGGACTATTCACCGCGAGCCCTAGACAGCCGACGACTAATTGACCCCTTGGAGGTTTAAGGCTTTTCAACCCAAGGGCACTAGGCCCTGCCTATTTTCCTAACCCGGCAAACAATACCCATCATAATCATTCTCCTTCACCAACGAAGGCCAAACAGATACAGACAATTGTGGGCAACATCCCACCATATAATATAGCCGATAATATATCCACATGCGAATGAAGAACTCTCGAAGATAGAAAATCACTTGTTTAAGAATGTCACACGAGCATAGAAAGCCATCCACAACATGGATATAAGATACAATTCTTCCAAGAAGTATATTATTTTTCATGTGCCATGAAATTACTTCAAGCTTGTCCATAATATCTCCGAGAATGCCGGGTTGACACAATAATTATGCATAGCATGCAATTCATACTCTAAATGTGAACTAGAAACAATATATGCCACTTAAACTTCATTCGTCATGTATCCATGTTCCTCAGTGCATTCATAACTTATTTACAAATCTACTTGGATACAACCAAGCATGTATATCCAAGGAACATCACTTAAAAGTCTATATTCCATGGATATCAAGTTCAAGTGGCATATCTTGTTCCACTTCATGCATCAAATATAAGGTAGATACTACATATGCCATATAAACTCTGTTAAAATCATGTCCATGTCCTTTAGTGTATACAAAACCTTTTTCTTGTCAAATCAACACATAAATACCCAAAGGACATCCATATGAAGCAATAGCATGTAATCGTAGAGCTTAGATGACATATCTTGCTTAAATACATAAATTCATACTCTAATTTATCATATATCATTGATATCAATAGGCAAAATCATCATATTTAACATACATGTATAAATCATGCATTTCTAATCAAATGAAATCATATTATCTAGTGTACAAAGCATCTATTGCCTCAAACTTCACTTTTAGTTCTTTATTAATCATAAAACATCATGTTATAGGACATACTTTAGATAAGTAAGAAAAATGAAGTGAAACTATGATGATATTCATGAAACAAGGCCAAAATTTCAAGTTTAAGAGCATATAAACCCCTACCTCGACTTATCAATGAGAAAGCGGAAGAAAATATGAAGATTCAATCCTTATTCGAAGAAATCCCAGCGAGGAAGACGATGAATAGTAACTAGGAGGATGGTTCGGAGGATTCGGAGCTTTTATTTCGGATTGGTGTTGAAAAATGAGTAAGAATCCTTCTAATAACCACCTTTATCTCTCTCTAAAGCCCTCAAGTTAATAGGAGTGGGTTTTGGTCGAGTTAAGGTGATAAATGATGAGAAAATGGGGTTAAAACTCTAAAAAATTCGACACACAGGGGTCTGGGACCGATCTCAGGATTTCTGGGACCAATCCCAGAAACATTATGTCCAAGCTATAATTTTGGCTGCACTGACCACTGTTGGTAATTTTATCGTAACTCTTTGCTCAGAACTCGGATTGGGGTAATCTTTATGTCCACGGAAAGTTAATTCAAAGATCTACAACTTTCTAATAGGAAGTTTTCCCAAATTATGAATAAATTATCTCCAAAAATTCGCCGAGTTAAATTATCTCCAATAGGAAGTTTTCCCAATTAACTTTCTAATAGGAAGTTTTCCCAAATTAAGAAACGAAGCAATTACGATTGTTCAAAGTTAGCTAGAATCAATGAATCGCAAAGGACTAAAACTTCCTATTTACCAACCGAAATTGATTCGGACCATCCGAATCATCAAATGATAACTCACATGAGTATAAATAAACAAATATACTTCAATTTAAAATAAATTAAAGTACGGGGTATTACATATGTCATCAACGAGACCAGATCAGAAAGACTCAGAACAGTAGAGTGATGGTAATGGCCGGTGACATCACATATTTTGGGATTTTACAGGCTGTTGTCGAATTAAAATATGCAGAAGGCATGCTAGTTGTGTTGTTCATGTGTAAGTGGCACAACACCGACCCCGATGTTCCCGGTAGCACAAAGGGGTACGTATACTAGTTGGTGCGACGATCTTCCATTTATTCTTGTCAAGACGAAAAGCCAAGTATTCTATATAGATGATCCGTTGGCTAACGAGGGATGAAAAGTCGTCCACTTGGTGTCACATAGGGGTACATATAGTGAGACCACACTTGTAAGGGACGCAACCACCACTCCACTGTATGAAGTACAAGAACCCTATCAAGAACCTGATGCGATATGTATTCCCATATCTAATTTATATATCGACTTCAGTTCAGTACCGCGGATAGATATTCTCGATGATGACGACTTCGACAAGGATGACGATTATTACGAGGATTACGACTCAGACGATGTAGAAGGATATAACAATGTTCTCTTAAGCAGCGATGAGAATGAAGATGAAAAGGAGGATCAGGATGATGATGATGATGACTACAATTGATGTTCTATATGTTCCTATAAATCAGACGAAGATGAGGGTCAAAATGAATTTTGGTTCGCAGTTTGTATTTGTTTATATGCCTCTTTGGTTTATTTGCATGTTATTTTCCATTTTTAAAATATGAAAGAAACCAATTCTATAATTACTGGGTCCAGTAATCCAGATTACTTGCCCCAGTATTCCAGATTACTGGCTACAGTAATCCATTTCTGCGTCCAGTAATTCATTTCCGAGGCAAGTAACCCAGATTACTGACCCCAGTAATCCAAGTTGCTTGCCCAGTAAACAGGATAACGGGGGCCAGTAATCACAGTTGCTGATGTAGTAATGAATTACTGGATCAGTAGTCTATTACTGGTGCCAGTAATTACCCATTACTGGGGCCAGTAATTATCCATTACTTCTCCAGTAATTTGGATTAATGTGCCCAGTAATCCGGATTGGAGAAGGCCCTAGTAATCTCTTCGCTTTCCAAAGTTGGTGCAGTAATTTAAAATTCTGAAAGCATGCATGCATCTATTCGGTTTCCAAAGTTGTTGCGGCCATCATTATAACAATTAGAATTAATGCACGCATGTGATCCAAAGTGACAACCTTTCATATTCTAAGGGGCTACTATATAAACATGATTATCATTCGCAAATCAAACTAACCATCAAATATCTCATTTGTTTCCACTTTCACTTATTTTCTTCACCACGTCAACCCCTCCAAAATCTCCATCAACGTCATCTCCTCCAAACTCTCCATCCAACTTCACTGCGATGTGCATTCAAAATCTTATTTTTGCTGATGAAATGTAGAAGGCTTGGGATGCTGAATCGACAAAAGTTGAAGAGTGCTTGAAGAGCTTGGGAGTGATGCTTGAGGAAGCGAGGAAGAGGAACCGTGAGATGGTAGAGGCCGAGGAGAGAGAGAGAGAGAGAAGAACAAGAACAAGAAGAAGAAAAATTGATATATATATATATATTTAACGTAGTTCCTTTTTTTTAACATATTGTTCTTCTTTTTTATTTATTTAAATTTTTAATGAAATTTAGTAATTAATATTTTAATATTTCTTCCTGATTTAAATCACAACCAAACCATCTTATGAAAACACGTCTACTGGATTATTGTGGCCTGTAATCCTTCCAAGTTGCTTGTGAAAAATTAGATTCCTTGACACAGTAATCATGAACAGGAACCAGTAATTTTGGATCACCGGGTCCAGTAATCCTTATTACTGGGTCCAGTAATCATGATTACTTAGTCCGGTAATCAGGATTACTAGGTCCAGTAATAAAAATTACTGGTTCTAGTAATCATGTTTACTGGGTCAAGTAATCCATTACTAGGGAAGTAATCCAAACAAAAAGAAAAAAAACTAGACTACAAAAAGAGGGAATTGTTAAAAGATTACAATAATTATCCACAATCCTTTACACCATAATCCACAGACCACAATCATTTAGAACAACATGGTTCACTCCGATGGTCTAAGGGTTCTGAATTTGTTGAGTATGTTCTACCTGAAAAATGTCCCTCCCTTTTGGGACGGCCTGTTCCCATTAACCAAGCATTCCATGAAGTGAAGCATGAACCCACCACAATCTGACCTGAAAATAAAAACCAATTTTTGATTTATTGTACCACAATATCATTTACCAAAAAAATTACTAATAAATAAGCTATGAATATCCGAGCTACTTACGATCCTTCCATTTGTTGTGGGCAGTCGACATCTTCGACAAAGGTGTATGACTCAAATTTCAACTGTTTGTTCATGATTATCCACCTCGTTCTCTTTTCATTGGCAGTCAGCTCTTTATGTATAAGTTTTGGGCCGTTTCGATCTTGATCAACCACCTGCTCTCGGTACACCTCAAGATCAATGCTCGCTTGAGTTTGGAACTGGCCGCCAAGCCAGATGTCATTCATCCAATGCTTAATGTGGTTTGCCTTTATTTTGTTTTAACAAGGCCAAGATAAATATATGGAGTCAGGTATTAATATTGAAAACACATAATCTGGTCAGTATATATAGATTTAATATTTGGTTGTTGCCTTACCACTGTCTCTGCATTTTTGCTCCACTTGTCATCATCAGACTTTTTACCCTTTACGGGTAGGGAGGAGTTCATGTGGGTTATTATCTGCCGATCGTTGTTTATGTGGAGAATGGTGAAATGTCTGCTCGTCCGGTGATGCAATGGAATCAAGATTTTGTTGCGGGTGAATATTTTCCATAGGGGTTTCGTGAGAAGCTTTGCAACATCAAACTCGTTTCCACTGAAGTCTTTGTCGGACGTGACAAGCTGTTCGTGGTGTGCAATATAGTAAAATTGTAAAAAGACAGTTAACAGGAATTAGATCCGGGAATATAAATCTTCGTGCACTATAATTTTTTGGTTTATCAGGGATTTACTTACTGAAACTTCCAAGTCAATAAAACCAAATCTGTCCATTTTTTTTAGTTCTATCTCCTGCTTCATCATGGTAATGTACTGCTTCAAAACCTGCAACAGTTTGCACATGCACTTAACTTGTTAGAGAAGTTACATGTGCAATAGTATATAATGGATTACTGGATCAAGTAATCCTGATTACTGGGTCAAGTAATCTTGATTACTGGGTCTACTAATCCTAATTATTGATCCTAGTAATCAAAATTACTGGCCCAAACAATCCAAATACACACAGTAATCGAAAATGATAACTGATAGTAATCTAAATTATTCAATTGCTTCTTACATCTTTATCCAAATCTTTTCCCTCAATTATGTCTTTTATCATATTTTTTTCTATAATGGGGCCGAGCGGATTCTCAGGATCCTGGTAGTAGATTTCTCTGTTAAGATAGAAATTAAAATCAATTAGTATGGCTTTTTTAAATTAGTTTTACAATTATAACTTATGGATAAAAATATGTACTTACTCGTTTGAGCCCTAGAAACTGTGGTAATGCTCTTAAATCTTCATGTCGAGGGTCTGCCAGGGTTCTTTTGTGTAATCGATCCCATTGATAAGCAATGTTTGTATGGTCCTATGGGCCTTTGCTTTCTTAAGTGGCATGCTGATTGCTGAAGGATAGGCATAGTCCGACTCCCTTTTCCTCTGCCTTGTTGCACCCCTGTCGTGTACTTTCACGTTTTTCTTGATTGAATGTTGGGGCGGCAACGTAATGGCCCTTTGTTCGGGGACCACCTCTTGAAAAATCTATTTAACCACTTCGTCGACCTGGGCCAATTTTGCTTCTTCATTTATAGACCCTCCGCAGTCTTCGACCCTCTCTGTGACAACCTCCTCCTCCCTTTCTTCGGTCACGTCCGCTGTGTCATCAACCCTATCATCCCGAATTGAAGTGTGTGGTATTGGATCATTTTGGTCTTTTAGAGTTATAGGTGTTGTGATCCGCGATTCAGCCTGCCTCCTTTCATGTTGGCGCTCTAGCATATTGATTCTTTTATCCGACGCTGCTATAGCGTCAACCATTTTTCTGGTGAGGGCATGGACAGTTTCTTGATAGCCCATTAGATCCAGCTTTTGAAGGTCCACGTTGATGTTATTTTTGATAAGTCGAGACAACTCGGCGACAACAATATCCATAATTTGGACCACATTTTTTTGCCATATTCTCGTTTTTCTTTTTTTTGTGGGACCTGTAATCACAGATAAAACATGACATGTAATGAGAATCTCCAGCCTATGTATAACAATAATAATGGGTTGCTGGGGGCAGTAATCTGATTACTGGTGCCAGTAATTTGGAATACTGGGGCAATAATTGATTTATGGCCAAAAAAATCTAGATTACTGAGGGAAGTAATTTATTAAAGAAAAATTACTGGAGGTAGTAATCCGAATTACTGGGGCATGTGATCAGGATTACCGCGGGAAGTAATCCATTACCAATCTCAGTAATTATGATTACTGGAATATGTAATCTTCAATACTAGGAGAAGTAGTCCAGTAATTAGTACTATAACATCCTATATTTCATTCAAAATTCTTACCCATTTTGAAAGCTCTAAGGATTCATCCTCGCCACTCTTATTTTCACCTTCAGAATCATTCTTATCCTCACCAGTTTTCTCGTCATTTCCCTGCTGTCCTTGCTTTTCCTTCTCCCCTACCAATTGTTTATGTGTCAAATTAAAGGCGGACATTGGCCAAGCTCCGCCAAGTACAAGTTCCTGAATCACAAAGTACAATTGAATAGGTTCTTTTTGTCTTAAATGCATAAAAGTATAGTATTTATATCAATGCAAAAGTTACCTCTAAAAGGTTGGGGTTTGACTCCAAGGCCTTCACATTGAACATGTCTTTAGTGTTCCATGCCACGAAATGTGGCCTGCCGATTAGACGATTCTCTGACCGTGGCAATCTATGTTTTGTGTTCTCCAAAAACTAATACTGCACCAACAGCGTGCATCCGTTGAGTGTGTTTGGTTTATCCTTGTTGTACTTCTTGATGACAGAGAACAAGAAGTCCACAGTCGAGTTCGCCCAGTCATACTTGTCAACATTATCAATGTCAATGCATATGTTGACCAGATCCTATGTAAGATTGATCCCCGTTCTGCTGAAAAAGAATGTTAAGAATAAATACATCAGCAGAGTCAATGCAACCATTTTTGGATCGGCTATGTTTTCTTTGTTTAGCTTAGATGCGAGCAAGTTCTTTATATCGATATTAGAATGCCCTTTTGTTTCCTTGCAATTTTTGAACAGGTTGGCCGCCTGTTCCTTTCTATCCTCTGATCGAGGAACGGGTACGATTTTTAGTCCTTTAGTGGAGAGGTGAAACAAGACCGTCAAGAACTCTGCGGTCAAGTCCAACTATAAACTGCCAGAGGACCACACCATTTGTTCCGTGTCGAAATGCTTCATTATTATTTCGAAGTCAATTTCAGTCTTCCTACAATTAGCTTTCTTGACTAAGGCATCCCGAAAGCAACACATCATAGGGCTGAAGACCGTCCCGTTCAGAATCTCCCATGTTTCAGTCGGGATGGCTTCCCGGTATTGATTTACCAATTCGGCAAAGGCCAATATTGTGCATCTCTGGGGAAGAGACCTTTTTGGTTTGGCAGCGTCTACCTTTGATGGTTTTGCCTGATTCTTTTGTTTCTTTGATTCTGCAATTTTGGAAAAACCAGTGGGCTTGCCCTTCGGGTTCGGTACTGTTTCTTCAGCTGTCTTTGTGGTGGCCTTCTTCGACTGTGCTTCACTCAATGGTGCAAGTCTTTTCCTCAATTCAGATAATGGCACAGCGTCACTGTTGCTTGTAGAGACATATTCCTTACCACGCACTAGGGTATCATGTTGTGATGCCATTTTGATTTCAGCAAAATAAATTAGTTTATTAAGGAGAGAAGCTACATAGGCAGTTATTAAGATTACTGGCCCCAGTAATTAGGATTACTGGTGTTAGTAATATATTACTGGGACTAGTAATCCCAATTACTAGTTCCAGTAATCCAAGTTGCTGGTTCCAGTAATCCAAGTTGCTGGTTCCAGTAATCCAAGTTGCTGGGACATCAATGGATTATCGGGGCCAGTAATTATCTATCACTTCGGCCAGTAATGGATTACCGCGGCCAGTAATTCTTGACTGTGGCCAGTAATTCATTAAGGATGTCCAGTAATCCAAGTTGTTGGGATAGTAATGGATTACTGGTGCAAGTAATTATCCATCACTTTGGCCAGTAATGGATTACTGCGGCCAGTAATCCAGATTACAGGGTCCAGTAATCCAAGTTGTTGGGATAGTAATGGATTACCGGTGCCGGTAATTATCCATAGCTTGGGCCAGTAATGGATTACCGCGGCCAGTAATTCATTACGGAGGACAGTAATCCAGACTACTGTGGCCAGTAATCATATTACTGGGGTCAGTAATTAATTTATGTGTCCAGGAAACGTCATTACTGAGGTCAGTAATCCTAGTTTTGGTTATCGTTGTAGTAATCAACATTTAACAATGAACAGCAACCGCATGTCAAGGGAAGATATTACTTAAACATTACACATGGAAACAGCTATATAGGGTTTAAGTTTTTTTTAGACCCTATATATATTCAGTCATAATGGCGAGATGCTTTCATCAAATATAAAATCTTCTTGGTGATGAAAATAAGTTGTTAATAGACATTAACGTACTTAAAAAAAACTTACATGGTTGGATAAGCCAAAAAGATGACGAAGATGATGTCTTTACGTGAGTAGTACAGAGAGAGTTAGAGAGTGAGAGCTTCATTGTGAATCATGGTCTCCGAAAATGGCGGTAATTGTTAAAAAATGTGGGGAGAGTGAAAAGCTTTTTTCAAAAGCTAATATTTGTTGAGGAGTGGTACTGAGTGTAAATAAGAAGAATATATCATTTACAGATATTTCATAGTTGATGTGTTAAAATGAGTTAGTGGTAAATTTGTATCCTTGAATGTGTTAAAATGCAAATACTGACCCAAAATTACTGACCTCAGTAATCCAAATTCTGTACCAGCAACTGGATTACTTCCCGCAATAATCTGGATTACTGCACCTAGTAATCTGAATTATTGGGTGGTAATTAGTATTACTTCCCCCAGAATTGATTACTAGTCCAAGTAATCGATATTATTGGATCCAGTAATCCTTTACATAAAATTTAAAACAACAGACTAATTTAGATTTTTAGATTTCACCACTTTGTGACAACGACCCAAACACAAGCATTCATAAAACAGCCACAAATGAAAATTAATGGTGTACAAGATGAGATATAGAGAAACAAATTATTTTTCATTGATGAAAGTAAAATTACAAAGGAGGGACTTCGAGGTCCAACTGAAATAAATTGTGTACAAGATGAGATATAGAGAAACAACTTCATTTCCATTGATGAAATTAAAATTACAAAGGAGGGACTTCGAGGTCTAACTGAAATAAATGGTGTACAAGATGAGATATAGAGAAAGAAATAGCTAATTGTTCAAGAAATAGAAGACCAGAGGGAAAGAACCGGGTATAATTTTTTCGCTGGCAAATCCTTGATTCATAGAAATACATGGGTAAACATGTAGTTCCGATTGATCAAGGTAATCTCTTTCATCGGACCTTCCTCCTCTCCCCCTACCCTAACAGCTCACGTAGTCGGTCCCTCTCGGCAGTTACGGCGGCCAGACGTTGCTCCAGGTCTCTAATGCTTTGAGTCAAATTTTTCAAGATCCGAACCTCTCTTTCAAGTCTTTCCACCCACTGAAAAAGGTTATCAACTGCACTGGGGGTCACCGGAGGACTATGCGAACAATTAGCCTCTGAAACATCATCCATCGGTAATGGTATTAGAAAAGTGATGGAATGGGCTACTAATTATAGCAGTGCAAGCTTTCGTTTTCTAGGGAAGTTATTTTGAAACGACGTGATGATACGGCTAATTAATAACCTGACTACCTGAAATGATGATACGGACGTGTAAAGTCACACTAGAAACTTCGATTACTGGACCCATTAATGGATTATTGGCCCCAATAATTCAGTTTACTGGCACTAGTAATATACACACAATAAATTTTAACACATGTGATTTGTCAAAAACTTATTTTACCAAGATCACAATAAAGGAAAAAAAATATGATTAAAAATTGTTTTAAAAATTAAAAAAAATGTCGGTCCAATCCGATTTATATACTTTTTTTTCTAGCATGAAGATAAATTGAAGCTAAGTTTGTCGATTTAGATTCATCACACGCTTCTCCTTTTTATTATCTTCTTATCGGTTCTTATTTAATTTGTACGGGTATACCCTAGTTAATTTTGAAAAGACGTGATTTTTTCGTAAAAGTTACCCGCCCGTCTCACTCTGCCACGTGGCAACCCCCCCTTACAGCTAATTAATAACCTGACTACTCGAAATGATGATACGGACGTGTAAAATTACACTAAAAACTTCGATTACTGGAGCCATCAGTAGATTACTGGCCCCAGTAATTCAATTTACTGGCACCAGTAATATAAAAATTGTTTTAAAAAAAAAAAAATGTCGGTCCAATCCGATTTATATACTTTTTTTTTCTAGCATGAAGGTAAATTAAAGCTAAGTTTGTCGATTTAGATTTATCACATGCTTCTCCTTTTTATTATCTAATTATCGGTTCTTATTTAATTTGCACGGGTATACTCTAGTTAATTTTGAAAAGACGTGATTTTTTCGTAAACGTTACCCGCCCGTCCCGCTCTGCCACGTGGCAACCCCCTATCACTAATTAATAACCTGACTACTCGAAATGATGAAACGGAACTACTGACACCAGTAATGGATTACTGGCCCTAGTAATCCTAATTATTGGCCCAAGTAATAAGGATTACTAGCCCCAGTAATCCTTCAGTTCATGTTTAAAATAGCTGAACATGTAGATTTTCAAATTCCATCAATTTGCCACAATGACCCAAACACAAGCATTCTTACAACATAGACAAGCAAAAATAAATGGTGTACAAGATGACATATAGAGAAACAAATTATTTTCCATTAATGAAAGTAAAATTACAATGGAAGGACTTCGAGGTCCAACAGAAATAAATGGTGTACAAGATGAGATATAAAGAGATAACTTATCTTCGAGGTCCAACTGATTACATATTCAATTAAAGGATGAAATAAAACGAGCCCCAAAAAGTATAAGACCAGAAGATGGGAAAGATACCACAAAGTATTCAAGAAAAACTAGGTGATAGATGGGCACATGACTGTGATGCTAAGGGCAACCTCCGAACCTTTCTTTCAAGTCTTTCCACCCTCCAAAAAAGGTTATCAACTGCACTAGGAGTCATTGGAGGCCTATAAGAACTGTTAGCATCTGAAATATTAGCCATATTAATGGTATTTGAAAAGAGATGAGAAAGATATAAACCTGATGGGATGGAATGGGTTAGTTATAGCAGTGCAAGCGTTGGTTTTCGAGGGAAGTTATTAATTTTAAAACGACATGACTCTTTGGTAACCACTCCCCGCACATCCCGCGCTGCCACGTGGCTAACCCCCCCGCCAATTAGTAACCTGACGACTCAAGAAGATGATATGCATATGTAAAGGTCACACCAGAAACCTAGATTACTGGAACCAGTAATTTTGATTACTGGACCCGGTAATTTTGATTACTGGACCTGATAATTTTATTACTGTGTTCAGTAACCGATTACTGGTTCCAGTAATTACTGGAACCAGTAATCGATTACTGGACCCAGTAATTATGGAATTGCCTTGTTTCAAATCTATATAAAACACCACATGTTTTGATATGCATTATTTCTACACCATTAGATAACTTTTATAAACAAATCAAGATGTCACTTCAAATTTAAAATTGAAAGACTAATAAATATTTAATATGAAGTTGCTACAAATAGCCTCTGTACAAGACAATGCCTATCAATGGATCAGATTATTACACGAATCTGATCCCAATATGATCCGTTTCAACAGATATGGATTGAGATTTATGATCCGTATATCCAAATTCGATCCGAATAATAATTACTAGACCCTATAATTAAAATTACTGGCCCAGTAATGGATTACTTGCCTCGGTAATCCAGTTTACTGGCACCAATAATATACACATAATAAATTTTAACACACATGATTGAATTATATACACACAATAAATAACCTGACTACTTGAAATGATGAAACGGAATTACTGGCCCAAGTAATAAGTATTACTGGCCCCAATAATCATCCAGTTCATGTTTAAACTAGCTGAAAATTTAAATTTTCAAATTCCATAAATTTTTCAGAATGACCCAAACACAAGCATTCTGACGACATGGACAACCGAAAATAAATGGTGTACAAGATGAGATATAGAGATATAAATTATTTTCCATTGATGAAAGTAAAATTACAAGATGAGATATAAAGAGACAACTTATCGTCGACGTCCAGCTGATTACATATTCAATTAAAGGATGAAATAAAACAAACCCCAAAAAGTTTAAGACCAGAAGATCGGAAAGATACCACCAAGTATTCAAGAAAAAATAAGGGAGGGGTCTTAATTATGAAGTTAACCTGCTGCACTGTTATATGTTCTCCATAATCGGATAAACACTACGTGATAGATGTGCACGTGATTGTGATGCTAAGGGCAACCTATCAACGAGCCCTAAAACATAAGAACTCCCTAGAAATCCCAGATACACAAAAAAAATTCAATCCAAGAAGAACTCAAGGAGAGGGAGAGGAGAGATAAATATATGGGGCAGTTTATGAACAGAAGATGGGAAGGAAACCAACTGTTTTTCGGGTGGTAAATCCTTGATTCAAAGAAATACATGGGTAAACATGTGTTTTCGATTGATTAAGCTAATCTTTTCCATCACCTGACCGTCCTCTCACCCTACCCTAACCGCTCACGTAGACGGTCCCGCTCTGCAGACACGGCGGTCAGATGTTGTTCCAGGTCTCTAATGGTCCGGGTCAAATTTTCCAACCTCCGAACCTCTCTTTCAAGTCTTTTCACCCTCCGAAAAAGGTTATCAACTGCACTAGGAGTCACCGGAGGCCAATAAGAAATGTTAGCATCTAAAATATGATCCATATTAATGGTATTTGAAAAGAGAAGAGAAAGATATAAACCTGATGGAATGGAATGGGTTACTTATAGGCATATAGCAGTGCAAGCGTTGGTTTTCAAGGGAAGTTATTAATTTTAAAACGATGTGACTCTTTGGTAACCGATCCCTGCCAGTTCGGCTCTGCCACTTTTCTAACCCCCCGCCAATTAGTAACCTGACGACTCGAGAAGATGTTACGGACGTGTAAAGATCACACTAGAAACCTAAATTACTGGCATTGGTAATTTAATTACTACCTCCGGTAATTTTTATTACTGGGTCCATTAATCTATTACTGGTCCTAGTAATTTGGATTATTGGACCCAATAATTGATTACTGGATCCAGTAATTATGGAATTGCCTTGTTTCAAATCTATATAAAACACTATATTTGACCAAAAAATCTCTATCAAAATTATAAGAATCTATTGCCTAAAATTTTTATGTTAATTTAATTAATTTTTATATATTTACAAACTAATTATTATATGAATAAATTTTTAAATGGATTGGATATAATCTGATCCGAACATATTTGGATATGGATCAATATTTTGATGATTCGTTACATGATCCGATCCAAATCCGATCCGAAAACTTTTCCAAATATGGATTTGGATTCACCTTGATCCGAGCCAAATTCGATTCGTTTACAGGCCTAAATAACAAGGAAGTCTGTTGTGGATGCCCTTCTTATGACAGATCCCTGTTCAGATAATTCATACACACCAGGGGATGAACTATGAACATTGAATCTGCGAGACTTCTTCATCTTTATTTCCAAATTTTCCTCTATTTCCGGTGTGAGTATGGTTATCCACAACAGAGATTCAGCTCTCTTCTTACAGATCATATCCATTTGTTTTACCCTCGTATGTTCTAGAAGACAATATATTGGCATCAATCGCTCAAAGCTAATCCAACACAGTGAAATAAAAAAACTTAACATGTGACGAATTTTAAGAGAAAAAATCAATCAGTCTATTTTGAACCCAATATATAGTCTAATCTAACGTTGTGAACAATTGAAACATAAGTTCAATATATAATAATGTTGGAAAAACTAAAAGTATATATACTGGATTTGACCGACTTGTTTTTAATTTTTTAAGGAGTCTTTTAATCTTAATCTAACCACATAACGTACGTCCTAAAAATGAGAGATTGGGATGGCCTACACAATAATTTTTCTTGATTTTTTTTGGCGTAATTAGATAGATCTTGTTTAATTGATCTTGATTAGTACATTTTAAATATTAAATATTTATTAAATTTAGAATTTTTTATTTTAAGTTATGACATTTTTAATGTAGACAACATTATTAGTTTGTGACAGTTTCTTATGTGTGAGTGTCTTAATTTTGATGTGTGTACAAAACTTATCAATGGTGTATAAATAATTCTACCATAACATGTATATCTAACAATTATATTCTTATATTTTTTGGAGAAAATTTTGGTCAATAATTTCAACTAAAATTTATTTAAAATTTATTTTAAAAATGTTTAGGCGACGTACAAGTTATAAATATCTCTCTCAAATTGATCATAGGAGAAGCACGGACATATTACGTCGCCCAAAAGTATGCCCCCACAAATTTTCACGAAAATTTTAAATTATTTGGAATTTTCAAATTTTTAAGGCGACGTAGTTTTTATATAATTTGTATTATATTTACGTCTCCCAAGATTGTGGTTATAAATAAAAATTATTGAATCTTCCCTCCCCCTTTCCATTCTTTACGAACCCTAAGCTTTCTTCTCTCTCCCCCAGCACCCTCCTGTCTTTTCTTCCTCTGTCCCCCACACACGAGATCTACTCTCTTCTCTCCTACACCGCCTATGCAACCCCCCTCTCTCTCTCTCTCTCTCTCTCTCTCTCTCTCTCTTACACAGCCTATTTCTATTTGGTAAGCTTTTCACTCTCCATTTCTATTGGTTTGCAATTATGGGGCTTGAATAGGCATTATTGTGTGAAATTAGATAGTTTGACTTGCATTCGAATAATTGTTCCTATGTGCCTGTTATGATAATTGTGTTATCAACTGTATTATTTGGTCCAAACACCAATCCAAACTTGTTAATTGTGCTCCAAGTCCCCCCAAATGCTCAGAGCAATATTGGGACAGTAATGGAGTAATTGTTCCTATGTGCCTGTTACCATAATTGTGTTATGGTCTATTCGGCTGTATGAATTGGTCCAAACACCAATCCAAACTTGTTAATTGTGCTCCATGTTCCCCCAAATGCTTAGAGCAATATTGACCGCGTAATGGATTACTGCCCCCAGTAAATTTGATTACTGGACCCAGTAATGGAATCGGTACCAGTAATGTATTTGTGTTTGTTTTGTTTTCAGTTTCCTATTCCGGTGAATCATCCAAACCCAAGTACATAACTAAAAGGGAAAAGAATTGAAACAACCTTTAAGAAACGCCTTTTATTATGCCCATAAATACATGTATTCAAAAAATTAAATAATTCTATTGCCACAATTATATGCATATATTTTTCATCTATGTTAAGCATGAACACGAGATATCATCCTGTTTGCTTATATTTTTGGCATGTATGAGCTTCGATTCACTATTTGTCTTAATTTGTTGTATAATAGCCTCAAAATATGAATCTTCATATTAACAGGTCAGTAGGTTGATATTCAAGCATTTGGTAGTTGAGTTCAGTTAAATCGAATTGTGATTTCATACCCTTTGTTTTATATGGACCATAATTGTGTTATGGTCTATTCGGCTGTACGAATTGGTCCAAACACCAATCCAAACTTGTTAATTGTGCTCTATTTTTCCCCAAATGCTCAAAGTAATATTGACCGCGTAATGGATTACTGGCCCTAATAAATTTGATTACTGGACCCAGTAATGGATTACCGGTACCAGTAATGCATGTGTGTTTGTTTTGTTTTAAGTTTCCTATTCCGGTGAATCATCCAAACCCAAACACATAATTAAAAGGAAAAAGAATTGAAACAGCCTTCTGGGCAAAACATAAATTGAAACTGAAATTGTTGTGAAATTGAAACCCTAAACTTCAATTTCAATTCAATTCAAATCAATTAGGGCAAAACTGATATTGAAACTAAATTTGAAACTGAAATTCAAATTTGAGATTCAAGTCAGGGATGCCTCCGAGAGCGTATCCGACCAGGAAAAAGTTACGCCCAGAGGTGCAATACGATGAGCTGCAGCAGGCCTTGTTGCGCGTGGCCTCCCAGCCCTCCTCCCAGCCTTCAGCTGCCCACGCCTCTGCTGAGCAGCCCTCTGCTTAGCCATCCGCCGAGCAGCCCTCTGCCCAGCCATCTCACTTTCCGGCATTTCCATTGGTGCTCCCTAGCCAGTCTGCAAATTCGACCACTGGCAGCACCACAGGTGCCGGCCTCCCCGTACGCAGCATTCTCTCCAGGCATGCTGTATCGGAGGCCACCGTTCCAGGTAATATACCCTTAGATCTCTTTAATTATAAATCGCAATTCTTATTCTTTGTGATTGACTGATTAATTTATATGCTTTTTTTTGTAGGTACACAAGCCTCCTTTTATAACAAGAAGAGAGGAGTTGTCACCAAGAAGAAGACGGCGGCGATCGTCTGTACATCGGGGAAGTCCTGTGTGACATATGACCCTGCGGTTTCTGGGCCGCCAAAAGAGGTTTGTTCCCTACTAGTCAGTGACATGTCATCATTCTTAAAAGACCGAGCGCTGATGTTGTACTCGACATTTGAGGAAATGCCTCTATCGGAACGAACAATGCTCTTCGATTACCTGTTGGTAAGTACTTGTTTCTTATTCTAGTTAACTTATTTTTGTTGCCTTACTAAATTTTATATTTATTTGTACTAATGTTTTTTCCCGAGTTCCTGTTTGGTTTGTAGGAGAGTTATAACATCGATCCTGCTGATAAGGCGCTTGTCACGTGGATAGAGAAGAAGGTTGCGGATCGCTTCAAAGATTGGAAGTACAAGATCCACAAGAACTGGCAGGTGCAAGGCGATGCTCTTATTCCAGTGGAGTTCATTCATCGCCCGGACTAGTGGGAGTGGTTATGCAACCACTTAAAGGCCGAGAATTTTCAGGTAATTTTTTCATTTATCTTTTTTTTTGTTGTTGTTTTGTTGTTTCATTTAATTTATATGTTTATAAATGCTTAAATAAATACAACTATTTTTAAAGGAATTGGGCATGTAGTGACCCAAATCCGGGCCTCTGAGAATAAGAAGGCCCACAATTGAGGGGGGGGGGGCAGGCCTTTGTCCTCCGGGCTCATGACTTGAAGCAGAAGGGAGACCAGGCGCCTCACCTCAATACTTATGTCGAGGTGTACAAGAAGTATGACCCCAACCGCGCGGTAAATCCTTTTTATACACCACTTTAATTTTTTTTTTTCATATTATTATTATTTAGTTAGTACAAGAATTATTTTTTACACAACACTTATTATTATTTGTAGGTGGCAGTTCAGTTTGTGAGGACTGCTGAGGTGGAGAAGATGATGGCTGATCTGCCTCCGATTGAAGAAGCGGCGGACGGTATGTCGCCAGCCAGCGCCCCAGTCCTGGTCCTTTTTTACGAGACCCAGGTCTTTGTCCTTGAAAAAGCAGTGGGTCCTTCAAGAGGGACGAGGGTGGGGGGCTTAGGGAGCGGCTCCGTAAAATTGCCGCAGAAGAGAGGTCCATCATCGCAGACGAATAGCGGCAAATCTATGGAGCTCGTGGCTGAGGTCGCCCAGCTTAGGGCAAATCAAGCTACAATAAACGAGCAGCTTCAGAGGGAGAGGGCCTAGTGAGAGACGGAAAGGGCTGAGCGAGAGAGATAGAGGGTAGATTTTGAGCGTAGGTTGCAAGCTCAAATAGAGTATGTGATCAGTGAGGCCGGGATTCAACCGCCAATTCCTCCCCCGGATGGCTCCCCCCTACGTTTTATTTAGTGTTAGAACAATTTCTCTTTGAACAAAATTTATTGAAAGGAATTGAATAAATTTTGATAGTTTATTAGACATATATTTATTCAATGATAAATTGGGTAGGTTGTATTTGTTATTGAATATTACAGGTGCGGCTACACAAAAAAGCTATGATTAATCTAGATTACCACTGGCCCCAGTAATTATGCCCAGAAATTTGGATTACTGGACCCAGTAATCCAGATGCCCAGAAACTTGAATTACTGTCACTAGTAATCTAGATGCCCATAAACTTGGATTACTGGCCCCAGTAATCCAGATACCCAGAAACTTGGATTACTGGAACCAGTAATCTAGATGCCTATAAACTTAGATTACTAGCCCTAGTAATCTAAATACCCATAATCTTGGATTACTGGCCCCAGTAATCTAGTTGCCCAAAAACTTGGATTACTAGCACCAGTACTCTTAATTACATGCCACATTGATTTTTTGTATTTGTAACTATACTTTAGGCGACGTAGGTAGGTGGCTTAAACTTCAAATTAGGTGACCTACTATAATATGTAGGTGGCCTAATGTAATTCTTTGGAGACTAAGGATAATACATTCGTAGCTTAGGTATACATCTTATGAGACCGAGGATAATAACTAGGTGCGTAGATGTACATCTTAGGAGTCCGAGTTAAAATACCAACGTCGCCTAGATTTACAATTTAGACGACGAAGGAAAATATCCTTGTGTCCTTTAATTCATACTTAGCAGACGTAAGATAATTTGAAGGTCGCATAGGTGTCCCTCTTAGGCGACGCAACATAACACCTATGTGGCCTAAATGTTTCTTTTCTTCGACAGAGGATAAAAGGATACGTTGCCTATTATTTCATTTTTTACGAAAAACGATAACAAATATGTGGCCTAAGAGAAAAAATTCTACGACGGAAGAAAAAAGATACATGGCCTAGGAGTACATTCTCTTACGACGGACGATAACATCATCGTCGCCTAAGTATCCACTACCACGACAGAGTAAAAAACTATGTCACCTAATACCTGGGGCGACTAAAATTAGGCGACATACCTTGGGCGATGTAGTTTACGTCGCTTAAATTAAGGCGACGAAAAAACATATCTTAGGAGACGTAGGTAATACGTCGCCTAAATCCCCTCCTCAGGTAGTGTTGTAAATAAGGTGGCAAGTTCAACTCTTATTATTAGTGAAGTGTCAGTTCGGACCATAACATTATTTCGGCTAATCACTTATAAATAAGGTCGCAAGTATAGAAATTTTTTCGGCTTATCATTTATAAATCAAGTCACAAATACATAAAATGATTGTATTTGACGAGCCGAATAAGAAAGTGGGATATGATATCTTTCTCATATTACATGTTTGGTATTCCATAGAATTGGAAACAGCAATAGATTATTTATTCCAGTAAAACTTCTTATCTCACCGAAAGAAAGATTAACTAATTCCACCTAATCGGTCGCGTTAAACACAAAAAGTAAAATTTTATTTATTTTGCGTAAAAAATTGGTAGTATAAAATTATTGGTAGCTAATGTACAAGTAGGCTACAATTTTTGGTTCTATAACCTTATTGGTAATTTTATTTATCTTGCCTAAATCTTTTGTCATATAAACTTATTGGTAATGTACAAGTATATATAGATTATAATTTATTTCTTTGTTTGGGAACCACCTAAATTCACGTACCTTCAAAATTTTACTCGGTGTATGATAATACCTGAACAAGCATTATCATAATTGATTTAGTGAATATGTAGTAAAATATAAAAGTCACTCAAAAAACAAAAAATGCCGTAAACTAGTGATATGGGTAAAGCATATTTTTAAAGAAACATTAATGTACGTAATAACACATTATTGTTGTAACCATTACACAAGGCCAACCTTGAGCATGAGCGGCCCATGTCATCACCTAGGACCCCCAACGTAGCAGGTCCCCTATTTTTTTGGGCCATATAGATATGTGTATATATATATGTTATAGTGAATAAAACATTATGCAATTGCATTAGATTTAACAAACTAGTTCTTCATTTGATGGTTGAAGGCTCTTTATTGCTACATTGGGTGGCGAATTCGAGACCTGCTAGAGCATTTCTTTTGCAATTTAATTAGCCAGCACCTTAGCCTGAAATTTAAATCTCATTGCTATATAATATTTTTGTTGGAATTTACTGTAGTTATATTATCCCAGCATATAAAAATACAAAAATGCCCCGAAACAAAATTTCGCCTAATTGTTTTTAAATTGTCCAAATATATTGGTACCAGTTTTTTTGTGGTCTATATATTGATACCATTGATATGAGTATATGATATTGGTCCACAATAATGTTTAAATTCACGTAACTTTCAGCATATCATATTGTATATTTTGGATTCCAAGTTTTGAGATTTTTGTTTTTCGAGTGGTTTTTATCTTTTACTAGATATTCAATAAATCAATGATTATAATGCTCGTTCAGGTATTATCATAAACTGAATAAAAATGCAGTAAACTAATGTGGGTAAAACATAATTTTTAAGAAACATTAACGTACGTAATAACACATTATCGTTAATTGTAACCATTACATCAAATAATACACACGTACGTGTTATAATGTGTCTTGCTAAAATTGAGCCTAATGTTATTAATATTCATACTTCTCTTACATCATGGATCATTTTGAGTTTTGTACTGATTGTTTTAAAATTGTCCAAGTATGTTGATAGCATTTTTTATTTTGTTGTGGTCCGTATATATATTGGTACCATTGCTATGAGAATATGACAATAATATTAAGCAAAATAACGGGAAATATATTTGTACTAATGAAATTGAAAATATATTTATACTTATAATCAGAATACGTGTAATTGAAAATATAAATAACATATATAATATCACAGATTGAATATATTTTTATAGAAAATACAATTTGAATTTTAAATTTGACTTAATCTAATTAATGTAATAAATTCATGAAATCAATAATTATAATTTCTTTGTTCAATTCGAAATTCAAAATTTACAATTTTAATTAGTAAATCCTAAGATTAAGCAATTCCTACTACTTTCTAAAAACAAATACAAGGGTGCATGAACAAATTAAACTTTTGTCATTACACATATAGTTCACCATTTATTACACTAGACCTATTTTAAGAAAAAAATTAAAATTAAAGGTACAATCATAATAATACATCTTGTATTGTCTTAATCTCTAATATATTTTAAAAGTAAACATGTAATCTTAGTTTTTTTTTTTTTTTCTTAAATTAATTTTTCCTCTTATCATTATGTTATATGTACATATATAAATGTTTGTTTTTATTTTGATCGGTTGCCAAACCACATTGGTGTTGAAAAATATACACGTAGTACTGTCACATCAGTCAACCGCATCCATAAACTTACTTTTTTTGGGAGTGATGCATGTCAAGTGTTCTCTTTCATGTTTCTCTCCAAATTTCACTTTCGCACTTTTCAAGGTTTGCCAATAATTCCGATGTCCTGCTAATTATATCTACTAGGATAGGGTATATTCGTGTCAAATAATACGGTAAAGGAGAAAAAAAATTGGGTAGTCAAGAATTTATATTTAATTACAATAAATTGGCGAATAAAATTGTTTTAAATCAATTCAAAACTATATGTTTGGGTCAGTCTTTTTCTTAAACCATGCGTATATTTTGAATACTCAAAACTTATTCAATTTTCGGATTACAAATACTAAAATTTAAACATGACTAGATTGCCTTATTTTTTAATTATAGATTCTCTTTTGTATTGCCTTTTTTTTCCTCATATATATATATATATATATATATCTTTTATTTAAGCTGAAATGTTCAAATCAACTTTTACGCAACTCGAGTAATCCTCGTAATAGAATGCGCTAACAACTAATTACTAGATATTTTGCATCTTTTTAAACCACGTTAGTCTTGAAAATATACATGTAGTATTTTCGTATCAGTCATATCAATGGTATCCATATATTTACTTTTTTTGGGGGTGATGCATTTCAGGTACTAGTGTTGTCTCTTTCACGTTTCTCTCCAAATTTTACTTTCCCACTCTTCGGTGTTTACCAATAATTTCGATCTCTTGCTATTATATCTAATAGCATAGGGTATACTTGTACATGACAATACGGTGAAATTGAAAAAATTATAAATAGTTGAGAATATATACTTAATTATGGTCAATTGGTAAACAAAATTGACTAAATCAACCTAAATAGACACACTTGAGTCGGTCTTCTTCTTAAGCCATGCACGTATTTTGAATACTCGAAATTTAAGTTGTAAATACTAAAATTTAGACAGGACTGAACCACCTCATTTTTTAATTATAGATGTTCTTTTAATCATATTGCATATATAATATACTTTATTTAGCAAACTATCCAAATTATAATAGTTTTAAGTTTAGTAATTAATAGATATTTCACAAAGCCCATATATCGCGCCGGTTAGTAAGTTGTATATACATGAAAACGCAACAACCCACAATCACAAATGAATAAACCCATCTCCACCAAAATCAAATTAATAAAGAGGTTGCTATTGACACACAATAAAACACTCTTTAATACTCCGTTCTATTTACTTGGCTCCTAAGGATCAAGTATATGTGAACATACTTGGTGCTTAGAGGCCGAGCCATTGGTGGGTAAAAAAAAATACATTGACTCGGCCCTTAAGGACTTAGTATGTGCACACATACTCGGTATTTAAGGGTTGAGCCAATGTGCATATACTCATTATTTAAGGGTTGAGTCAATGTTAAAATGTTAACGAGTGTCTTGGTGTAGCAAACCCTATGAATAAAATAGGCTCAACTGAGAGGTGAGAGATTGAGAAAGATAATTTTTTTAGAGAGAGAATGAAGTTTGCAGAGAGATAAAGTAGAAATATAGAATGGAGAAGTTAAGACAGAGATTGTCTTTTTCTTTACAATAAATTGTTAAGAGAGCGGATGCCACGAGGTTTAAACTTTAAAAAAATAACTAATAATAATAAAATGATATTAAATTGAAATTCACTTTTCACCGTTAGATTTTTTTTACCACTTGGAACCACAAGAATTCAAAATTAATATTCTCCCATCAATAAATAGTATGAACTCTACATCATACTATAAAATAAATATAGATATACTCTCTATATGTCTCTCTCATAAACTCATCTAAGTGCTACCTGCAAGCTAGCCATTCTCAAAAACATGATATATCTTTTCTTTTGTAGAAGAAAAAAAAAATAAAAAAAAATTCAACCCCACTCTAGGTGTGACTTAAATCTAAGATGACTTTAATATATGGTGATTCTATTTCCACCCTAACAATGTTTAGTTTCACTCTTACTTTTTATTCGGTCCTTAAACATTGAGAAAGCACTTGTTATTCGGTCCTTGATGACTTAGTATAAATCTAATAATGCTTTACTCGACTCTAAGTACCGAGTAAAATGTTTATACTCAACCCTCAAGGACCGAATTGTAATTGCCATTACATGGCTGCAAATTTTTGGAGCATTTCGAGTCAAAAAAAGTCATTCTTTCGTGTCTAGATTTGCACGCCCCTCGGTCTTTTTTGTAGAGTCTCGGAGAGATTTTTTTTTAGCGTCGAAGCTGTGTCCGAGAAGCAAGAATTGCGGAGATGAAATTCAGGTATATATTTTTTTATCCGCTTATAATTTTACATAAGCTCCAGATTTAAAAATAAAATAAAATAAAATAAAATAAAATGAATTTTAATTTGGTTAATTTGAGCTTGGTGCTTTGTGCTTTATTTCCCTATTGAGATGTGTTTTAATATGGATTAAAGTATATTTTCTTCTCTTAATTTCTCCACCATTAGATTACTTTGATCCTAGCCACTTTATCACACATATATATTTCTCTTTTCTCACTGGGTGCCCTAGAGAGCAACATGCACAAGAACACTGCCCCAAGCCCTAGCTTTCTCTTATCTCTCTCGTTTGTCTTCTCTCTCTAGATCCTTGAAGAACAAAAGTTCTTTTATGCTTTCATGTGTTTAATCTAGAGATTTGAGTGTGTGGTATACATTTAGAAATATTTTAATCTTATTTTGAGAGAGAGCTTTGAATTTTTAGATTCGACAATTTACGGTTTCTCGATATTGAAGGTCCGATAGATTGTTGTGTTGTGTATTTCTATCGATTGTGATATATCTGTTCCGAATCTGTGTGTATTCTTGTTGTGGTGTACACGGATGTTTGCTGCTGAGAGTTTTCGGCGCTGCTGTGTGTGTGATTCGGTGGTGTATAGCTATGGTGTTTTTCATTGTTTCGAACCTACTCTATAGAAGATTTTCTTCTTCGAATCTTGCCTCAATTTTTCTGAATATGTGGTTGTTCTCTTCTAAAATCCGGTACTATCTTTCTTAATTCCTCTTGATCTATTTTCTTTGTGTAGTACTTGGAATATGTTGCTCTGTTTTGACATTTAAGAATTAGTTGCGCTTATACTCGAAATTTGGTGTGTTTTGAGTGGTCAAATTTGATACTATTTGGATCTGAAAATTCTTGAATATAAGCTATTTTTTGGACTACTTTTTATTGATTACTGCTGTGTATTATTGCTGCCAAAACAGTCCATAAAATCTGTTTTTACTGCTGCGAATTAATTGTGTTTATTGCTGCCATTGTTGATGTTTTTCTACTGATGTTTTTGGTGCGTAAAACACTGTTATGTGCTGATTTTTTAAAGTTGTCTTGTGCTGAAAATTCTGCTTATTAGTGCTGCAGAAAATCTGTTTTTTAAAGGCTGTTTTTAATGTCCATTGCTGAGTAGAAATCTATTAGTTCTATGTTTGCATATCTGAGAAATTACTAGATGAATTTGATATGTGTTTTGATTAGAAATCTAGTATACATATTATGTTTTTGAAAGGATTGTTTATTGAATATCTTGTGGAATTTAGTTGTGTGTTTCTTTGATTAAAGATTGATTTATAATCTGTTTTTAAGAACTTCTTTTGAAACTAAAGCTTTGCAAAATATGGAACTTATGGATTATTTCTTGACTGAGCTTATTTATGTTTAATTGATTCTTGTTGTTGTGAGGTTATCTCGGATAGTCTACTATTGTTCGTTTGGTTTGTGAGTTTAATTGAGTCGGCTTGGTGGGGGAAGTTGTGCACCCTTGGGATTGTACGGGATGTGCATTAGGGTCGTTGTATTCCTTTTGTCTGTGTAAAACTTGTGAGGATCAAGCGCTTACCATTGCACCAAAAGCTATAGCTGTTAGCGAAGGCGCGACTTTATTTCCTTATACGCAAGGCTCATTAGAGCGCCATGGCATTTGATAACCTACACACCGGATATACCCTCCCGATTCACCACGGTGAGGAGCGCAATTGTGGATTTACCTCCAAAAAACTCTTGTAAATTTTTTTTAAATAATGGATTTGTTTTGAGGTAGGGTGCCTCCGTGGATGTTTCTCTCACGTTGAGAGTTTACCACGTAAATAAACCCTTGTGTTGTGATTGATTGGTTAATTTTCTATACTAGTTCATTAATTGCATCAATATCACAAAGGTTTTCAAGAATCTTCAAAATTAAACAAGCTTTTCCTAAAATCCAGATTTGACATGTTTATCAAACGCAAACTTATGGTTTATTATTATTTTTTGATTATCCATTGTGGGAATTTCAAGTGGTATCAGAGGAGGTTGTACTGAAAAAGATTTAAAAGTCTTGTATTTTAAAATCCTTCTCCATTTTTCACAATATTACAATGGATTTTTTAAAAAAGGATATCAAGCTGATTTAATGAAATCTCATTTGATTGTTGTTAATCGTCATCTCTTTGATTGCTCAAAGAGAAAACGTTTAGCTCTAGAGTCATGTTGCCAAATGTTAACTTCACGATTCCATTTTTGCAATTTATTATGGCATTAGAAGTAGCAAGAAATGGTCGTCCGAGGATGACCGGAATCTCGTTGGCGGGATTTGACACGGGTTGCATGTCGAGGATGATGAAATCAACCGAAAAATAAAACTTGTCGACTTGGACAAGCACATCCTCGACTATCCCTCTTGGGATCTTAACGGATCGGTCCGCTAATTGAATAGTAACCCTCGTGGGTTTTAACTCGCCTAACCCCAATTGTTGATATACCGAGTATGGGAGCACATTCACACTTGCTCCCAAATATAACAATGCATTCTTGATCATACAATTTCCTATGACACACGAAATTGTGGGACACCCGGGGTCTTTGAACTTGGGGGCTCTTGTGCCTTGCATGAGGGAGCTCACTTGCTCCGCCATAAAGGCCTTTTTCTTGACATTCAACCTTCGTTTGGTAGTACATAAGTCCTTGAGGAACTTAGCGTACGAAGGTATTTGCCTGACCGCATCAAGTAATGGAATGTTGATTTTCACTTGCCTAAAAACATCCAAAATCTCGGTATTAGATTTGGACGGTTGGTTCAATCTCTCCGGAAATGGAACTTTGATCCCATTTTTGATATTTTCGAGATCCTCTTTTCCTTGTTTCTCTTCCTCTCTCTTCTTCTCTTCACTCACAATTTTTTCAACCTCCGACTCCTCAACATGCGTGGGATCAACTATGTCCGCCACCTTGGGGGTTTTAGGAACAATAGTTTTGTCTACCTCCTTCCCACTTCTCAAGATTGTGATAGATTTGAGTTCTTCTATCTTGGAGCTAGACTCTCCTCCCTCTACTACTTGAACTTGACCTCTAGGATTCGCTAAAGGTTGAGAGGGGAATTTTCCCTTCTCTTGGGTAGCTAGGGCGGTGGTGAGTTTAGACATTTGAGTTTTTAACTCACCCACATCACGATCCGTTTTGTCCACAAATGATCTCAACAAAGCTTCCAAGTTTTGGTTGGGATTTTGATTCTGAGGTGGAACAAAAGAGTTTTGAGGTTGTTGTTGTTGCCTTGGGTTCTGATGATATTGGTTGTGGTTCTGACTTTGATTTCCTTCCCAACTGAAATTGGGGTGATTCTTCCATCCCTCATTGTACCTTTGAGAATAGGGATCGTTTTGGTTACGGTTTTGGTTGTACTGGTGTAAAGCATTGACTTGGGCGGGATTTTTGAGGACTTCCCGAAAAGCGGGAATGGTAGGGCAATCCTCGGTATTGTGTCCTGAATTTTCGCAAATGACACACAACTGGCTCGAGGATACTACATTGACCTCCTTAAGCTTACTTGCTTCCATTGCCTCTACTTTCTTAGACAATTGGAATAACCTCACACCCATGTCATCCTCATTGGACACTTGGTACAACCCACCCCTTCCCCGAGTTCTGGCTTTGGGTTCCTCGGAATAGGTGTTCCAATTTTTAGCACCTTCCGCTAATTCATCAAAATACAATAAAGCTTCATCGGGATTCTTACTCAAGAATTGACCATTACACATGGTCTCAACAAACGTACGCATATCGGGGGTGAGAGATTCGTAGAAAAAACTAACAAGGCTCCACGTTTCGTGACCATGGTGAGGGCATGAGTTTAGAAGTTCCTTGAATCTATCCCAACACTTATAAAAGCTTTCATGTTCTTTTGGTGAAAAATTTGATATCGCCCTTCTTAAAGCGTTGGTTCTATGAACAGGAAAGAATTTTTTTAGAAACTCTGCTTGAAGCTCTTGCCAAGACCGAATTGATTGCGGTCTTTGAGCATTTAGCCAAATTTTTCCTTTATCTTTAAGAGAGAAAGGGAAGAGTTTTAAACGCATGACATCCTCGTTAACATTTGCCTCACGAAATGTGGAGCAGACTTCTTCAAAGTCTTTCAAATGCAAGTATGGGTTTTCCGACTCCATACCATGAAAGGAAGGGATATGTTGAAGCATACCCGGTTTGAACGAGAACGCACCGGCTTGGCCGGCCGGAAGGACAATGCATGAATTCGATGTTGCCCGAGGCGGTTGAAGGTAGTCCCTCATTGTCCTAACAGGAGGAACATTGTTGGCACCTTCCCCTTCATTATCACTCTCGTGATCCGCAGCCCTTCCTTGATTTGCCATTCTTGGCGAAGGAGGAAGGCTTATTCTTGGCGAATGAGGAGGGCTTATTCGAATGTCCACGAACAGTTGCCCTTGCATGGGCTTGGAAAATAATTCGAATAGCTCCTTGGGAAATCTACAAAATCAAACAAAAAATAAGGGAGAAAAATAAATTAATTAAATAGAGAGAAATACTTACAGAATGGTTTTGTACAAAACCCGAGATCCGCCTTTTGCCTTATCCCCGGCAACGGCGCCAAAAACTTGACGCAACTTAAAATAACGCGCTTTGATAGAGCCCAAGTGCAAGCTTGTCAAGTTGTATTATAGTCTCGGAAGTTCGAGTGTCGAACCACAGGGATAAGTGAAAAGGAATGGATTAGATTACGGATTAAAGTGGTTTTCAGATTTTGTGTGAGTTGGATTTGTTGTAGAACAACGTAAATGTAAAACATATGCGAAAATTAATAAGAAAGCACTAAGGTAGGTGGAGGTTAGTTACGATTTAAGAGACGGTGATCGATAGCTCATACAAAGATTTCAACACAAGGTTTCTCAAGATGAGGGGAATGTTGGTGTATCTCTCAATAGCAAAGGGTGCGACGCTAGGCGCCTCATTCCCGGATTGAAGCTATATCAAGAGAGAAACAAACAACATTCCACCAAAGACGAGGTTATCGTTCCTATCTCTTAGCTATGGGTGTGAAGCAAGGCAACCCATTCCCGATGAAGCTAATCCGAGATAGATATGACAAACTCATCATAAAAAGATTTAACATAAAGCAAGTGTATGCAATCTCATGATTTAAAGAATGAAAATTATAAAGTGAATCCTAACAATGAAACGGAATGAAGTTTATGGGATAAATTTGTCATCTCATCATTTATCACTTATGGTAGAAAATAAAGAGTCTAAGTATCACATAAAGTGTAAGAAGCACTCAATATATCAATAAATGAATCAAAGATAAGCTAAACAAATTTATAATCCATCTATGGAGTTTTATGAACTAGTCATAATTTCTACAAAAAGGACAAAAACTCCATGAATGGGGGAAAAAGGCTACAAGCTTTCTAGAACCATATAAATATGTTGTAAGTTCATTGTCTTCCAAGAACTAAATATACAAGGCATATGAAGTCTTGACTTAATATGAAAATACCTAGAAAGCATGAAATAATGGAAGATATGATGAGGAAGAAGAAGATTCACAAATATTTATCAAACTTTAAATATGGATTGAGCCATTAATCACCAAAAATTATATCGCGATTCACCTCCGTAACCTTAGTAAGAGACTACTCTATAATAAATGAAAAAACAAATATTATAGATGAAGAAATCATTCTTACAAATCAAAATACTTACAAGGAAAAATGAAGAACAAAATGAACAAGAGCTCTCCCTTCTCTCTAGAACTTGCAAGTGTGTAAAACTAGATAATGATCTATCTTCTATCTCCCTAGACTAAACAATAGCTAAAGGAGTACTTAAATTAATAAACTATCCAAGGGAAAATATCTAGGAACAAGTTTCCCCAAAATAAGGCTAAAAGCAAAAGATAGTTGGTGCACTCGCGGGGCCATGATCGATCATGGCTTTGCCCATGATCGATCATGGAAGTGTTCTGCCACAAATTTTGCAAGCCATGATCGATCATGGCTTTGCCTATGATCGATCATGGGTCTGGAACTTGTTCACTCAGCACTTTGCAAGCCTTCGAGCTCACTCTTGATCAATCTATGCAACACCATTGTACTCCAATCCTACAAACACATGGAATACTACAAAATACACACCAACTTGGGCCATGTTAAATACAAAACTCGCTACGGCACTAATCTCAAGATAAGGGGATAATTAGGCAGAATTAAAGCAACAAACGCGTCAAGCGACTCCGGGAAAGAGCTTAAACATGACAATATTATGCGTTTATCATTAGGATGTAAAAAGTTGTATTTTAGATTGAGTTGTATTTTACATTTAGGGGGAGTCTGTTGGGTAGATAGACTTTGTTTTTGATCGCGTGTTGATAGGTTAGGATGTAATGATCTAAAGAGTGTGCCAAATGGTAGACTCTTATATCCGTTTCTGTCTCGAAATGTCCAAAGGGGGAGATTGTAAGTGCCATTCCTTGGCTGCAAATTTTTGGATCATTTCGAGTAAAAAAAAGTCATTCTTTCTTGTCTAGATTTGCACGCCCTTCGGTCTTTTTTGTAGAGTCTCGGAGATATTTTTTTTTTGAGCGTCGAAGCAGTGTTCGAGAAGCAAGAATTGCGGAGATGAAATTCAGGTATATATTTTTTATCCGCTTATAGTTTTACATAAGCTCCAGATTTAAAAAATAAAAAAAATAAAATAAAATAAAATAAAATAAAATGAATTTTAATTTGGTTAATTTGAGCTTGGTGCTTTGTGCTTTATTTCCCTATGTGAGATGTGTTTTAATATGGATTAAAGTATATTTTCTTCTCTTAATTTCTCCACCATAAGATTACTTTGATCCTAGCCACTTTATCGCACATATATATTTCTCTTTTCTCACTTTGTGCCCTAGAGAGCAACACGCACAAGCACACTGCCCCAAGCCCCAGCTTTCTCTTATCTCTCTCGTTTGTCTTCTCTCTCTAGATCCTTGAAGAACAAAAGTTCTTTTATGCTTTCATGTGTTTAATCTAGAGATTTGAGTGTGTGGTATACATTTAGAAATATTTTAATCTTATTTTGAGAGAGAGATTTGAATTGTTAGATTCAACAATTTAGGTTTTCTCGATATTGAAGGTCTGAAGATTGTTGTGTCTTGTATTTCTATCGATTGTGATATATCTGTTCCGAATCTGTGTGTATTCTTTTTGTGGTGTACACGGATGTTTGCTGCTGAGAGTTTTCGGCGCTGCTGTGTGTGAGATTCGGTGGTGTATAGCTGTGGTGTTTTTCATTGTTTCGAACCTGCTCTATAAAAGATTTTCTTCTTCGAATCTTGCCTCAATTTTTCTGAATATGTGGTTGTTCTCTTCTAAAATCCGGTACTATCTTTCTTAATTCTTCTTGATCTATTTTCGTTGTGTAGTACTTGGAATATGTTGCTCTGTTTTAACATTTAAGAATTAGTTGCGCTTATACTCGAAATTTGGTGTGTTTTGAGTAGTCAAATTTGATACTATTTGGATCTGAAAATTCTTGAATATAAGCTATTTTTTGGACTGTTTTTTATTGATTACTGCTGTGTATTATTGCTGCCAAAACAGTCCATAAAATCTGTTTTTACTGCTGCGAATTAATTGTGTTTATTGCTGCCATTGTTGATGTTTTTCTACTGATGTTTTTGCTGCGTAAAACACTATTCTGTGCTAATTTTTTAAAGTTGTCTTGTGCTGAAAATTCTGCTTATTAGTACTGCAGAAAATCTGTTTTTTAAAGGCTGTTTTTAATGTCCATTGCTGAGTAGAAATCTATTAGTTTGATGCTTGCATATCTGAGAAATTACTAGTTGAATTTAATATGTGTTTTGATTAGAAATCTAGTATACATATTCTGTTTTTGAAAGGATTTTTTATTGAATATCTTGTGGAATTTAGTTGTTTGTTTCTTTGATTAAAGATTGATTTATAATCTGTTTTTAAGAACTTCTTTTGAAACTAAAGCTTTGCAAAATCTGGAACTTATGGATTCTTTCTTGACTGAGCTTATTTGTGTTTAATTGATTCTTGTTGTTGTGAGGTTATCTCGGATAGTCTACTATTGTTCGTTTGGTTTGTGAGTTTAATTGAGTCGGCTTGGTGGGGGAAGTTGTGTACCCTTGGGATTGTACGGGATGTGCAGTAGGGTCGTTGTATTCCTTTTGTCCGTGTAAAACTCTTGTAAAAACTTTTTAAATAGTGGATTTGTTCTGAGGTAGGATGCCTCCGTGGATGTTTCTCTCACGTTGAGAGTTTACCACGTAAATAAACCCTTATGTTGTGATTGATTGGTTAATTTTCTATACTAGTTCATTAATTGCTTCAATATCACAAAGGTTTTCAAGAATCTTCAAAATTAAACAAGCTTTTCCTAAAATCTAGATTTGACATGTTTATCAAATGCAAACTTATGGTTTATTATTATTTTTGGATTATCCATTGTGGGAATTTCACGAATAACATGTCCTTAATCAGTACTCAAGGACTGAATGAGATGTGGAAGTGAAATCAAACATTATTGGAGGTGGTAATAGATTCACCCTTAATATATACAAGTGTATTTACCACTAAGCTAACTAAATTACCAAAATATAACGCAGAAATATTGAGGAGGTTGAAGAGAAAGATTAACATCTTCTTTTTGGACCAACAGAGCTATTAAGGAGGTTGAAGAGAAACAAAAACATCATGTTTTGTGGACTAGCAAAGCTATTAATAATGCAGAAATATTGATCGAGGAGGTTGAAGAGAAACAAAAACATCATTTTTTGTGGACCAGCAGAGCTATTAATAACGCAGAAATATTGATCGACGAGGTTGAAGAGAAACAAAAACATCATTTCTTGTAGACCAATAGAGCTATTAATAATACAGAAATATTGATGGAGGAGGTTGAAGGGAAACAAAAACATCATTTTTTGTGGACCAGTAGAGCTATTAATAATGCAGAAATATTGATTGAGGAGGTTGAAGAGAAACAAAAACATCATTTCTTGTAGACCAACAGAGCTATTAATAATCCAGAAATATTGATCGAGAAGGTTGAAGAGAAACAAAAACATCATTTTTTGTGGACCAGCAGAGCCATTAATAATGCAGAAATATTGATCGAGGTTGAAGAGAAACAAAAACATCATTTCTTGTAAACCAACAGAGCTATTAATAATGCAGAAATATTGATCGAAGTGGTTTAAGAGAAACGAAAACATCATTTCTTATAGACCAACAGAACTAGAATTATTGAGGAAGTTGAAGACTTGCTACCTTCTTATGGACAAAAAAAATTAAAAAAATATATAGCCTTAGTTTATACAATTTTCTGCTACTATTATTTATTAAGGACGAGCAGAGCTGTAAGCTTTAAAATCCATTTATTATTGTTTCCTTCTTTGTTTTCTCTCTTCCCAAGCCACGTTAGACAAGTAGTGTTGTCATATACTCATATCAATGGTATTAATATATAGACCACAAAAAATAAAAAAATGCCATCAATATTCTTGGACAATTTAAAAACAATTAGTTCAAGACTCAGAATGATCCATGATGTAAGAGAAGTATGAACATTAATAATATCAGGCTCAATTATAGCAGCAAAGATATAACAGGCGTATTATTTGATATAATGTTTACAACAATAATATGTTATTATTATGTACATTAATGTTTCTTTAAAATTATCTTTTACCCACATCATTGTTTACTGTATTTTTTCCCAGTTTATGATAATTCCTCAACCAGCATTATAATAATTGATTTATTGAATATGTAGAACAATATATAAGCCACTCGAAAAACAAAAAATCTCAAAATTTTGAATCCAAAATATACAGTATGATATGCTCAAAGTTATGTGAATTTAGATGGTGCCCAAATCAAAGTTTTAGGCCAACCCAAGAAATAAATTATAGTCTATTATATACTTGTACATTACCAATAAGTTTATATGACAAAAAGTTTAGGCAAAATGAATAAAATTACCAGTAAGGTTATAGGACCAAAAATTGTAGCATACTTGTACATTAATTACCAATAACTTTATACTATAAAATTTTTATGCAGAATAAATAAAATTTCACATTTTATTTTATAAAAGTCGAAAAATATTATGGTCAAAACTCAAATTGAACAAACACTCCGCTGGTGATGAGAGTTGAACTTGCGACTTTATCTATAAGTGATTAGCCAAAAACATTACTGCAATTTAGTTGAGTTTATGACCTTGCAATTGCATACATTAATTGCACATGTACTATAATTTGAAATTTCATTTGATCTCATTTCTCACTTTAAATTCAGTAATGGTACGACAAAGATGAGCCCACCCAAGAATTCCATAAAATTCAACGAAAAATTTGGATTGGATACTTTTATAAGTTTGCAAAATATTAAAATGAGGTTAACATTTTTTTAATCGTTTGGTCATAGGATATATTAAGGGTGGAGATATTGATTCCCCAAAAAATACTTGACAACACTTTCATTTTTATTGGGTCATTCGCAACAGAATAAGATGTTTGTTGTTCCGTTCTTGAGGGTCGAGTATAAACCTATATATTCGATCTTTGACAACCGAGTAAGGCATTGTCATGTTTATACTCAGTCCTTCGCAACCGAGTAAAATACACCTTACTCGATTGTTAAGAATCAAATGAAAAGTGAGAGTATTTCCAACAGATATTGGAGGTGCCAATATCACCAACCATTATTATTTCAAGTATTGCCTTAAAGTTTTTCTTGAGTACAACTAGTATCAATATTTTTAGATATTGTGAAACAGTATATTCTAAGTATTGCATCATTTTAAAAAAATAAAAAATTGTTAACCGTCTAATTTTTTTTTTCTTGAGATATTTTAAAATTCAAAAATCATTATCCATTAATATATAAATAGATTATTCTAAACAAGAGTGTACGTGCAATATTGTTCATTTGTAAATTAAACAAATCAAACATTTTCTTGAAGTTAGCCCAAAATTTTCATATATAAAAGGGAGGGAGACCAGCCGTAGGAGGGGAATCACAAAAATAACAATTTTCTTTTCTTCCATTCTCTATTGTTTTCGATAAGTGTGACAGCCGCATATTTTTGTTCCATCTCTTTTTCTTTTGCACGCTTATCGAGGATTTTTTTTTTTTCTCTTTTTCCTTTCTTTTCTGCCAAGCACTGTTCTTTTGCGGGTAGTATAATTAATTCGGAATTTTTAGTTCTCTTCTTCAATTTATTGGCACAAATCCAAGTAAGTATTTTATTTATTAAATTATGTATTATTTAATTATATTTTTTATTTTAATTACGAGCATACTAGGCTAGGTTATTTTTTAAGATTGAAGATGAGTATATTTGATTGATTCTCTTGCACGTATTCATGGCAATTGACTCTACCAATTTAATACTTTAATATTAAAAATATTTTTTTCTAGTGAATGCATGTTTTAATTGATAAAAATAAAATTGGATTCTCACTATTTTTTGTTGGATTCACCTTATGATTTGTTGAGAGCGGATATATGGTGCGTTTTGGCGGATATATCGAGTGTTTTAATTTTATACATTTGTTTGGCTATGGAAGAATTAACACTTAAATTTTATAATTTAATTGGGCTTAATTAAATTTATTTTCTGCATCTAATAAAGTCCAGAGACCAAATTAGTGCGAGACAAGAGAGTAGAGTTTGCTGGGCATGAATACTAGGAACATGATATCAAATATATGACTCCGCCATCCTAGTATTTTATTAATTGATTATTTAATTAGTATTTTTATTAGTTTATTAATTTATTCGTATTCTTAATTGATAAATCATCCCAATCAATTTTTAAGCTAGATTAGAAATGAAATAGAATTAGTGAGAGAGATACGTACATTCCATCCATCAAGTCCCTAAGGTTCGACCTCGCTCTTACCTAAGCTATACTAAGTACCGATTCGTGCACTTGTGAGTAATTAAAACATTCACAACAAGTCTTTAGCGCCGTTGCCGGGGACTTGAAAATTCGTTTTTGCAACATCTTACTAATTTATATTATTTCCTTCTACTAGTACCCTTAAAAAAAATCTTAGGAGTAGAGTAGTACATGAGCATTGTTTGGAAGCGCGGTGTTAAAAGATTGAATAGGATAGAGAACTTAGAACTCAATCATTTGTTTGAGGAAAGAACGATGGCTGATGAACAAGAAGATGCGAAAACTTTGAAGGAGCTTTTCTCTCTTATCACTACCAACCTATCATCATGCATTGTTTTACCTGCCACTACCACAAACCATTTCGAGCTTAAATTGCAAGTAATGCAACTTCTTCCAAATTTTTATGGAATTGATCAAGAAGATCCTTACCTCCATATTAAGGATTTTCTAGAAATTTGCGCCACTTTCAAGTTTCTAAATTTTTCTGATGAGTTAGTTCGCCAACGTTTATTTCCTTTCTCCCTCAAAGCGAAAGCAAAGGCGTGGCTTAATTTGCTACCCTCTAGGTCCATCACTGGTTTGGAGACTTCAGTTTTCAAATTTTTAACTAAATTTTTTCCCATGTCCAAGAAAAATGAACTTCGAAGGAAGATATCTGATTTTTGTCCAGAGGATCATGAAAAATTTTACGAATCTTGGGAAAGATTTAAGGACCTACTTTTGAGATGTCCCCACTATGGTTTTGAAAAATGGAGACTAGTTAAGTTCTTTTACAATGGGTTGGCTCAAACCAATCGAAATATGATTGAGTCGATGAATAGTGGCACTTTCCTTAGCTTCACTAAAGATGAAGCTTATAATTTCCTTGAGAATCTTTCCGAGAGCTCTCAGCAATGGGATTTCTCTTCTCATAAAAATTCATCAGCTCAAGTTAAGAAGGAAATCAAAAAAGAGGGCATCTATGAGCTATCTGAAAGTGTAGAGAGTAGAAGGCAGTTAAATAGTCTCTAAAAGAAACTTGAAGCGTTAACTTTGCGGTTAAATAAAAATTATGTCAATCAGATTCAAGTTGAAGGATGCTCTGTGTGTGCTGGCTCTATGCATACATCGCAAACTTGCCCCTCTATGGTAGGATTCTCTGAATTCATGCCACAACAAGTAAATGCGATGAACGAGAATAATAAGCAATTCAATAACCCATTCACAGAGACATATAATCCGGGTTGGAGAAATCACCCAAATTTTTCGTGGACACAAGTTCAACCCATCCCCAATACGAGTCCCCTATCAGCTAATGTTCCACGACAACATCCACCTCCTCGTTTTCGCCCTTCAATCAATTCTTATCCACCATTCCAACCTGCTCCGCCTGCTCTAACACCGTATGTCACTCCACAACAATTCTCATCTTTGGAGGACACTCTCAAGCAATTCATTCAAGTGACCACCCAAAATAATCAGACTTCAAGCCAGCTTTTGCAAGAAGTGAGGAATAACGGCCTCATGAACACTCAAGCCATCATTAGGTTAGAGAGTCAAATGGGTCAATTGGCGAGTCAATTGGGTGAGAGAGAGAAGGGTAAGTTTTCGAGTCAGCCAATTCTGAATCCTAAAGGTATTTCCTCAAGTGGGACCGCTCCTAACCCACCAAATGCACCAATACATGGGCAAGTTCAAGCAATCACTACACTTAGGTCGAGAAAGGTAATTGACAATAAAGTGAAAATGCCAGATAGCGAGGAGGAAGAGAAAGAAGAAGAAGAGTATATTCCAACTGAGGTTGAGCCTACACCTCAAGTTGTGAACCAAGCTCCTCCTGCTAAGCAAGCAAGTGAAGAACTCTCGAATAGGACCTTTGTTCCTTAGGCCCCATTTCCTTATAGGTTAAAAGACAATAAGAAGGGTACTCAATTCGAAGAAATCTTGGAGGTATTTAAGCAAGTTCAGATAAACATCCTACTACTTGATGCTATCAAACAAGTACCTTCTCATGCCAGGTTCCTCAAAGACTTGGTCACTCAAAATAGGAGAACAAATTTTTCGAAGAAGGCATTCTTAGCTAAACAAGCAAGCTCCATTATTCAATGCAGGATCCCTATCAAGTATAAAGACCATGGCTGTCCAACAATCTCATGCAAGATTGGGAATTATCATATTGAGCGAGCTTTGGTAGATCTGGGGGCTAGTGTGAACTTATTGCCATATTCAATTTTTAAATAATTAGGTTTGGGAGAGTTGAAGCCTAAACCAATGATAATCCAACTTGCTGATCGATCTGTTAAATTTCCTAGAGGTGTCATTGAAGATGTTTTGATACAGGTAGAGACATTTGACTTCCCAGTAAACTTCGTGGTCCTTGATACTCAACCTGTTCAGAACACAAACAGGTAAATCCCTGTGATCCTTGGTCGACCGTTCCTCGCTACAACTAATGTGCTAATCAACTGTAGGAATGGATTGATGAAAATAAGTTTTGGAAATATGATTGCTGAGATTGATGTATTTGATACAAGCAAATAGCTCCAAGAAGAGGAAGTTAAAGGTGTGAACATGATAGGAAGATGGATATTTGATGGAAAATGTGACGAACTTGAAGAAGATTTCATAACTTTGTTGGGAGATGAAGTAAATGATCCAAAATTTATAGAAAAAGAAAGAAGCATGTCGAGAAGGAAAGAGGAAGAGTGGGAAGCAAAGGTTCATAACTTTTTATTTTCAGAGCTAGATAGTGAGAGAGATGAATCCCTTGATAGTATGAAGTTGTGCGAGAGTATCTCATTTGATCCTGGTATGCTTGAGTTAAAATCTAGTGGCTCATTACCTTTGGAGAAACCTTATTCGCTTATTGATTTCTTGCTTCGATGTGTCGACCCATTGAGTTGATTCATCTTATATCCCCTGATCTGGAGCCTGACATGAGTCATCAAATCTTGGAGGTAAGTGGTTGGTTTAATAAGTATGTTTATGTTGTGATTATTATATCTACTGACCTTCCACCTGATAAATATTAGTTTTGCAATTAAATTAGATGCTTTGCTTTTCTTTGTTCTCTTTCTAACAAAAGTGCATGTTTACCTTTATCATTGAGCTTCATCGACTTCAGGTGATATCCTTCCTTTTCATATTTACTTGTCTTTATACATTGAGGACAATGTAAGATTTCAGTTAGGGGTGGGATTTATTTGCCTTGTCATTCCATACACTTCACTTATTGCACTTTGTTAAAAAAAAAAAAAAGGAAGCTAAAATGTTTGATTTTTTTTTTAAAATGAACAAAGAAAAGCTTTGCAATGGTTCTTTGATATTAACTGAGATTTCCTTTGTCTAGCTTGTGTGATAACGATGACGCATTCATCTTAATACTTTACATGTGCATGCTTAGTTCTTCTACTATCATTATTAAGAGAAATTTCATGATTTTCAATCATCATTATATTTGAGCACATATGACAACTTATGCATAACTAGATGGATGAGTGAGCATAACTGAAGATTCCTGAAGAACATAAATGTAGAAACTAAATAACCCATGAGTATTTGAGCCAATCTTCCTATTTGAGGGTTTTTACATAAACTTTTAATTTTTGAAAAGCATATCTCGTTGAGTAGTCTCATTATTCTTTGCTTTGAGTGAACACTATAAAGGTACGTCCATGAAATGCAATTCTTTTAAGGATTCTTGATATTACTTGAGCTAAAGAACTTTAAACCTTAGGAAGTGATTTAGGTCGTCTTTGGCAACCTCAATATAGCCTAATCCTCCCTTACATATGTACCACTAGTCACCCCTTTGAGCCTTATTTATAGCATTTCTTTGGTAGCCCAATATCCTTACCATACTCCAATTAGGAATGTAAACCATATTTATAGCCTACCCTTTTATCTAAGAATATGTTGAGATTATCTATTCTACGTACGGGCAATAGTGAAAAGTGAGCTTAAAAAGAAAAAAATGAATGAAAAAAAAATGATGAAAAAAATGAAAAAATAAAAATAAAAAAAATGGTGAAATCTCCTTTGAAATATCAAAGTGAAAAATTTGTATGAGAAACGAGATGTGAAAAGGAAAAGGAAAATAACAAGTAAAAGAAAAGCTCAAATAAAGTTAAAGTTAGCTCGGAGTGTTAATTTTATATCTCAATGTATTTCTTAGATCTTTGTTACCCCTTCATTTGATTAACCCTTGCCCAAAGCCTTGTATTACAACCCGAAAAAAGTTCTAATGATTCTTTGGAATATGGTTTTGAGGTGAGAGCAGTGGAGGGGATCTGTTTATGCATTTCGCTTTTCTAGTGGGAATTATTCGTTCATGAGACTCATTTTCTTTTATTTATAGCGTTTTTCATATATATATGTGAGAGACATTTGAAATTTGAATACATTTATTCGTTATAGCCCGCATGTAATGAGAGCAATTACACCATATTCTTGAGTGTTTTCATTTATTGAGTGTATGCCATGTGAGGAGTTGAGTCGAAGCATAGTTTGTATGGGATTTGAAAGCTTTGCTTATTTAGATATGAATGATATTATATTGTTGTCAATTCACACACATAATGAGATTGGAGAGAAAGAAATATTTTTATTAATCTTGCTAGTTTAAGAACTTTGATATTGTACATCTGTCACATTGATTAGCTTGTGAGTGTTATGATCTTTTTGTTAAGTTAAATACATTGGTGAAAGAAGGGGATGATAAACGCTTAATATTGTCATTCATTTGCTCATTTTCGGAGTTGTTTGACGCGTTTATTTCTCTAAAACTACTCGGTTTGCCAACTTATTTCGCGATTAGTCTCGTAGCACTTTTGTATTTAACAATGCTTGGAAAGGCATATTTTTGTGTTTATTTTGGTGTCTTTAGATTTCAAGAAATATTGTATTTAATACAATTTGAAATTTTCCTTGGACAAAAAGAATTCAAGATAGTGGAATTTTCCTTGGACAAAAAGAATTCAAGATAGTGGAATTTTCCATGGGCAAAAAGAATTCAAAAAAGTGGAAGTCTCCATGTGATTAAAGAGCATCCAAGAAAGAAAGTCTCCATGTCCATGTGATTAAAGAGCATCCAAGAAAGAAAGTCTCCATGTCCATGTGATTAAAGAGAGAAAGTGGAATTCTCCATGTGACCAAAGAGCATCCAAGAAAGTGGAATTCTCCACCAAAAATAAACAATAAAAATAAAAATAAAAAAATAAAAATAAAAAGCATTGTTTATTATTTTAGCATCCAACACAACTCTCCTATTTATAGTCTTCATTGTTGTGTTGGAGAGGACACTTTTATTACTTCTCATTTCTCAATTTATAGAGAGCTTGTAATAGTTTTATTTTTTAGAGAGAGAAATGGAGTTCACTTTTATAATTCTTGTCTCTACATTTATTATGGAGTAAATTTCTTTGCTAAGGCTAAAAGATGAAGTTTGCAATGCATTAATTATGTAAGTTCAATTCTCATTCCATTGTTAGTATTGTTAAATACTTTTTGAATCCTTCATCTTCTCCATTTTTTCAACCATTCATAAGCTAGTAAGATAATTTTCATATGATGATTTGACTTTGTATGCCTTGTATACATAGATCTCAAGCATTAATGAGAAAATGATACACTTGTGTATTTCTTACTAGCATATGTCAATTCTTTCTTTGAATGAGATACTTTTCATTGCCAAGCATGATTAGTTTTTGAATATTCATGCAAACACCATAAATTTGAGATTTTAATCTTTTAATACGTTAATGATATGTTGAGTGCTTTCTACACTTTATGTGATTTTAAGACTCATCATCTTCTTAGTTAAAGTATTGCCAAAGAGGATCTTTTAAATTTATGTCATAAACAACTTCATTAATCATTTTAAGGATTCAATTTGTATTTATCAAATAAGTCTATATAGGATGGTTTGACCTCCACCTAGACCTCCCAATCTTAGACAAATGAAATGTTATGATTTATCGAGCTAAACTCCTTGTAGTTGGCCATTTTCATAATCAAGTCATTTGCCTAGGGAAAACTAACAATGAGTTCTTAAATGCCTAGTTTAATTTTATACCTTTTCTTTTTGTGTATTTTAAGTTTGAATCTTAGTTGATATTATATGGGAATGGGTTGCACTTGCTTCACACCCTTTGTCACAAGATAAAAATGAGAGATACACTTGTGTTGATATTTGCTTACACCCTTTCTTTATATGGCATTTATATGGGAATGGGTTGCTTTTGCTCCACACCCTTTTGCTTAGAAATGGGTAAAATATTCTACACTTAGGAATTGCATTGAGAACTTTGAATGAGATTGCTTTTACTTAACTTTGCAAAACAAATGAATTCTATAGTGCCTTAGCCTTTTCTCATCTATTATTACATCATTTTAATTTTTATTGCAAGACATTAAAATCAACCATTAAAATCAACCAATTAAATTCTCTAAACAAAATCTTGGACTCGTAATCACCACATCGTCTTTCCGACTATCCTTGTGGTTCGACACTTGGACTTACCAAGTATTATAACTTGACAACCTGCACTTGGGTACCTAAGCACGGAAGTATTTTCGGCGCGTCAAGTTTTTGGCGCCGTTGCCGGGGATACGGCGAAAGACGGATTACGGGTTTTGTAAAAAAAAGAAAAAAAAATCACTTTGTAAGTATTCTCTCTCTTTGTAAATTACTTTTCCTACTTATTATTATTATTTTTTTTAGATGGAAAATTTTATTCGAGATCACCCTTCCGGGCTTATGCGCGGAAATTTGTACATTGATCTTCGCATAAGTCCACTAAGAGGCCAACCACTACCAAGGCATCCTAGTCCTTCACCTACTCCTTCCGAAATGGCTGACGAGGATAATGAGTCAAATACCGGAGAAAATAATAATCACCATCCTCCGGTTCGAACAATGAGGGATTATCTTCAACCACCTCGGACGACGTCTAATTCTTGCATCATTCTCCCCACCGGACAAGCGGGAACATTCTCTTTCAAGCCAGGTATGCTTCAACATATCCCCTCTTTTCATGGTATGGAATCCGAAAATCCGTACTTACATTTGAAAGATTTTGAGGAAGTTTGCTCCACGTTTCGTGAGGCAAATACCAATGAGGAAGTAATGCGTTTAAAACTTTTTCCTTTCTCCTTAAAAGATAAAGGAAAATTATGGTTGAATGCTCTAAGACCGCAATCTATTCGGTCTTGGCAAGTACTTCAATCGAAGTTTTTAAAAAAATTCTTTCCCGTCCATCGGACCAACGCTTTGAGAAGGGCAATATCCAATTTTTCGCCAAAAGAAAATGAAAGTTTTTACAAGTGTTGGGAAAGATACAAGGAACTTTTAAACGCATGTCCTCACCATGGCCACGAAACATGGAGCCTTGTAAGCTATTTTTACGAATCTCTTACTCCCAAAATGCGTACATTTGTAGAGACCATGTGTAATGGTCAATTCTTGAGTAAAAGTCCTGAGGAGGCCTTGTTGTATTTTGATGAATTGGCGGAAGGTGCCCAAAATTGGAACACCTATACCGAGGAACCTAAGGCCAAACCTCTGGGAAAGGGTGGGTTGTACCAAATATCCAATGATGATGACATGGGGGTAAGGTTGTTCCAATTGTCTAAGAAGGTAGAGGCCTTAGAGACAAACAAGCTTAGAGATGTCAATGTAGTGTCATCAAGTCAATTGTGTGTCATTTGTGAGAAGGTGGGGCATTCTACGGAGGAATGTCACACAATCCCGGCCTTCAAAGAGGTTCTCCAAAGCCCCTCACAAGTGAATGCCATGAACTTGTATCCTAGACCACACAATGATCCATTTTCTCAAAGGTACAATGAAGGGTGGAGGAACCATCTTAATTTTAGTTGGGGGGGAAATCAAAATACTCATCAAAATTCGAATGCAAATTCCTACCAACCAAGACCACCTCCACCCCAAAACAACTCTTTTGGTCAAGCAAACCCAAACCCAAATTCAAATTTGGAGACTCTTTTGCGGCAGTTTGTAGACAAAACCAATAGAGATGTTAGTGATTTGAAAACTCAAATGTCCAAAGTCACCACCGCTTTAGCAACCCAAGAAAAAGGAAAGTTTCCGGCCCAACCAATAGCTAATCCTAGAGGGCAATCCATGATAGTTGAAGGGGAGTCGAGTGGGAATGTAGAGGAGTTGAAATCCATCACAACCCTTAGAAATGGAAAGATGATTGACAAAACTATAGTTCCTAAGGCCCAAACGCCGATGGACATAGCCGAGTCAACACCAAGTGAAGGAATAGAAGAAGAAAAGAATGTGAGGGAAAAGGAAGAGGAAAAGAGGAATGAGAAAGAGGACATGGAAAAAATCAGAAATAACATCAAAGTCCCTTTTCCCGAAAGGTTAAATCAACCTCATAAGGAAAATTGCAACACCGAAATTCTTGATGTGTTTAGGCAAGTCAAGATCAACATTCCATTGCTTGACGCGGTCAAGCAAATACCTTCATATGCTAAATTTCTCAAAGATTTGTGTACCACAAAAAGAAGGTTGAATGTTAAGAAAAAAGCATTTATGACAGAGCAAGTGAGCTCTATCATGCAAGGCACTCGTATTCCAAAATTTAAAGATCCTGGTTGCCCAACCATTTCATGTTTAATTGGCAATTGTCGCATAAAAAATGCTTTACTTGATTTGGGAGCTTGTGTTAATGTGCTTCCTTTTTCGGTGTACCAACAATTGGGGTTAGGAGAGTTGAAACCCACCAAAGTGACAATTCAATTAGCGGATCGCTCCGTTAAGATACCGAGAGGGATAATAGAGGATGTTCTTGTGCAAATTGATAAATTCTACTTTCCTGTTGATTTCATTGTTCTTGATATGCAACCGGTAGCAAATCCCACTAATGAAATTCCTGTCATTTTAGGAAGACCATTTCTTGCCACATCTAATGCCATCATTAATTGCAAGAATGGAATTGTTAAATTGGCTTTTGGAAACATGACTCTTGAGCTAAATGTGTTCTCTTTAAGCAAACAACAAAATGATTTTGATGAAGAAAGTGAACATGTGAACATGATAGAGTCATTAGTCCAAGATCATTTTAATAATACTTACGATTTGGATTCAATGGAAGAGAATCTAACCACTTCCAATGAATTCGATGAGTGTTTGCAAGTGTTTTCCTTACTTGATGATAAGGTTCAAGATCCGAAGGAGCGAAAGGGGAGCACATCCGATCCAACAATAAAGCTTGAGGGACAAATGGAGCTCAAGCTATTGCCAAGCAACTTGAAGTACGTTTTCCTAGGTGCTTCCAGAACCTACCCTGTGGTAATTTCTTCCGAACTCTCAAAAGAGCAAGAGGTGAGGTTGGTAAGTATGCTTAATAAAAATAAGAAAGCTTTTGGTTGGACACTAGCTGACCTCCAAGGGATTAATCCTTTAATTTGCACTCACAAAATCCACTTGGAGGAAAATGCTAAACCATCTAGACAATTTCAACGCCGCTTGAACCCAAATATGCAAGAAGTTGTAAGAAATGAGGTATTGAAATTGCTAGATGCAAAAATCATTTATCCAATCTCCGATAGCAAATGGGTGAGTCCAACCCAAGTTGTACCAAAGAAATTCGGGCTTACAGTAGTAAAAAATGAACAAAATGAATTAATACCCCAAAGAGTCACCACCGGGTGGCGAGTGTGCATTGACTACCGTAAGCTTAATGAAGTAACACGTAAAGATCATTTCCCGCTCCCATTTTTGGACCAAACACTCGAAAGAGTAGCCGGGCATGAATTTTACGCGTTCTTAGATGGATTCTCTGGGTACAACCAAATTGAGATTGATTTAAATGATCAAGAGAAAACCACCTTCACATGCCCCTTTGGTACCTTTGCATATCGAAGAATGCCATTTGGGTTGTGCAATGCACCAGCAACCTTTCAAAGGTGCATGCTAAGTATCTTTAGCGACATGGTGAAAAAGACCTTAGAGGTATTTATGGATGACTTTACCGTTTACGGTAAGTCATTCGATAATTGTTTGTTGAATGTTGAGCAGGTTTTAGAAAGGTGCATTGAGAAACAACTTGTTCTTAATTGGGAGAAATGTCATTTCATGGTGACAAAGGGCATTGTCTTAGGGCACATTATTTCGGAGAAGGGAATCGAAGTTGACAAGGCAAAAATTGAAATTATCTCAAAGCTCCCCACCCCCAAGTCAATCAAGGATGTCCGTTCATTCTTGGGGCATGCCGGATTCTACCGAAGGTTCATTCAAAATTTTAGCACCATTGCTAAACCCATGTGCAAGTTGCTCTTGAAAAATGCCCCATTTGAATGGAACAAGGAATGTGAAGAAGCCTTTGTAAAACTCAAGCACATGCTCACTACCGCACCCATCATGCAAACCCCCGATTGGAGTTTGCCATTCGAACTCATGTGCGATGCAAGCGATTACGCCGTGGGGGCGGTCCTCCGCCAAAGAAAGGACAAAAAGCTCGGGGTCATTTACTATGTGAGCCAAACTCTCAATGAGGCTCAAATGAACTACACCACCACCGAGAAAGAACTCTTGGCTATTGTCTTTGCTCTCGACAAATTTCTGTCCTACCTCATTGGGTCACCTATTGTCATTTTCACCGATCATGCAGCCCTCAAGTATCTTTTCACAAAGAAAGATGCAAAGCCAAGGCTTCTAAGATGGATTCTTCTCCTACAAGAATTCAATCTTTTCATAAAGGATAAGAAGGGTGTCGAAAATGTGGTGGCGGATCATTTATCTCGCCTTTCATTCACCGACCACATTGAAGAGAGTGCTATTAAAGACTCTTTTCTGAATGAGCAATTATTCACAATCTCTTCTTCACCATGGTATGCCGATATCGTGAACTATCTTGTCACCGGAAAGATGCCAAGCCATTGGACTGCCCAAGACCGAAGGAAATTCTTGTCCGAGGTCAACCGTTCCTATTGGGATGACCCATACTTGTTCAAGTATGGGGCGGATCAAATCATTCGACGATGTATTCCCAATGACGAGTTCAAAAAAGTTCTAAGCTTTTGCCATAATGAAGCTTGTGGTGGACATTTCTCGGCCAAAAAGACGGCCGCCAAGATCTTGCAAAGTAGCCTTTATTGGCCAACATTGTTCAAAGATGCCTACCAACATTGCAAATCTTGCTCGAGATGCCAAATGTTAGGAGGGATTACAAGAAAAAGCATGATGCCGCTTAATCCAATCTTGGTGATTGAAGTGTTCGATTGTTGGGGAATCGATTTCATGGGACCATTCCCATCCTCTTTCGGTAACCTTTATATTTTAGTGGCGGTTGATTATGTTTCCAAGTGGGTAGAGGGCCAAGCTTGCAAGAAAAATGATCACAAAGTGGTGATCCGATTTTTAAAAGAAAATATTCTTGCAAAGTTTGGCACTCCCAAAGCGATTATAAGCGATGGTGGTACTCATTTTTGCAATAAACCTTTTGAATCTTTAATGCAAAAATATGGGGTAAATCACAAATTATCACTCGCTTATCATCCGCAAACCAATGGCCAAGCCGAACTTGCCAATAGGGAGATAAAGCAAATTCTTGAAAAAACGGTAAATCCAAATCGCAAGGATTGGTCATTGCGTCTTAACGATGCACTTTGGGCTTATCGTACGGCTTTTAAAACAATTTTAGGAATGTCTCCCTATCGGATAGTATATGGCAAGCCTTGCCATCTTCCCATTGAGTTGGAACATAGATCATTTTGGGCAATTAAAATGATGAATTTTGATATTGAAAATGTCGGAAGCAACCGAAAGTTACAACTTGAGGAGTTGGAGGAATTAAGGAGGGATGCATACCAAAATGCTAAGATAAGCAAAGAACGTACAAATTTTTTTCATGATAAATCTATTTTAAGAAAAGAATTTAAACTCGGGCACAAAGTTCTAGTTTATGACACGCGTTTGCATCTTTTCCCGGGAAAGCTGAAATCACGTTCGACCGGCCCATACATTGTTCAACATGTATTCTCTTTTGGGGCGGTGAATGTTGAGGATCCCAAAACTGGCTTTGTGTTCAAAGTGAACGGACAACGCCTTAAGCCATTTTTGGAATTCCCACCTCAAGAGGAGTCCACCACTCTTGAAGATCCGACCTATACCTAACAAGTATAGGTGATGTTGTATATACTTTTATAAAAAAAAATAAAAAAATTTGCTTTATTTTCTTTCCTTCCTTTTTGGGTTTGGTTTGATAAACATGATATGAGGATTGAAATGTGGTTGTAATGCATGCATGTTATGTTTTATCTAATTCTAACCCGTTTGTTTTTATTAGTGTGTACATATAGTAATTTTGCTTTGAAAAATAGCTCTCTTTTCCTCATGAAAATCGAAAAGCCAAATGGGAGAATGCCAATTTCTCGTTCTCTTCACATTGAGGACAATGCGTTCTTCAAGTTGGGGGGTAATGTACTTAAACTTTAATGGCTTTTCAATTTCTGAATTTTTCATGCGTGTAGAGCTTCAAAAAAAAAAAAAAATTTGAAAGCTTGAAATATGATGATCATTTTTTTTAGAATTGTCTTTGAATTGATGGTTTTTGACATGAAATTCTTAATTTGGATAGGTAGTTGAGTGATAATCTCCATGGCATTGCTTCATTTAGATTCTTGAGCCTTGTAGTTTCCTATGAATATGCATAATGTTGTGGTTTGATTTAGTCTTTGGTATCACATAGAGTGATTTTCATCTTGTGTAGAGAGAAATAATGTTCAAATGCAATAAAAGCTCTTTCGAAAAGATCCTCCTTAGAGGGGACACATGCATGGCACTTAAAAAAAAAATTTTAAAAACTTGGATGACTTTTAAACTTAATATTGACTTTAAACTTCACTTGACTAAATTCATAAGTCATTTTGTCTAATATTAAGGATAGGCAAAGGTTACCATATGGGAAAGGGGTGAATAGCTTCCTTTGTGCATTTAAAAAAAAGAAAAAAAAAGAAGAAGAAGTTATGAATGCAAAATTACAAAGTGAGACCGCTGCCCTCCATAGAGATGCAAACCACCTTGAGCTAATTTAGCAAAAAGTCCAAGTAAAAGATAAAGAAAAAAAGTGCTTAAAATTGACAAAGTTCTTGAGCTTTTGTTTTTGAAAGATTTCTCTCTTCCACTATTGATGAATAGAACTATTTGTGATTAAGAATGATTGTGTCAAAGATCCATATACATAGTGTGTTCAAATGGGAATGTGGAACTAGTTTCTAAAGGAGATTGTAAGCAATGGAGATCGTTATTCAAATGCCAACATTCCGAAAATTGTAATAGTAATGCCAAACACTTAAATCAATTCGTGAAAATGCTTCAATTCTACTACTTAGATTTCAAACTTCGGATGTTTGTAGGTATCATCACTGTAAACCCTCACGAGACAAACCTCGTCTTCTAATGGAACTTGGGAGTTTTTAAAATGGCTTAGTGCATTTTATCAATGCATTTTCGGATAATATATATAGCTATTTTTATTTTGCTTGCTAAGGGACTAGCAAGAGATAAATCAGGGGGAGTTGATAAACGCTTAATATTGTCATTCGTTTGCTCATTTTCGGAGTTGTTTGACGCGTTTATTTCTCTAAAACTACTCGGTTTGCCAACTTATTTCTCGTAGCACTTTTGTATTTAACAATGCTTGGAATATTTTTGTGTTTATTTTGGTGTCTTTAGATTTCAAGAAATATTGTATTTAATACAATATTGAAATTTTCCATGGACAAAAAGAATTCAAGATAGTGGAATTTTCCTTGGACAAAAAGAATTCAAGATAGTGGAATTTTCCATGGGCAAAAAGAATTCAAAAAAGTGGAAGTCTCCATGTGATTAAAGAGCATCCAAGAAAGAAAGTCTCCATGTCCATGTGATTAAAGAGCATCCAAGAAAGAAAGTCTCCATATCCATGTGATTAAAGAGAGAAAGTGGAATTCTCCATGTGACCAAAGAGCATCCAAGAAAGTGGAATTCTCCACCAAAAATAAACAATAAAAATAAAAATAAAAAAATAAAAATAAAAAGCATTGTTTATTATTTTAGCATCCAACACAACTCTCCTATTTATAGTCTTCATTGTTGTGTTGGAGAGGACACTTTTATTACTTCTCATTTCTCAATTTATAGAGAGCTTGTAATAGTTTTATTTTTTAGAGAGAGAAATGGAGTTCACTTTTATAATTCTTGTCTTTACATTTATTATGGAGTAAATTTCTTTGCTAAGGCTAAAAGATGAAGTTTGCAATGCATTAATTATGTAAGTTCAATTCTCATTCCATTGTTAGTATTGTTAAATACTTTTTGAATCCTTCATCTTCTCCATTTTTTCAACCATTCATAAGCTAGTAAGATAATTTTCATATGATGATTTGACTTTGTATGCCTTGTATACATAGATCTCAAGCATTAATGAGAAAATGATACACTTGTGTATTTCTTACTAGCATATGTCAATTCTTTCTTTGAATGAGATACTTTTCATTGCCAAGCATGATTAGTTTTTGAATATTCATGGAAACACCATAAATTTGAGATTTTAATCTTTTAATACTTTAATGATATGTTGAGTGCTTTCTACACTTTATGTGATTTTAAGACTCATCATCTTCTTAGTTAAAGTATTGTCAAAGAGGATCTTTTAAATTTATGTCATAAACAACTTCATTAATCATTTTAAGGATTCAATTTGTATTTATCAAATAAGTCTATATAGGACGGTTTGACCTCCACCTAGACCTCCCAATCTTAGACAAATGAAATGTTATGATTTATCGAGCTAAACTCCTTGTAGTTGGCCATTTTCATAATCAAGTCATTTGCCTAGGGAAAACTAACAATGAGTTCTTAAATGCCTAGTTTAATTTTATGCCTTTTCTTTTTGTGTATTTTAAGTTTGAATCTTGGTTGATATTATATGGGAATGGGTTGCACTTGCTTCACACCCTTTGTCACAAGATAAAAATGAGAGATACACTTGTGTTGATATTTGCTTACACCCTTTCTTTATATGGCATTTATATGGGAATGGGTTGCTTTTGCTCCACACCCTTTTGCTTAGAAATGGGTAAAATATTCTACACTTAGGAATTGCATTGAGAACTTTGAATGAGATTGCTTTTACTTAACTTTGCAAAATAAATGAATTCTATAATGCCTTAGCCTTTTCTCATCTATTATTACATCATTTTAATTTTTATTGCAAGACATTAAAATCAACCATTAAAATCAACCAATTAAATTCTCTAAACAAAATCTTGGACTCGTAATCACCACATCGTCTTTCCGACTATCCTTGTGGTTCGACACTTGGACTTACCAAGTATTATAACTTGACAACCTGCACTTGGTACCTAAGCACTGAAGTATTTTCGGCGCGTCAGGGGAATAATTTTTAGAAAGAACCGTTGCATTCGAATTTTGTTGGTATATTCATTGCAATCCATCACGAGACTTCATTCGTCCTCTTGGGAGAACCTCGGGGTTAACAAAAGAATATATTTTAAGATTTTTACTTTGCTCGAGGACTAGCAAAGTATAAGTTGGGGGAAATTTGATATGCTGAGAAATTGGTACATTGTAGTCCATTAATAAACACTTTGAAGAGCATATATTATTACATTTGTTGCACTTTTGGAGCTTTTCAGGTGTTTGGAATTAAATTGAGAAGTTTTCGATTGAAGAAAATATTGACCGTGCACAAGGCCTGAGTTCAATAAATTTCTAGCACTAATCTGTATAGAATTTGAAGAAAACTAGATGAAAGTTCTATAATTTTGAGTTAGCTACGCGTGGGCGAAAACCTTGCGTCAATCGGAATTCGGAGCGCAAAGTTATGGCCAATGTACGATCAATGCACTAATGGAATTAATTCTAGCGGGAATGTGTAATTTAATCAAGATGGATTTTTTTATAAATAATGGGCCAAGCCCACTTGTCTAGAATACTCCGAATTTAAAGAGTGTTGTTGGCCTTTGCCCATTAATTCAGCTCCAAGACCAAGCCATATGTGGGCTCAAAGCCCAAATCAATTAACTCAAAACCATAAAGCTCATCCAATTGATACCCATGGAGCAACCAATCAATTATAAAAGGGAGGGAGAGCAGCCGCAGGAGGCGAATCACAAAAACATCAATTTTCTTTTCTTCCATTATCTATTGTTTTCGACAAGTGTGATAGCCGCATTTTTTTGTTCCTTATCTTTTTCTTTTGCACGCTTATCGAGAGAGTTTTTTTTTCTCTTTTTCTTTTCTTTTCTGCCGAGCACTATTCTTCTTTTGCGGGTAGTATAATTAATTCAGAATTTTTAGTTCTCTTCTTCAATTTATTGGCACAAATCCAAGTAAGTATTTTATTTATTTAATTATGCATTATTTAATTATGTTTTGTATTTTAATTGCGAACATGCTAGGTTAGGTTATTTTCTAGGGTTGAAGATGAGTATATTTGATTGATTTCCTTGCACGTATTCATGCCAATTGACTCTACCAATTTAATACTTTAATATTAAAAATAATTTTTCCTAGTGAATGCATATTTTAATTGATAAAAATAAAATTGGATTCTCACTATTTTTTGTTGGATTCACCTTATGATTTGTTGAGAGCGGATATAGAGTGTGTTTTGGCGGATATAGCGAGTGTTTTAATTTTATACATTTGTTTGGCTATGGAAGAATTAACGCTTGAATTTTATAATTTAATTGGGCTTAATTGAATTTATTTTTCGCATCTAATAGAGTCAAGAGACCAAATTAGTGCGAGATAAGAGTGTAGAGTTTGCTGGGTATGAATACGAGGAACATGATATCAAATATATGACTCCGCCACCCTAGTATTTTATTAAATAATTATTTAATTAGTATTTTTATTAATTTATTAATTTATTTGTATTCTTAATTGATAAATCATCCCAATCAATTTTTAAGCTAGATTAGGAATGAATTATAATTAGTGAGAGAGATACGTACATTCTATCCATCAAGTCCCTAGGGTTCGAGCTCGCTCTTGCCTAAGCTATACTAAGCACCGATTCGTGCACTTGCGAGTAATTAAAACATTCACAACAACTGTTACACAGCACATCATATTATACCGGTTTTCCTTACCGGCTAACATGGACGACCACGTGACAAAACGGTGGGTCCCATTTGTCGTATTAAATAAAATGTAAGTTATTCATTTTTATTATGATTAATAATAAAATAAAACAATCACCACATAGAACCCAAAAGAAGAAGAGGGGAAGAAGATACGCAACCATCTCCGATTCCGATTCCGGTGTAATCATGGAGATTGAAGTTCCATTCATTCAATTCATCCTAAATAGAATATCATCATTGAATCTATCTCCTTTAATTTCCCTAAATGAAGTGAGTTATCTCTATTCCCCCCTCTTTAACAATAATCTCCTTTTCTATTCTGATGATTCTTAATCAAATAGTTTTGAGATAATTTACATACTTCATCTGATTTAACGTGTTTATACACATCTAGCAATAGATGGTTGGTTAATTGTGATATGCCCTGTTAAGGTTTTTTCACATCTAGCAATAGTGTGTTTGGTTAATTGTGAAATCCATCAATCATTATACTAGTGTGTTTGGCAAACAGTTTAACGCTTGAAATTGTGTAGCCAAATTTTTGTTCCAATTCCAATTCAAAAGCTTGCAATCAAGTTGCCTAGTGTTTGTTTGAGAGCCCAATTACATGTTTTATATAATAGGAGTTGAAGAAAAAATTGAATTCATTCTTATATGATTCCAATTTCAAAGCTTAGTTATTTTCCAAAATGGTAATTGAACTATTGTGATTAAAGAAATTCCTAAACAAAATAGTAGACTCGCAATTTGGGATGGAGGCATTCTTATCGGGGAAAGATTTAAGATTTTGTATTTGATTGTGTTATGACATTTTAACGAAATTTAAATAAGGAATTGTTTTTCTTGGTTTGACTTGGTTGTAAAATGGTTTCAATTTTGGGTTCCTTATTTTGATTACTTAAAGAACTAAAAACTAGATAATTTACTAATGAAGTCTATTTTAACTCTTAAAATGCTTATATAGTTTGTTCTTTGTTCCAAATTGGTCAATCTTAATCGAACCCAAGTGGGATAGGAAAGTTGATTGGGCTATTTATTGGTACAGATTGAAAAGGAAATGTTGCATTAAGCTACCAATTCATGTAACTTAGATTAAGAATGTTGCAAAAGTTAGCTAGCTCGGAGTTGAAGGATTAAATGGTGGAAAGAAATATATCTATGCTATTACGAAAGAAGGTGCTTCGACTACTAAAGTTTGCAAATGTAATGTAGGCTAGGTGATCCGAGACTGAAAAAACACTCAAACTGATCTTAACAATCAAATAAGAATTTTCACAAGAAACTGTTGTACAAAGTTGAAATTTGAAATACAATAAAATAAATTTTTCAACACCAATTTCAAAATCCAATCAAGCTGTTTGGTTTAATACAAATTCTGTAGTTTACCAAATATTAAAGTTGAATTAGAATGACTATTTTAATAAGCCTGTAAAGTTCTGAAAATCTAGTTTAAAGTAGAAATAGTAAACCAATCACAAAGAACACTAGATTTTAAGGTGGTAAAAACCTACCCAACGGAGATAGGAAAAATCCACCAGGGCTCCCAACCTCACAACCTAAATCCACTATTATAAAAAGAATACAAGAAACATAATGGAAATACTTACAAAGGGTCCTACGCACACCACCAGTGTATCACCGCGTACCTCTGTAGAATCTGCCAGTCACCAATCGAACACCATTCTAATCATCAACCACAATAGACCAATGAAAAAGGTTGTACGAATTGCCTCATAGATGCACAGTTAACATGATCTAAGAAAACCCCCAAAATAACTACTAAACAATACATATATACCAAGTAAGAAATCAACTGAATATCTCGGAATCACAAACCCTAGTAATACACACAGCCACAGCAACCAGAAAATTCATAGCCACGGCACTAAAAAAATACACAGCCAAGGAACTCGAGAAATACACAGCCATGGAACCAATGAAATCAGATTTTAGACAAGAAATACAAGATCATATCAAATTTGAAAATCCCCCTCAGTATCAGATGAGCCCTAGGTAAAAATATTACAAACTTGCCAAAAACACCAAACCTCAAAGAAGCTACAGATTCCAAAAATTAGAAGAAGAAACTTACGATCGGTTCACTGAAAAGATGAAATAGAAACTAGATGTTTCTTAAGGCTTGAATCTCATAAAGAATAAGAAAGAAAGTGCTCGGCTATGTGAGAAAAGGGAGAGAGGGTGAAAGCTGTGTGAGAGAGAGAAAGAGAAGTGTATCAACTGTGCGTTGGAGGAGTGAATCTGTGTATAAATGACTTAATGAATAAAAGAAAAATAGTATATATATTTTCCACAAAGTCATTTGGATTGATCAAACAGCAACCGTAGATAAGACATTTAAATGCAAGACCAAGATTAAACTAAAGAAACGCACATTCTAAAAGAACACTTCAGCTTTCTCAATGTTTTATTTTCAAAAGATCAAACACTGGTGAATGCAATAAAACTAGATGCAAAATGGCCATCTCGAAATGGGCAATAATTGAAAATCCATTGACCAACCCTGGGCCTTTCAATCTCCCCCATTGGAGATTTTGAGACAAAACAAAAAAAAAGAGCTTAAACCAGCGCACTTGCGGTAAGCTCTTATCCTAGCCTATCATACAGTCAAAAACATCATTCTATCTACCCCACAACTCAGAATAAAAAATACATAACTCAATCTAAAACAATAATACCAATCCTAAAGATTATTCCTGCAAAACAGAGCAGTAAACATGCATTAGTACTAGATTGAAAAACCTGCACTAAACAGTTAACAAAAACTGCATTGGCTGCACTACACTAGCCACACTGGCTGAAAAACTCTCAGAATTTTATAAAAACATTCACTAAGCTGTAATCTGAGTATAAAGTTCAATCCCAAAAGATACTGACATTAGAAATTATAAACTGAACTTTGAACTTTATAAGCTATAAAGCTTGCTTTTACCTCTCTTACCTCTCCCCCATTTTGTCTCAAATGGACAAGGGTAAATTCTATATGTTTACATTAACTGAACAAACTCCAATAGCCGTCTTTAGCTTTTGAAATCTGTCATAGTCTAGAGGTTTCGTAAACAAATATGGAAGCTGCAACTTAGTATCAAGATATTCAATATGTATAGTCTTTCTTTCTACCAAATCTTTAATTAAATGATGCCTAATATCAATGTATTTAGTGCGTGAGTGCTGTACAGGATTCTTAGCAATATTTATAGCACTCAAATTATCACAAAACAAAATCATTGCTCTTTGTTGAATATTATAGTCACTGACCATCTGTTTCAACCAAAGTAGCTGAGAACAACAATTTCAATATGTATAATCTTTCTTTTTACCAAATCTCTAATGAAATGATGACTAATATCAATGTGTTTAGTGTGTGAGTGCTGTACAGGATTCTTAGCAATATTTATAGCACTCAAATTATCACAAAACACAATCATTGCTCCTTGTTCAATATTATAGTCACTAACCATCTGTTTCAACCAAAGTAGCTGAGAACAACAATTTCCAGCTGAGATATACTCAGCTTCAGTAGTAGGTAAAGAAATACATTTATGATTTTTAGAAAACCATCCAACAAGGTTATTACCAACATAAAAACAACACCCAGAAGTGCTTTTTCTATCATCTGAGCATCCAGCTCAGTCAGCATCACAATAACCAACTATATTATTATTAGTGTCATATGTATACCAAATTCCCAAAGATAAAGCACCATTAACATAACGCATAATTCTTTTCATAGCAATTAAATGACTCTCTCTATGTTCAGATTGAAATCAGGCACATATACAAACACTAAAAAGAAGATCAGGTCTACTAGCAGTGAGATACAAAAGACTACCAATCATATTTCTATAAAGAGTAACATCAACTATTTTTCCAGCATTATCTTTTCCTAGCTTAGTAGAAGTACTAATCAGCGTTTTAGCATGCTTAGAATTGTCTAGGCCAAACTTCTTAATGAGATCTTTTGCATACTTTGTTTGAGATATAAAAATACCATTATCATGCTGTTTAATTTGTAATCCAAGAAAGAAAGTTAATTCTCCCATCATACTCATTTCAAACTCACTTTGCATTAATTTTGCAAAGTTCTTAGCATGCAAATTAGAAGTTGAACCAAAAACAATATCATCAACGTATACCTGAGCAATTACAATAATTGTAGTATCCTTTTTAACAAACAGAGTTTGATCTGATCCTCCTCTAGCAAAACCTTTAGACACCAAAAAAGATGTTAGTCTTTCATACCAGGCTCGTGGAGCCTGTTTCAAACCATATAAAGCCTTTTCAAGTCTATAAACGTAATCTGGGTTTTGAGAATCAATGAATCCTTTAGGTTGTTCCACATATACTTCCTCAGCCAATATACCATTTAAAAAGGCAGATTTAACATCAATTTCATATAGTCTAAAGTGTAGAAAACATGTCATAGCAAGTAATAAACGAACAGATTCAAGTCTAGCAACATGTGCAAATGTTTCATGAACTTCTATTCCTTCTATTTGATTATATCCCTGTGCTACTAATCTAGCTTTATTACGAACTATATTTCTAGAGTCATCACATTTGTTTTTATACACCCATTTCGTACCAATGACATTAGTATGATTAGGACGGGGTACAAGATACCACACATCATGCCTAAAGAATTGATTTAACTCTTCCTGCATCGCTTCTATCCATTTTTCATCTTCTAGTGCTTCATTTATATTTTTTGGCTCAAATAATGAAACAAAACATGAAAGTTGTGCTGTGTGTTTCTTAACTCTTGATGTAGTTATCATAGGAGCACCAATATCACCAATAACATTTTTCTCATGATGCCTATTTCTAATATAGTTAGGAGTAGATAATTTCACTTTTGAATTTGTGAGTTTTGGAGATTCTTGTGATTCTGAAAAATTCTCAGTTTGTACTGAAATTTTAGGATCACTTAAACTCTCATTTGTATTTGACTTTTTAGAATCAGATTCTACAATTTCAAAACTTGTAGTATCTCCAAGAATTCCAGTTTGAGAATCATTAGAAACAATAGTATCATAAACAACTACATTGGCAAATTCCATGACAGATTTAGTACGCAAATTGTAAATTCTATATGCCCTATTATTCAAGGAATATCCTAAGAAAATAGCTTTATATCCACGTGTATGAAATTTTTCTAGATGCTCCCTATCTCTAAACATAGCAAAGACTACCAAACACACGAAGATATTTCAAATTAGGCTTTTTACCATACTAAAGTTCATAGGCAGTTTTATCAGTTTTGGATCGAAGATATACTCTATTTATCAAATGACAAGCTGTTCTCACAGCTTCAACCCAAAATTATCTTTAGAGTTGTTTAGAGTGTAACATTACCCTTGCCATGTTTTCAATTATTCGATTCTTCCTCTCGAAGACACCATTCTGTTGAGGTGTTTTCGGGCCGAGAACTTATAAGCAATCTGATAGGAAGCTATCTTCGTCGCTAAAAATAGCTTGATCAAAAACCTTTATGTACCTACAAAATATATTAGTAACGTAGATAGTAGTAGTAAGGGGTCAAATCCACGGGAGTTGTTTATGAATCAATGAAAACAAAGTTGAGAAAATAATAGATTTAGAATAAAAACCATTTTTTTATCTTTTAGAAATGTTTAATTTTTTTAAGAATAATTTTAATACTAAAAAAATGTAATAAAAGTGGAGAAAGTTGTTTTGGAGAAATAAAGTGTATGGATTTCAAGAGTTAAGAATTCACCACCAAATTATCAATGGATCTAGAATAATATATTATTGCACATATATACCCAAAATAAATTCTATACTAGTTTGATTAAATGGAATCACCTATGGTATGTAGAGTGAACCCAAAGCTAACCAAATAGTATTTGACACTTTATTTGTTTATAAGAGGATTTTCCTTTCAAGATCTATATTTTCTTCTTTTAGAAATAATAATAATATAAGGTTGTCACTCACTCACATTAACACTCAAGAACTAGAAGTTAAATTTGGAAAATAAAATGAAATTAAGAAAATCCTATGGCATGTAGCTCATCTCTTAAGTCAAGTATAAAAACCAAAATGGGATCACCTATGGTGTGTAGAGTAATCCAAAGATCTTATTTAAGAAAAATCACAAATGAGTATATTTATGCAATATTATAAAATTCTAAATCACAAATAAAAATGAGGCTTCATCTCTCCCCTTGAAAGGGAGATTAGACTTTCATAAAGATAGAAGAACAAAACAAATAATAAAATAACTCCTTAAATATCTCCAAATATGTGAGTAAAAGAATTTCTCTCAGCACTCTACAATATTGTCTTCTTCAACAAAATGAAACAATAATACAAGAAGAAGAAAAATATGTAGCACTCAAATATTTTCTCTCTCTACAACAAGCTCTCTTGCTCCAAGCTCTCCTCCTTTCTTCAAACTCTCGTGTGATTGTGCTCTCCCTTGGCCAAATATCAATCAATATATGTGAGAAAATGGGAGAGAATATTAATGATGAAAGTAGACAATGGGGTGAAGGGGTGTAAGAGAATAATGAGACTTTGTCTAGAGAGTGGGGTGTGTAAGAGAATAATGTGGACATTGTCTAAGTAGTTGAGTGTTGGGTTATGGGTTGGGAGATTAAAAAATATGAGAGTGGGCACACACACTTTTGGGATATTTTTCTCTCTTTTTTTCTTTTGCTGCCTGAATGTTGTAATGCAATTTCGGATATGAATATGGCCTAATTTGGAAAAGTGTTGAACTGGAAAGTTGTAGCTCTCGAAATTCTTTTGATTTTAGGCTCAAGAAACGCATGATTCGAAGTTCCGAGCAAAAAGTTATGCTTTAAAAACTATCCGAGCAACTTTAGGTGTCCTGTTTCACATATTCAACAAAGTTAAGCATTTAATTATATCAATTGAGACAAGAACCTGCAAAACAACTAAATGTCAACATTAGATAACATAATGCAATTTTTGACACTTAAATTTCGACATTTGGGGAATTAAAAATAACAGTTTTGGGTGCTTATCACAATCCCATTTTCTGCACAATACTCAACAACACCAGTATCAATAAATTCACCTCCTCTATTACTTCGAATAATAATTATGGTTGAAACTTTCTCATTTTGAATCCTTTGAAAAATATTACGAATATGAGAAAATGTTTCAGACTTTTCTTTTAGAAAAGAAACCCAAGTAAACCTTGTAAGATCATCAACCATTACTAATATATAAGATTTACCACATAAACTAACATTTCTCAAAGGTCCCATTAAATCCATGTGTAACAACTTAAGAGGTTGTGAACTTATAACATCTTTTACTTTCTTGTGTTAAGCTTTAGTTTGTTTACCCACTTGACAAGAGTCACATACAAAATCTCTTATTCTTCCCAATTTGGGAACACCTTTTACAAGTTCTTTTGTAGTGATATGACTGAGGTCTTAATAATTGATATGACCGAAGTCTTAATAATTGATATGACCCAATCTTTGGTGCAAAAGATTTGTATTATCAAGTTAAGTCAGTTTACATGACTGGAAAGAGACATCATGTATAACTGCATAGCAATTATCCATTGTTTTGTTTCCAGTTAGTACACATTGTCCTTTTGAGTTTAAAATTTTGTAATTTTCTTTTGAAAATAAGACGGTATGCTCTGTATCACAGAACTGACTTATACTTAACAAATTTGCTTTAAGACCTTCAACAAGAACATTTTCTAATGCAGGTAAACCAGGTGCTCAAACAGTGCCTTTTCCAACTATTTTAGAACTTTTTCCATCACTAAAAGTAACATTTTCGCCTTAAAATTCTTTCAAACTTGTGAAAATATTTTTATCTCCGCTCATGTGCCTAGAGCAGCCACTGTCCAAATACCACTAAGATGAATGTTCTATAGCATTTAATGCTGTTAAAACAACATTACATTTCAGCTAAGGTCTCAGTTCATCTTTTCTAACCCAAATGGATTTCAATTTTTTAGGAAAATTTTGTTTTGATCCATTTGAGTTTAAATGATGAAACTTAGACTTTCTTTTAGATTTATCCTTATTTTGCTTAAAAGAACTTGAATAAGTATCCCTATAATTAGGATAACCTTTATACATGTGCTTATCATTTATATTAAAAGATCTATCATAGTACTTTTTCCTTGAAAAAGCACAGTTAGACATAGAATGGCCGAAGCAGTCACAATAAACACAATAGGGGCTTAAATTTTAACTGTTCCACTGCTGGAACACCCTTTTATTACTGCTGCCAGGCTTTTGTACAAGAGGAACTTTGTGTGATTCATGGGTATTTGAAGATTTAACAAAAACTATTTTAGATAATTGAGAAGATTCAACTGTTTGCTCAGTTTTGAAACCAATTCTAGCTTTGTTACTTCCTAATTGTCCCAGTGATAAAATAGTATCAAGATTTTCTTTTCCTTTTTCAAAACATTTGACTATTTTGGATAAATCTACAAAATCTTGTTTTGTTTGCTCATATTCCTGGATGGAGGCTTTGTATTTCTTTTCCAAAACAAGGTTTGTTTCTTCCAAAAACTTGATTTTATTTTGGAAATCTTGTCTCTCTTGTTCAAAATCTTGACATCGCAAAAGGGATTCCTCAGCATTGGTTTTTATATGAGAATTGAATGTCTCAATCTTGGCATTTAATTTATCAACAATGCTGCCAAGTTTTAGACACTTCTTGATGGATGATGTATATTTTTTCTTGTAGTTTAACACATCACCACATTCATTTTCACTTCCTTCAGTCATACTAGAATCAGATTCAACACTATTCTCACTAACAATGCTAGTAAAGGCAATATAGTTTGCAAAAGTATCACAATTATCATCAGAATCATCACCAAGCATAGCATCATTAGTAACATCTAAATCATCATTCCAAGTTTGAGTAATGTGAGCTTTATTCTGGTTATTCATGTGTGTAGCAAAATTATTAGCATAATGACCATACTTTTTGCACTTCCTACACTGAATATGACTAAGGTCTCTCCTTGAAGTTTGTCTATTCTGATTTTGATTTCCTTGATTTGACTTATTATTATTAGAAAAGACATTTCCAAAAACTTATTTATTATGAGGAAAATTGTTGTTGGAAAACTGAGACCTGCCTTGTCTCGTAGCATATGTGTTTCTAAACTTCATAATTTTCTTAAATTGCTTAAATAACAAGGCTATTTGTCTATCAGTAGACTCCAAATTAACACTTCCATTTTCAGAAATATAGCCTTCAAAATCAGTTTCAAGAGAAGTATTAAAAGCAATAGAAGTATCAATTGTAACTGTTTTGTTCTTGTTCCTTTGAGATTTTTTCATATTAAGTAACATTTCAAAGATTCTTAGCTTACTAGACAAAATCTCGGGAGTTAAAGTGTTTAAATCATTAGACTCTTCTATCACATATTTATTTGGTCCAAAACGATCAGTCAAGGATCTAAGGATTTTCATATCTATTTCAAAATCAGAATGTCTAACTCCATTAAAAGCAAGCTTATTCACAATATCAATCAACTTCAAGTAAAAGTCATCAAACTTCTCATTATCTTCCATAACTAAGGAATTGTATTGATTTAGTAGCATTTGAAGTTTAGACTTCTTTACTTTGTTATCACCCTCATGGGCACTAATTAAAGTATCCTAGGCTTCCTTAAAAGTCTTATATGTTGAAATTCTTTTGAACTCGGTTTTACCCACAGCGATAAATATGTCATTCTTTCCCTTGCTATTAAATTGCGATCTAGATTTTTCAGTCACAGTCCACTCGGACATGGGTTTAGAAACTACAAAAGTGACTTCACCTTGAGTCACAGTTTTAAAAGGAGGGGTGTATCCCTCTTCTACCATACACCAAACTTCATCACCTAAGGCTTGAAGAAAGGCAATCATTCTAACTTTCTAATAAAATAAAGTTATTCCCATCAAAAGGGGGTGGAGTAGTCAAACTTCCTTTATTAAAATCCATTACAATTAATAAAATCAGATTTTAGTAGGATCTTTAATCAAAGATTTGTAAATCCTTTTGTAATAAACACTTTCCTCTAATACTGTGAGAACCCGCGCTTTCTACGTCGGGCCCCCGTGGCAGCGATTCCTCCGATTTTTCGGTTTTAAGCTTTTGGAAAACTGTTCATTTTATTATAAAGAAAAACGTGTCGATTTACAAAGGAATCAGAGTCGCCAGTTTGTTTTACTAAATAAACAAAAATATGTATAAAAGAGGAACCTTTATGGATTAAACGCACCTTTAAACACAATTAATGTGAAACCAGTTGATTCCAAGAGTTCAGGGATTAAGTTACGAATCGGGAAGATGTTAGGCACCCCAATTCGCCTTTTCAGTCTCTAAGTAGGATATGCGTGGAATTATTACAGAATATTTGCATGCTTATTGATGTTATCGCGTATCGATCTATAATTTTAGAAAAACGAGATTTTGGGGTGGGGATGAAAACCATGTGCTTCGTATTTCGCTCTTCGATTTTAGAAATAAGTGTGTGTGTGTGTGATTTAAAAATGATTCTTGATAATAATAAATAGCAAAACAAGTGTTTTTGAAAAGATTTAGGGCTTTTCAGAAGCTAATTCGATTTGGAATTGGATATTCAACAATCCTCGAGATTCGTTTGACAATAGTGTGCCATAGTTTAATAATTTAAACCAGCATTGACGACTCCAGTACTCTCATATTGGATATTTACGTATGCACCACGATTTATAAATTAAACAGCATACAAACGTGTATTGATTCCTTTATAAACCAAGACTGATAAAACCGAGATTTTATGACATTAACTGATAAAAATATGTTTAAAATGGTTAACAGCTCACTCTACGCCTTTGGTTTTGAAACCAGGGTTTAAATATGAAATCTGGACTGATTTTGAGATAAACAACAATTTTTACATGCAATTGATCAATTATAACTAATAAAAAAAAGACAGATAAGAAAAATTAAAGCCGGATTAAAATAAAAAATACCTGGGAGCCTCGAAAGTAGTAGAATACTATTTTATGGCACTGTTCCCGAAGTCCCTGAGCTGACTGATGCCTCAAATGGGGTCAGTGCAAGTGTATTTATAGCTGTAGAATAATTAATGGGCCGGGCTGGAAGTATTTGTCAGCGGACAAGCCCCTGATTTACAGGTGCGGCGATGTTTTCACAATTCCAGCCAAAATAAACATTAGATTATTATGATTTTTTAACATGTTATTACCCATGCTAAGACTTGCCTACTGTCCAAATTTCAGAATTTTTGGACATTGGGAAGGCCTTTGATTTTCCAAGCCGAATTCCTGGATTTTCCAATTCCCGAAGATTCGACAGTCGGATCAAGTTGATTTTTTAATATGTTATTTCCAGTAACATTTCTTATCTATCCACAAAATTTCATGATTTTTAGATTTTGAGAAGTACCAAAACGAGAAAAACCAAAAAATCGGTTGGGAGGGGTTTGTCCGCAGACACATGGCTTATGTGTCATGGGGACACACACCCTCGTACACGATTTTTTTATTTCTGACAAAAGGGTTATTAGATTGTTCTAATTTTTTAGTATGTTGTTCCCCATTATATTTCATTTCTACTGACCAAATTTGAGCTCATTTGGACTTCGAGAAGGTTGTTTTTCGATTACCCGAAGTAAACTATCAATTTTATGAATTTTTGGAGATCTGGCCATCGGATTGAGCTTATTTTTTAATATGTTTTTCCTCGTTGAAATGTCTAATAACCCTCAAAGTTTCAGGATGATCAGAACTGGGTAGCTCTCCTTTTACAAGTTTCCAAGAGTTTTGACAATTTTCGGTTCCGACAGGTTCCGGTAATTCTTCTAACTTCTCATCCGTGTGTTCTTTTCGCTTCCTTCTTTGAACTATATCACATGTATATGGTATGTATGGATCTAGGAATTCTTTTGCATGCATTTGTATTCATTTTTTTAGAGTTCGAGATTCTTGTGGGGGTGGCAAAATGAGGTGTTCACAGACTCTCTCGGCCCGAGTTCTTTATGAAGCAAAGAAACCAGGACGACAATGGAAATGCATCATTTTTTGGCACTCGTATGAAGTACAAGTGATATTTTAAAAACCATGCTATGCGAATAATGTCGTGCTATGTTGTTTATCTCTTCTCGGGAAGGATGGGTGATTTTTGGACCATTTGGGATATGCCCAGTGCTGTACTATGACTTCATTAATTCTCAGACGGTGTCCATCTCCCAATTAGCTGGGGGATTGTTATTAAAGACCCAATGATAGGTGTGAGTCGGGGGATGTCAATAATTTGATGCGTAGCTCTCCATCGGTAGGTGCGGGTTCTGTCGAACTATTTGATTGGGCGTTGAGCTGATGTACTCCTATCGGTAGGGACAGTTCTGTCAATAATCCTTAGGTGTTGAGCTGATGTATTTCCATCAGTAGGGACGATTCTGTCAATAATTTGATTGGGGCGTTGAGCTGATGTACTCCCATCGGTAGGGACTATTCTGTCAACAATATGATTGGGGTGTTTAGTTGATTTACTTCCATCGGTAGGGACGGTTCTGTCAACAATTTAATTGGGGGGGGGGGGGGGTTAAGCTAATGTACTTCCATCGTTAAGGACGGTTATGTCAATGATTTGATTGAGGGGTTGAGATGATGTACACATATCGGTAGGGACAGTTTTGTCAACAATTTGATTGGGTGTTGAGCTGATGTACTCACATCAATAGGGATGGTTCTGTCAATAATTTGATTGGGCGTTGAGCTGATGTACTCCCATCGATAGGGACAGTTCTGTCAATAATTTGATTGGGGCGTTGAGCTGATTTACTCCCATCGGTAGGAGCAGTTCTGTCAATGATTTGATTGGGGCATTGAGCTGATGTACTCCTATCGGTAGGGACGGTTCTGTTAATGATTTGATTGAGATGATGTACTCCCATTAGTAGGGACGGTTCTGTCAATAATTTGATTGGGTGTTGAGCTGATGTACTCTCATCGGTAGGGACGGTTCTGTCAACAAATTAAAGGGATGAGGGTAGGTGATCTAAATTGATGGTTGTTAGTTTGCTGGAGATACTATTTTGGTGAAGAAGGATGGTGATTTAAGATAACGGTTACTGGAGGAATGAGAATTGATGGTTTGTTGGGGAATAAGGATTCTTACTGGTTAGGATGAGGGCTGAAGGTTGATGATCTGGTGGGGATATGATGATTGGTGGTGAGGGACGATTGATGATCTACTTGGGGGAACCCCTTTTATCTGGTAAAAATCAATTCTTGATGAATTTCTGCCCTGAATGCTTTGGGGATTGCTATTCCATTGATCCTCAGATCTCGTGCATTTTTTCCTTGGGTTTCTCACCTATTGTTTTGAATTCTTGCCAAGTTCTCTACAGTATCAAGATTTTAGACTCTTGTAGTGTTTTTTCCTGGCTTTCGGGGAACATTATTTTGAACCGCATTTTTTTTGTTCTTGATGCCCTTATATTATCTCGATTTATTAAAAGTTTTGTGATGAAACTTTTTTTATTCTCTCTTTTTTGCATGGTTAGCAGCCTTCCTCACCAAAGACATAACCTTAGGCCTTTTGGCCTAGCTGTGACTCTTGGTGTGGCTCTCAATGCCATCTTTCCTCATTTTTATTTTTGTGATCTCTCCCTTTTTTGGTGCTATGGGATGTGTCCCGCTTCTA